>AP025075.1:27487633-27582508 GCA_036186865.1 Eustoma russellianum | reverse complement strand
TAGAAACCAAGGCCAGTTCTTCAAGTTCTGGAGTTGCATTGCATTAATGAATGCGGCTGGAAATACCTACACCTAATAATAAGGTAAGCTTGGGTTCCTTTCCTTAGGATATGCGGTCTCGCTATTCTTTGTTTGCATTCAAGGGTCTTGTGCCTGCGCTATCGAGTCACGTGCCTAACT
This sequence comes from Eustoma russellianum, assembly GCA_036186865.1. Taxonomy (NCBI): domain Eukaryota; kingdom Viridiplantae; phylum Streptophyta; class Magnoliopsida; order Gentianales; family Gentianaceae; genus Eustoma; species Eustoma russellianum. The sequence continues at coordinate 27,582,328 of AP025075.1, read as the reverse complement.
TCCAAGTAGAGCTAGTTGGAGCGTAGAGGAACCACACCAATCCATCCCGAACTTGGTGGTTAAACTTTACTATGAAATACCAAAGCAGCTCTAGAAGAATTGGAACAAACAGCAATGAGAAAACTACAGCCACTTAGCGATCAATGAACCATTTGCTGTCATGGAGGAATGTAATCATCTTTTGCTTGTATGCATGAGTGACATGGGAAGATAGATCAAGTAACTTCTAAAATTTTCTTTTCCCTGTAGAAAGATGATATATGAAGCAGAAGAGCATAGTGTAAATGATTTGTGGTTGCATAATCTAGAATAAGGCCTAAAATTCTTGGATTTGTGTGTGAATGTTAACAAGTTCCAGATTGTAGTTCAAGAAGTTTTGCTTGAAGATGTTGATGTTTCGAAGGCTCTTTTGGACTACATAAATAACAATCTCGTTACCAATATCATTCTGGGTGCATCAGCAAGAAATACAATAGCCAGGTGGGTGTGGATTCAAGTAATTACCTCCTTACCATGCACTAAACTATTATTTGTCGTTGGTAACATACTAAAAACTATCATGAATTGTTGGTAATGTAGGAAATTTTTGACTCCTGATGTGCCTACAATTATCAATAAGGCTGCTCCCGACTTTTGTTCTGTCTATGTTATTTCTAAGGACAAGACATTGTCTGTCCAACCTGCAGGTAGATCCGCACATATTTCTTTAGCACCACAAGGACAACAATCTCCAGCAACACTCTCATCAATGTCACCTGAATCTGAAACAGATAATGGTTTCAGGTACATGTAACACGCTTGAAATGTTTGGTTCTTGAGCCATTTCATGCTAAATCAATGAGGTTCATTTCATGCCATGAAAATAACATATATTTATACTAATGTATGAGGCTTTGTTGTCCTGGTGCTATTGAACATTGAATATTTTCAGATTCTCCCGAAACTTCCTGTAGCGGAAAGAATTAGAGACCAAAATGAAAAGACTACTACTTGAGCTCAAGAAAATGGTGGACATGTATAACACAGAACGTAAAGAAGCACACCTGGAAAAACAGAAGGTAAAACTACACAATAAATAGGAGAGTTGAATTCACTTAGATCTGTATTATCATTTGGAAAATAATTTAGAACTATTGGCCTATGAAAAATGGAACTGAAGCACTGACCTAACTTAATGGTGAAGGTTTGCAGTGTTTCCCTTTGCTTCCGACTTATCTATGGAATAAGGATCTAGAATTGTTGCAAGTTCTGATGGATGGGCATAGCATGCAGGTCATACTTGAAAATTTGCTCTATTCTTTTAATTTACATTAGATGTTATATCATTCATAATCTCTCTGTGATCTAGTATCATAGAAAGCAATACTCAGTGTCTACATTTTCTATGTATTAGGTAGCAGTATTCACTAGTGATTAATCCTGGAATCTATTCCCTAATCTAATCCTTGGTGTTCTTCCTGTGTGGATTGATTTTGCCAGAAGGCTTTTTGTAACTTGTAGAAATAAGTTCAGTCGAGATGTGCTGAGCTCAGTAAAGGTGGGCTGACTTGAACAAAGTAATGGCCGTGATGGAGGAAAAAGATAAGTGACTGAAGTCAGTCAGCCGAGCTTGACCTGGATAGAACAATGGCTGAGCTGAGGAAAGGATGGACAAGGTAAGGCCCGAACTGAACTAAAGAAGGCAGACAAGCTGGGGTGAAAAAGAGCAGCGAAACAGAACTAAAGTAAAGATGTGGTGAGCCAAGGTGCCTAGGTGAAGCACAAGTCAGGCAGCAACACTAAGGCCGAGCTGCCATACTTAATCGTGTAAATATTGTAATTTAGAACCTTTACTGTATGGCAGAGCAGACCATGTAACTAGTTGTTACCTTATAGACGTTAGAAAACACTGTAGCTGAACGATAGCCACTACACAAGTGAAAAAATAAAGCCGTTAGGAGTAGAATAATCCATATAAAATAGAAACAACCTTGTAAATTTAAACTTAACTTGAATGAATTCTTGAATTCTTCAATCTGTATTCCTTGATTTCAAACTCGAAATCTCGGATTTCATTTCATTATTTTGAGTGGTCAACGATGAAATTTCTGTCTTTAATGCAGTAACGATGCATGATGACTCTTTCTTTGAATCGTTTAATTAAGCGACAAGATTCTCGTTAGAAGATTCTAACAATTTCTTGTCTTCAATTAATCGTTTCTTTTCTTTAGCGAGAGTCTTAGTAAATTTATGCAATTCTAAATACTGACTAAAAAGATCATCATAAGAAGGCTCAGAGTCAGAATCAGAATCAGATGATACCTTATTAGATGCTTTGGACACAAAGCATACTTGTGCAGTTTCCTCTTCGGTTTCAGTCACGGAATCCGATGTATCACTCCAAGTGGAGGCTTTTAGAGCACGTTTCCTTTGCTTGGGTTCTGAGACGAGTCTATTCTTGTTCCGTTCCTTGTCAGGGTATTTATTTGTTTGCTTTTCCTTATTGAGGCAGTCATATGATAAATGTCCAATTTTGCCACATTCATAACATTTAACATCTTTATCATTTGTCTTGTTCTTATTTCTTTTGGTCAAAGTGCCCTTATTTTTGTTTCTAAATGACCTTCTCATAAATTTTCTTAAACCTTTAGCCAATAGAATTAGGTCATTGTTATCCGATTCAGAATCACTATCATCTACGTGATCGGAAGAAGTAGAGACGTATTCATTTGATTTAAAAGCAATAGCTTTACCTTGTTTAGATGATTCCGATTTCCGTATGGTGAGTTTATTCTCATAAATCTTAAGTGATCCAATTAACTCTTTCATCTTTATTGAGTTCATTTCTTTGCTTTCTTCTATTGCTGATACTTTAGGATTCTGAATATCATTAAATAATAAATATAGATATATTACTTCCAAAATATCTTTTCGATCAAAAACTTGTTGGCAAAAGGTTGAACCCCAACCCAAAGGGCCCCCACTGCCCCAGCCCCAGCCCCAAGGAGTTGCGTAGAGGATGTAAATCAGGAGTCCAGCGGCCTCCTAGATTGTGTGAGATCTTACACAGTTACCCACACAAAGTGCTCCCCCACAAACTAGGCCTTTTGGCCTGGCAGCAGAGGAACACCCACACTGTGCGCGTCCCTGGATTCGAACTCATGACCTCTTGTTGGCAATCCCAACCCGAGTACCAACTGGACTATGTCCTGGAGCATTTTCGATCAAAATCTAATTCTGTTAGGCAGAAGAACCCAACCAAAGGCAATCGGAGGAAGCTCAAAAGTTTGAGATGGAGAGAGCAAACTACACAGCTGCCATTAAAGCTGCAGAGGTACAAACATTGGCTGATATTGAAGAACAGAGAAGAAAGAATTCTGAAAAGAATACCAAGAAAGAGGCAGAAGAGAAGTATAAAGCCCTAATGGTCCTTCCACAGAATGATGTTCACTACCGAAAGTACACTTTAGAAGAAATGGAGGTTGCCACTAACAATTCTGCATTCTCCTAGAAAAATGGAGAAGGTGGTTATAGTCCTGTTTCCAAAGGCAAACCTGAATATACCCCGGTTGCCATTAAGGTCCTCAGGTATGATGCATCACAAGGGAGAAAGCAGTTCCAACAAGAGGTATGCTGTTTTCTCTTTTGATCTTTTTCTTTAGAGGGCAATTTCTTTTGTTTTCTTTGTGGAACATAAACAAATTCCATCTGACTCCCAGTTATGCACTAGCATGAAGGATAGGATAATTAATTTTCTTTTGCATAAACATGGCATACTACTTGTTAACTTCTCCTTTTCTGAGTGATCAGTGATCTGTTTGAGCGTATGAGACACCCGAATATGGTCTTACTCTTGGGTGCTTGGCCGGAATACGGATGCTTTGTTTATGAATTCATGGACAATGGAAGCCTGGAAGATCGCCTATTTTGTGAAAACTAAGTCCCAGCCGAGCTGAACTGAAGTACCGAGCTGATCTGAGGTTGGCCAACCTGATTTGAGCAACCAACGAACTGAAGACAAACTGTTAGATGGGCTGACAGAAGTGAAGGATGAAGGTTAGCCGTGCTGAGCTGAAGAAGAACTGAGGCGAAGCACAGAACGAAGACAAAAAAAGAAACGACAAAAGATAAGTATGACCGTTCTGAGCTGAAGAGGCACAAAGGTGAAGCACTGAACTATAAGAGCCAGAGATCAAAGTAAAGAAGTGCTGAGCTGAAGTGACGAAGTGAATCACTACATAGATAAGAGTTATTTTACTGTACATAGCAGAACTGCGTTGGTAACTAGCCGTTATAATTTACAGTAGATAAACAGTAACCACTGTCCAAGTAGTGAAAACAGCTGTTAGAAGCAGATTTTCACCCCTATAAAAGGGGAACAACTGTGTAAATTGAATTTCAACTTAAATGAATGCAAATTCTTTCAGTATTCAACATATTTCGCAAAGGAAACGCCCCACCTATCCCATGGCTAATTAGATTCAAACTGGCAGCTGACATTGCGACTGGACTGCTTGTCCTTCATGGGGCAAAGCCAGAACCTCTTGTACACCGCGATCTTAAGCCAGCTAATATCCTATTAGACCATAATTACATTTTCAATGTCGGCCTAGCACGATTAGTCCCTCCATCTGTAGCTGATACTGTGACGATGGAGATGAGGGTGTAGCTCAATTAAGGCACCAGGAGTTTGCACATTATCAAATACTATTCATGAATGTATGTAGAAAAGCAGGAAAGTTTTCAGTAGCCTGACAAAAAGAGAAGAATTTGTGTTATTCACTTAAAAATATTTCATTCAGAGTTATGGTATCCAACTAGAAAAAAGAACAGAGATGATGTGAAAATAGAATGAAATGCAAAGCCAATTTCAACAAAGGAGGATGAGGACGAGGATAAGGGGTAGGATTTGTGCTTCGTGTTAAGCTCTCTTATGTGCTTTGCGCTTAGGGATGATTCATCTTTGAACGCCAACTACTACAACAACACATACTCAATATATTCCAACGACAACAAAAGTTATTGCTAGGGCCTAACAGAGATGGGAGCCAAACAAACAATACTTCAATCAGAAGAGATTTCCCGTGAGAATTTGGATTAAAAGAGGATCAAATTCTTTACTTGGAGTCAAAGATCAAAGTGGGGCCATATAACAAAAGACACTAGTGCAAGAAAAGGATATACAAAGTATAGAAAAGCATAAAGGACAAAGTAATTCTAAAGAGGATAGCCGCCCACAATGTGGATTGTGTTTGGAGAAAGGCACAACCGAAAGACACAACGGTACAAACACAGAAACTCTACATTGGATACTGTATAGAAATGGCCATAAAATTCTCTGCAAACTCGAGCAAAGTAAGTCCAACTTTGCCGAGAGAATGACCGGATCATTTCGTGATCTGATTTACAAAATGTTAAATAATTTTTTAATTAATGATAAACGTTTATCTTTTTGCAGCCTTGCACGTGCATGATCATAGTAAAGGAACACATGCATGGTGTCTTATAATAGCTTGTAAAGGCAATGTGGTGAAAAATGAAGGTGGATTCGTGTTTAAATAAGCAATAATAGCTTGACTCATGACATGGATCGATCCATGTGGTTCGGAAATGAAGTTGAGTAGAAAGTTTTAACTTTGCACTCAGGGTACATCGATCGATCGATGCGATTGGTCTATGTGACATCGATCGATCGATGTCCGGCAGAATACTCAACTTCATTTTCAAGCCACATGGATCGATCCAACTGAAACATGGATCGATCCATGGTATGAGTCAAGCTATTCTTGCTTATTTAAACACCAATCCATCTTCATTCTTCATCCTATTACCTTTACAAACTATTATAACACGATGAAGCCTCCTCTTTATAAGACAAAGCCCCATTATAACATCACCATTTCTTCAATCCAAACAAAACCACACTCCTTTTACATACACTTCTTTTTCAAATGCAAACTCCCAACATTTTCATGTCCAGAAAAATCACACCATCATGCTTCATGCTCCTAAATTTTTGCATTACATTTGCTCTAACAACAAATTCCCAAGGTCCACAAAACGTTCCATCACAAGGTCTACTATGCATTAGCGAATGCACCACCTGTCCAATCATATGTTCACCCCCACCTTCTCCAGCAAGCTCCAAACCCGACCCGTTTCCACCCATATCTCCACCTTCAGCTCCGTCTCCTACTCTGTCTCCACCTTCACATCCATCCCTGTCGCCGCCGCGGTCGGTGCACCAAAACCCGCCTCCACAATGGTATTATTTCCCATCACCCCCAGCTTCTTCATATGAACCTCCAATATCAGCATCACCAACACCAAAACCAAGTGTTTCTGCCCCTCCTCCGCCGCCTCCTCCGGCTTCACGTAACTTGCCGACGGTTGTTCAGACGCCTCCGGATGGGGGACAGCGGAATTATACATATCCTTACTACTATTTCTATGTCTCTGGCGCATCTTCTGTATCTCTTGGGGACTGGTTCTTTGTGTACATGTCTTCAGTTTTGGTTTTGTTTGTTCAGAGATTTTATTGTGATCATTGATCCGGACTAATAAAATGATGACAAATAAGTTTTATCTATATGTAATCAAGGGGTGATTGGGCAAAACAAGGGACCATAAATTTTTTACACATTTCATTGGTCAATGACCAACTAATCATACTTGTTTATTGACCATTGTAAGATTTGTGTTGTTTGCGACTCTAATTGAGTTTTCGTCCTGAGAGAATTGTTGCGACTTTTTAGTTGAGAAGTTCGTTACATGTCGCAAAAGCATTAATTTTACGGGTGCATAATTGTAAAGTTTTCATTCTTATGATGTGAGTCGAGCACAAATTCGTTGTGTTCTATTGTAACATATCTATTGTTGCAACATATCTATCTATTTGCATATGAGTTGTATCAAAAACTGTTTCAGTTTAGACCTAGTTCGTTTCCTGTCAAAAGTTTTACTGGGTTCTCTTGTAATCATTTTTCGTTCGATAGGATATAAACAACAACAATATTACTCTATTGCTTTATAGACTCAGTGTCTATGACGAGATATGGAATGGTCGGATGTACGCAACCATACACATATGTTAGAAACACCCAGAGTTTGTTTCCGTAATGAAAATTGCGTGAAACTGTGTCGATCAACTGCTACTTTACAATATAAGAAGGATAGTCAATTTAGTGAGTCATTTTGCTTTATTACATCATATTCTAAAGTGAAATAATGTATCATTAACTACATTTTAACTCCAATTGGAAATGGAAAACATAGACATTTACATGAAAAGCAATATCGGGATGTTACGAGTAATGACGATGTTATGGGAACAAAAGTAAAAAGATGGAGAAAAAGAATAGCTGATGATGCTTTGCATACAGAACTAAGTTACGAGTAATGACGATGAAGATCACGCCGCTCACGTTTGGGATTTCTAGTCTTTGGTTGTCTGACTCTCATCATCTCCAGATCCAACGATCGCTTTGTGATATAATGTGTATGATTGATTGATTGAATGTGTTGCAATATATTAACTCAAACGACAGTGTGATCAGTGATGTATTTCTGTATAATTGTATTCAGTATAATGGTGATTATTTCTCCCTTGAAAGGTTGGTGGTGACGGCCGATTCACCAACCAATTATTAAGAGTTTTCTCTGTGTATATTAACCGTTCTCATGTACATTTTTGAAAACACTTTCTTAAAAATATAAAATAATAAACAAAGTATATATAAAAACAATATATATATATACACACACACGAGACGTTATTTTCGGGTTATGCAAGGAAGCGCACACGAGACTTCAATTTAGAGAAAATGCAGACAGGTCTAGGGCTGTAAATGAACCAAGCTGTTCGGTTGTTCGACTCGCTTGGTTCGAGCTCAAGCTCGAGTTCAGCTCGGATAAAGGTTAATGAACAGAGCTTGAACACCTTTTTCTGTTCGGGCTCGGTAAGTGGCACCGTTCGTTTAAGGTGTTCGGCTTGTTAATGTTGTTCGTGAGTTAAACGAACCAAGCTTGAACAAGTAAATATGTTCGTTTAAATAAATGAACAAGCTCGGCTCGTTCGCTAAGTTAAATGAACAGAGCTTGAACAACGCAATGCTCGGCTCGTTCGGCTCGTTTACAGCCCTAGACAGGTCCAAACGAAGAAAGATTATTATGATACATTTAACTGTCAAATCACCAACGTGTTGTTTTAAGATGTAACGTAATGTGCCCAGCATAATCTAGTTGATAATCACTTTTAGATTTGTTCCAAGAGGTCAATAGTTCGATTCTATGGACACTCATATTTCTCTGCTGCCAGGCCAAAGACCTAGTTTGTGAGGGCACCTTGTGTGTATCGCTGTGTAGGTCCTCATCCAACCTACAAAGTCGCTAGACTGCTGATTTACATCCTCTACAATGTTCTTTAAGGCTTGCGATCTGACTATGAAGGCGAGGAATTTCGTCTTTCCTCCCAGATATAACGTAATGTTGATGGAAAATTCACAACATTACGTTATATCTTGGAAGAAAGACGAAATTCCTCGTCTTGATAAACATTTTCCCACTTCTTCCTCGTTCATGCCAAACCAACCACAGGTCAAAAATAGGCCCATACTTGGCCTTATTTGAGGCACACAAAGAGGCCCAAGTATAACGTAGATTCTTTTCCATTCGAATTTGGGCTTCTGAAGGAAATTTTACGGACCAATTATCCAAATATGTATAGAATGGAGTGGCAAAATAGGAATTTCAATAAGCAGACAAAGCCAATTTGTGGAGCAAATCCAAATCCCTAATGGGATCCCTGCTTTTTTGCTTGTAATTGGTAAACGCGGCCCGCACACAGCAAAGTATTTTTTCCTTCTTCCTCTTCTATCGCATCTAATATCTTCTTTCTGAACTCCGAGGCTCAGATCCGAGGAGTTTCGGAAAAGCGATAAAGAATTAAAAGCTCTTCAGATATCCTCTTACCTCAAAGCTCATAATCCACGTTTTCTCCATCTTCATCATTGTTTATCAAGTGAGCGCTGTTGATCTTTTTTTTTTTTTTTGAGTTTCGTGTAGTGGTTTGTTCTTCGATTTGTATGTCATTTTGATATTGATTTTTGTTTCTGATGTTTGATGGTTTTCTAAATATGTTTGCTTGATTGTCATTATTATTCCTCTCTTTTCCCCCCTTTTTGCTGTGAATATTTGGTTGGATGATGTGATTGAAGATCTGCTCATGGGGTTGTCGTATATGCTGCCTGAACAGAAGCCAGTTGTCGCGATGGTTGATTCAGATGTCTCTTGTTGGTGGGATAATATCCTCTCCCCTATTTCCCTCTCCCAATACCCCTTCCCCAATGACAAAACAGCTACAATCACACATATTGCAAGATGTGCTGAAAGTGGGTCCACGTTTAGTAGACCTTAAAATGTGTGTACTTGTAAATGCTTTATCATTGGGGAGCGGTATTGGGAGGAAAGATAATCTCCCCTTGGTGTTCTTTTATTCATTTGGATTGTTGCCCTTCATCGTAAAACTGCCCCCCTCCTTTTTGGATAGTGAAATCAGAATGCAAGATCTGTTTCCCCGCTTTTTGGGGGGTGAGGTGGCTATGATCGACGTGGTAACGACCTATGCTAACGGGTTGTATTCCAACTGCAGGAAAATAAGCAAAAGACTTCTCTTTTCTCCTGGGTTTATCTTTTTTTATCTGAGCATTACCTGTGAATGCCGTATGTTTAGTTTTTCTTTTTCTTTTCTTTTATTTGTTGTAGTTGGGTATGGACTGATGGGTTACCGTCTATCAGTGGGTGCTTTTTCATTTACTGACTTGCACTTGATTGGTTTTCAGCTCGTTTATGCTACTTCAGTTTTAGGCTATTGATGTACCTACCCAACTTTTCTGATTTAGTCATGAAGATCAATTATTAAGTTGATGTTTGTGTTTCACGGCTTTGCATGTCAAAATCCTCTGAAATTCTCTCACTAAATTCTGAACAATTTTGGAGGATCACGGGACTCGAGATAATTTTGGTTATTGAATACAACTATGCTCCCTCTTAGACTTGTTAATAACTAGCCACTCATAAAAAAGCTGTGATTCCTCCCCTCTCCCCCAAAATGCGGATCCTTTATTTGTTTGCTTCTCTTTTGTTTGGCTTTTTTCAGCTTGTGAAGGGAAATTATTTTTGAATTCGCATGCACGTCGCATTTTGCATATTATTTTGTAAGTTGTTTAATTTCCACGTAATGCAGAACTCATACTGTTCATGATATGCAGGTATGGCTGGCCTAGCACCTGAGGGTTCTCAATTTGATGCCCGTCAATATGATGCCAAAATGACTGAGCTGTAAGTTCTTCTGCATGCTTTCCCTCGCTCTCAGATAAGTTGAGAGAATTTTATCTTTTTTGTTTTGATGATCGCACAATTTTATTTTATGCTATCCATTATTTCTTTTGTAGCTTCAGGTTCACAGTTTTCATCTTGCAACTTTCCGTTTCCTTTTCAGGCTTACTTCTGATGGACAAGACTTCTTCACATCTTATGATGAGGTTTATGACAGTTTTGATTCCATGGGCTTGCAAGAAAACCTTCTTAGGGGTATCTACGCTTATGGTATGTTGGGACATTGAACTTCAGAGCTTTTGTTGTTATCTTCTTTTTTTTCTAGTTTGTCATGAAGGAAAAATGATGTTGTCTGAGTATTTGTTGGTCATTGCTTGTGCCATTTGGAAGTATATTTGGCAGCTCTTTTTCTGTAAATTAAATTTTACATATATGTAAAAGGGTTTACATAGGTCAGATTGATCAGCTTGATCCGCATGATCATGGTTGAGCTGTTATAAACTTTTTAGAAATGTCAACTCAGACAACACTTATTATGTGGCAATATCAGAAAAATTACTTGTGACTAATGCATGTCCCTACATTCTCTTATGTTTATCTTTCCTAAATAGTTATTGTGTGATTTTTTTTAAATACGAGTGGTGGTGTAGTTGGTGCACTCAGTAATTCCTCATTTTTTGTTTTGATTTGAATTATTTGAAAGCTGATCATCGATTCTTGTTTAGGTTTTGAGAAGCCTTCCGCTATTCAGCAAAGGGGTATTGTCCCTTTCTGCAAGGGACTTGATGTCATCCAGCAAGCTCAATCTGGTACTGGAAAGACAGCAACCTTCTGCTCTGGAATTCTTCAGCAACTCAACTATAGCTTGGTTGAATGTCAAGCACTTGTTCTTGCTCCCACCCGGGAACTTGCTCAGCAAATCGAGAAGGTTATGAGGGCACTTGGTGACTATCTTGGCGTGAAGGTTCATGCCTGCGTTGGTGGTACTAGTGTGCGTGAAGATCAGCGCATTCTTTCTAGTGGAGTTCATGTTGTGGTTGGCACTCCTGGTCGTGTGTTTGACATGTTAAGGAGACAATCACTTCGCCCTGACAACATCAAGATGTTTGTGTTGGATGAAGCAGATGAAATGCTTTCAAGAGGTTTCAAAGATCAGGTTCAACTTCTTCTGTGATAAAGTTCACTATTTTAAGTTTCGGTCAAGTATTTGACATTATTCTCCCTACTTATAGAAACACTATGAGACCACCCTTCTTTTCTTGAATAGTGTAGTCTTCCCTTTGTTTGATCTCTCAAAGTATTTTTAGATTTCAGTCTTGAGGCTAGTTTGTTATTCTATTACTTCAATTTGCCTGATTGGTTTGCATTTTTCAGATCTATGATATTTTCCAACTCTTACCACCCAAGATTCAAGTTGGTGTATTCTCGGCCACGATGCCACCTGAGGCCCTTGAAATCACTAGGAAGTTCATGAATAAGCCTGTGAGAATTCTTGTTAAGCGTGATGAGCTGACACTCGAGGGTATCAAGCAATTTTATGTTAACGTTGAGAAGGAGGATTGGAAGCTTGAAACTCTCTGTGATCTTTATGAGACCCTTGCCATCACTCAGAGTGTTATCTTTGTAAACACAAGGCGTAAGGTGGACTGGTTGACTGACAAGATGCGTAGTCGTGACCATACTGTTTCAGCCACCCATGGAGATATGGACCAAAACACTAGAGACATCATTATGCGAGAATTCCGTTCTGGTTCCTCACGTGTACTCATCACAACTGACCTCCTTGCCCGAGGTATTGACGTGCAACAAGTCTCCTTGGTCATTAACTACGATCTCCCAACTCAGCCTGAGAACTATCTTCATCGTATCGGTCGTAGTGGACGTTTTGGGAGGAAGGGTGTTGCTATCAACTTTGTCACCCGTGATGATGAGCGCATGCTTTTTGACATACAGAAGTTTTATAATGTGGTGATTGAGGAGCTGCCAGCCAATGTTGCTGATCTCCTTTGATGCTGTTTTGAGAAGGCAAGGGTTAAATTTTTCTTCTTTGAAGTAATTTATATGTTGTTTTTGTAGGGCTAATTGTCAGACTCGGATATTGGGATGCAAGTCGCCTGATATGCGAAGGGGCTTGTTTGCCCTGTGTTGGTTTCTGTTGCAAAAACTACTTTCGCAAATTTTGTTATGTATTTTTAACTGCCAATTTGTTTCATGCTCGCTTGGTGTTTGAATTGCTATTGGCTTATTACAGGCCCTAGCGATAGCTTTTATTGTAGTTGGGGTATTCTGAGTATGATTGTTATTACAGTTGAAAATTAGTGCTTGTGGAAAAAGGGGTGGGTTTTGTTTGGGAGATTGGACATGCATAATTGTTTACTTACCCTGTGAGGACCATCTTGCTATGGTTAGTGCTGTTCATTAGCCATTATGTCTTCACCAGTGAGTTTGACAAGAGTAAGATTAACTTCTGGATTTGAAATCACTTTTTACATATCCGATATTGGCCATAATTTATAAGAACATTATACAGTCTTAGTAAGAAAGAGAAGGGTTAAAGGATTTATCCGGCGTAAGATATCACATTGTTTAAGGATGATGTCGGAGTAAAGGGTCATCAACAAGGGCGTTTTAGTGTGTTGTACATTCTTATCCAAGATTTTTATCATTTGATGCCATACGAAGCGCTAGAAACACGTGAAGTATACGGTTAGCCTAATAACACAAGTTCTGTAAGGGAATTGGAGGCAAACACGAGACAAAAAATCTTCTTTCTATGGAGATTTGATCTGTGTCAACATACATACTGTGTAAAATAACGATGATTCAAAGCATTTCTTGTTACACTACTTCAAAGCATTTCTTGTTATACTACTTCAAGACTGTAAAATAACAATGATTCAAAGTATTTCTTGTTACACTACAAAAACTTAAAGATCCAATCATTTCTTTTGGAAATTCAATCGTACGAATATGTAATGCAGTGCTAGCGAGATGTTACTGTTTTACATAGCCACAGTTTGTGGCTGTGTGAGAACTGTGTTGGGGGTGGTTGGGGGGGGGGGGGATCCAAGTTGCGCATTGTGGGAGGGAGAGAGAGTCTTGGTCCATGGTTTTGTTGTCGTGAACGTTGTTCTTGTTGCGGGCATTTAGTGATTTCCGTATGGCTGAGTGAGTTGGACTAGGAAACGGATCAAGATGACATCTTTGTACCCAGGATATACCCCAACTGGTTCCGGACATGGGTTCTTGAAAGGGATGTCAGGGGTTCAATTCTTGCCTAAGGCAAGAAAACCCCTTCCCAGCAAGTGTATAGTGCAGGAGCTTCTTGGCTTGTAGGCTTGCCTGCAGTGCTGGAGGCTCCTTATGCAGACTACTGTGTAAATGACCAAGCTCCTGCTAGCAGGCCGTTGGGTACCTGATTTACCTCCCTACACTACCTGTGGGACTGAGTGTACCAAGGAACTTTACTGGTTGTGGTTCAAACTTTTTACAATGACCTAAAAATTATCACACTTGAACCCAAGTTTTGCTGAATTATGAACCCAACATGGGTCCAACATGTCATCATAAGAGCTCCGTGGAAAGTAGGCTGCGGAGCTATGAAAGGAAGAAAAAGAACTATGAGAAATTTTAAAATACATCGAGAAGAAGTGTCATTAATTGGTTACTCATTGACTAAGAAAATATGTAAGATATATAAAGGATGTTTCTCGTGTGTTAGGCTTTTGCGTTTGCACAGAATCTAAGGAGGAGTTGTATTGCTTCTTGATCTATTATACGCATTCTTATCTTGTATGTACATATTTGTTTGACATCATTTATCATTAGTTATTTTTTACGTATTGTATTCTTGGAACAATATGAAATCTTCTACCAACACCAGGAGAAGGTTCCAATTGACATGAATAAAAGAGAACCTCAATTATAACATCGACCATATGGGATTGATTAAATAAAATGGGTTAGGATTATCTAGTAAACCTCTATCGTTAACAGAGGTGTTTAAATGTAAAATTATATAATTTCGTTAAATTATATATATTGGATGTCACATATAAATACACATTTGTGTGTATGTTTAGTAAAGTTACGTAGATTAGTACTTGGGCAGTCTATTTTGACGATTTTAACAATTTACCAAGCGTACTTGTTCTGTTTCATATTAAATGTTTAAAAATTTATTATGGTATGTTCAAAATAATAATCATGACATTTAATGCTTTATTGATAGTATTATAACTAGTTTAGCAATCAAGGATGTTAATAGTAAAAAAAAAGTTGATAACATGTGTTTGTGCATTATTATTTGTTACAATCCCAAACAAAAACAAAAAGGAACTTAAACTAGAAATACAAGCAGTATGAACAAGGCAACAAGCTCTTAAACTAATCCAAACTTTAAATACAAATCAAGTTTAAAGGGAACTTGCTGGTCCCTTTCTGTTTTAGGAAATTAATTGTCCCTTTGTATACACCAATTATAAATACATATTTTTCTTTTATAAATACACATCCCCTTGTTTCATAAATGGTCAATATTGAATGACCATTTATTTATATAAATGGACGTTCCTGATGTACTAAGTTCCTGTATTTGTGTAAAAATCCGAAGAGGAGTCAGATCGCTTCGCGATCGGATGTATGCAGCCTTAGCCTACATTTTGTGCAAAAGGCTGTTTTTACAGTTTGAACCGTGATCTCAAGATCACAAATGATGTATTTTTATTATGGGTGCTTAGTATATCCTTGTGAGAAAGATAAGCTGTATATGGCTATTCCTATCGATTGCCACCATGATTACACACATATACACACACATATACACATACACACACACACACACACATATATATATATGTACACACACACACACATATATATATATATATGTACACATACACACACACATATATACGCATCATATATACATGCACATATATACGCATACACACACACAGATATATGCATATATATATGTATATATATGTATATATATGTATATATGTGTATATATTTATTTTTTTGCAAGAAAATGCGTTTTTATTTAAACCTCACTTACGGCGGAGGAATACCATAGTACATCAAAAGTCATCGTATGAAAAAAGTGAGTGTAAAGACCGAATAATTATTAATCTCTATACATATGTGTGTGTGTATATATATGTATATAACTATGTATATATATATATGTCTATATGTATACGTATGTACATATATACATAACTATGTGTGTATATATATATGTCTATATATATAAACATATATACATATATATATATATATATATCTACTATCTATATATACATATATATACATATATATATGTGTGTGTGTATATATGTGTGTGTATATATACATATATACACACACATATATATATGTTTACGTATATATACACACATATATATACGCATCATATGATTGCATAATCACATCTACTACAACTTATATACTTTTCCTCGGGGAAAAAAAGAAAGAAAAGGTCATGTAATAAATTATACTATAATTGTTCTTTAAAACAAAATAACTACGCATCATATGATTGCATAATCACATCTACTACAATTTATATATTTTTCCTCGAAAAAAGAAACAAAAGTCATGTAATAAATTATACTATAATTGTTCTTCAAAATAAAATAACCAAACCACAGCTTATCAGCCTCAGCTTTAGCCTTTGAAATCCTCAACTCTTGCAATCAGTTTCAGATGTCAAAATGAGACAAACTCAAAAAGAATATCGCTAATATTTTTCTGAATAGAAAATACACTTAGAAATGAAAATAAGTAATCTCAAATAATCAAACTGTTTTTCCTATCGAATCGCTTCAACTTCTTCTTTCTTCTTCCTCTTCCTCGCTTTCTTCCTCAATGGGAAGAAATTTCCATGTTGATAACACACACACACATATATATATATATATGTGTGTGTGTGTGTGTGTATATATATGTATATATATGTATGCATACATATGTGTGTGTGTGTGTGTGTATATATATATATATATATTTGCAAGAAAATGCGTTTTTGTATAAACCTCACTTATGACGGAAGAATATCATAGTATATCAAGAGTCATCGTATGAAAAAAGTGAGTGTAAAGACCGAATAATTATCAATCTCTATATATGTATACATATATATATATGTATGTATATAACTACATATATATATATATATATGTCTATATATATATGTATATATATGTACATATATACATAACTATGTGTGTGTATATATATGTCTATACATATATATGTACATATATACATATATATACTATATATATGTACACATATATATATATATATACATATGTATATATATGTGTATATATGTGTGTTTATATACACACACACACACATATATATATATATGTTTACGTATACACACACATGTATATACACATCATATGATTGCATAATCACATCTACTACAACTTATATACTTTTCCTCGGGAAAAAAAAAGAAAAGGCCATATAATAGATTATACTATAATTGTTTTTCAAAAGAAAATAACTACGCATCATATGATTGCATAATCACATCTACTACAATATATATTTTTTTACTCGGAAAAAAAAAAAGAAAATGCCATGTAATAAACTATACTATAATTATTCTTCAAAACAAAATAACCAAATCACAACTTATCAGCCTCAGCTTTAGCTTTTGAAATCCTCAACTCTTGCAATCAGTTTCGGATGTCAAAATGAGACAAACCCAAAAAGAATATCGCTAATATTTTTCTGAATAGAAAATACACACAATGAAAATACGTAATCTCAAATAATCAAACTGTTTTTGCTATTGAATCGCTTCAACTTCTTTCTTCTTCCTCCCTTTCTTCCTCAACCATGGGAAGAAATTTCCCTGTTGATAACACAACAATCCATCCATTGATTTCAACCTCCTTTTTCTTTGCATGTATTGCTGCAACTATCGCAATAATTTCAGCTCTCTGTGGTGCCTTTTCGCGTCGAAAACCAAAATCTCCAACAGACGAAACGAACGAAAACAAAGATTCAAATGCGCCGCCGTCCGCCACCGTATTATCACGGGAAAAACCAACCACCACTCCCCCATCAGAAGCCGACGTCCCTGAAACCCAATCTGACGTCGAATCGTCAAATCACCCCCTCCCGCCGCCTCCGGGCCGGCGGCATCTGTCCGGAGCAGCTTCATATCATGTCCGATCGGATTCGTCGGCGTCACAAACGGCTGCCGGAAACTTGGCGTCGAGCCGGAGCATGAGGGTTTTGGGAAATGGGTTTTCTTCGAGACAAGGATCTAAGAGAGAAAATGAGGAGAAGGAGAAGAAGAAGAAAGAGAAGAATCTGAAGCATGAGGATTCGATTTGGAAGAAGACGATAATTTTAGGAGATAAATGTAGGGTTCCAGATGAAGACGACGATGCAATACTCTATGATGAAAAGGGTAACAGAATTTCCACTTATCATAAGAAGAATGCGAATTCGATTGCGTTGTCGAGGCAGAGTTCTGGAATCGATCAAGATGCAATACCTAGCAAAAATCCCGGGTCAGAATGATGATTATCTATTTGATGATTTTCTTCTTAGGTAGGAGGAATTGTATAAAGATTCTCTATATATATCTATCAATTGCTTTGTGGATTTTCTTGATTATTTCAAGTGTTTTTAGCTTCTGAATCTGATTTTTTTATTGATGCTATTTGATTATCAATCTGATCGTTCATAACATCGAGGTAGTTCAAATGATCTTATGAGATTTGGTGGAGGAGCTTTATCTTTGAGATATTCATGCATGGCAGCAAAAGAACATCTTTTTTTTAACCTAACTTTTACAATGGTCAATGACCAAGTATGATTAGTTGGTCATTGACCAATGAAATATGTAGAAAATTTATGGAACTCTTGTTTTGGCCAATCATCCCATTGCTTACATGTAGATAAAACTTATTTGTCATCATTTTATTGGACCAATAATTGATCAATGACCGCAATAAAATTTCTGTTTTCTTAAATTGAGGTGCTGCATAAGAACATCTTTCTAGTAGGAACAAAGTAATAGCATGTGGAAATAACCATGTAAGTACTTTGAAGTGGTTACTAGATCCCGTTATAATAGTGACAGTATTATTAGTTGAGTGATTTGTGGAATACAAGGATCCGTTCTGCACAAAAGTTCGCCCTTCACATAGTCACTTTTGAAGGACTTAAAATGTGGTTTTGATTGTATTAGATTTCCGTGTTTGCGTTAGGTTCGAGAAAGAGCCTGATCGCTTTATGATCTGATGTACGTAGACTTATCTTACATTTTGTGCAAGAAGCTATTTCTGCTACTCGAACTCGTGACATCAAGTTCAAAAAGCAACAACCTTACCAATTGGTACAATGATTATGTAAAGATTATGTAAATATCAGTATCTTGACCATGCAAAAACCGACTGAATTTTGTATTTCTCTAGATGGAAAGAATCTCATCTTTTAATCTTGTTAATAAGATCATATTAGATGTATAAGTTTCAGAAGAGACAAGGATACACTACTTGAGATGCTATAGGCTATCAACTCTATAGAGTTTTTACGATATAGGAAGGCTTTGTAATTGACATTGAACAATAACTTAATCGATAATGTGTTATATATTGTGTGAGTATATGTCTTCATGAGAATTTATTACTAGATAACATCAAAGTCGTAGCATATGATATTAATCTTTTGATATAAAATAGTTGTTTTAAGTTCAATTATTTTTCTAGTCATAGCATATGTCATTAATAGTTTGAATAAGCAACCCATTGTCATAAACCGTTTTTAGAAAAGGTGCTCATTGTCTGAAAAAGATACTTTGGATATAATATTTTCTGACTATACGTATGGTTTCGTACATCCGATTTCTCACACTCCGTCATAAAGAGAAAGCTATAACATAGTGGAATAATGAGGTTGTCGTAGTATTTTCTGAGTTTCGATCTTCTGACCGTACTTGCGGATTGAAACGGCTGTTTAAAAAAGATGTGGCTTAACACATTACATATGCCCTTATTATTATAGTGATCATTTCTTAGATATGCTATATATTAGGTTGACTTTGCACTTTTCTGTTTTTATTTTTGTCTTTCATTATATGTGTATATACATAGTTCTTGCTATTTTCATATTGGAAAATTTCTATTTGTATTTAATAAATTCATTCACTAACACACTAGAACACCATATTACTAATATTGTGTCATCTATGCATTTACATATAGAGCCGATGGTCTAATTGAAAACAAATTCTCTATCTTGTGTGATGGATGCATTATTTATCTGCATCTCATCTTCTCTATACCCTAACAATAGCTTCGTTGGGAGTATATTGGGTATCTGTTGTTGTCGTTATTTATAGTTGAATAAAAAGATAAATAACATGATTAAAAGTCAAGCGTAAGCCAATGGAATATATGTATTCTACAACCAAAAACTCATTTTAATCGCCGAATATTTCGCTTCACACTCTGATAGTACTTGCACAACTAACACCTTAGATATTGAATAAGTCATCTGTTACGGTGCCTTTTTTGAGTTGTAACCACGATAAAATGAATTAAATGGTGACATATTTAATTGATAAATCAATAACCGATTTCATAAAGTTAAGAAAATCCTCATCCTCATCTGGACACAGTATATCCCAACGACAGCAAAAGCTATCGTTACGGTCTGGGGAAGGTAAGTGCTAGACAGACAATACCTTCACAAGAGATAGAGAGTCTGCTTCCAGTGAGACCTCCGGCTCTATATGTACCTGCATAAATGACATAATAATAATAATAATAATAATAATAATAATAATAATAATAATAATAATAATAATAATAATAATAATAGAGATATGTTGTGCTAGTGTGTTAGTGAGGAAATTCAATAAATACAAATAAAAGACTTTCGATATTAAAATACACATCACGTGTATATGTACATGTAATGTAAAACAACGGTATAACATACGCAACCAAGTGGATAGCATAGATAGTGTCTACGACTATCTATGTCCCTAAATATACTCTAAAGTGTCCCTATATATGACATATACCTCGTTAACCTTAATCTTATGTCTCCATGAACTCCTATCATGGACCATGTCCTCAGAGAGATGCAAATCTAGTAGATCATGCCTAATCTGCTTATCCCAAGTCAGTTTGGGCCTGCCTTTACTCCTGTTCCCCTCTACAATGAGGCTTTCAATTGCTCTTACCGACGCTGTTTTCTCTCTCCTCTTAACATGCACAAACCGTCTCATTCTTCCCTCCCTTATCTTATCTGCTATACTAGTCACGCCTAACCTTTCTCAAAACACCTCATTTCTGATCCGATCTAGCCTTGTATGCCCACGCATCCACCTCAACATCTTCATCTCTGCCACTTCCATCTTCTGTAATTGTGACTTCTTGATGGCCTAGCAGTTTGTCCCATATAGCATTGCCGGTCGCACTGCCACCCTATAAAATTTTCTCTTTAATTTAGTTGGGAAATTTTTGTCACACAGAACCCCTAAGGCAGCCCTCCATCTACACCAGTCTACTTGAACTCGATGTGCTACATCACTATTTATGTCGCTATTCTGCTGCACAAATGATCCTTGGTACTTAAACTTACTTATCTGTGGTACCACTTGACCATCGATGGTGAGCTGACTATCCTCACTGTCTGCTACGCCGCTGAAGTCGCAATGCAGATACTCGGTCTTAGAACGACTAATCTTTAAGCCTTTTCTCTCTAAAACACCTTTCCATCGCTCTAGTCTCATACTCAGGGTATGTCTACTTTCTGCGAATAATACAATATCGTCATCAAAAAGCATACATCACGGGACTGCCTCCTCTATCGGCTTTGACAACTCGTCAAGAACAATTGCAAAAAGAAATGGACTCAACGCAGACCTTTGATGGAGACCGACCTCCACCAGAAAGAAGTCCGTATTCTTCACATGCATACAAACGGTTGTTTTTGTCCTAGCATACATATCTCTAATTATGTCTATATACTTTATAGGGATCCCTCTTGCATCTAGACTATCCCATATCAGGCTACGTGGCACACTATCATACGCTTTTTCAAGATCGATGAAAACCATATGTAAATCGTGCTTCTTCTCCCGATACTTCTCCATTAATCTCCTAAAAATGTGTATTGCTTCCGTAGTTGACCTTCCTGGTATAAAAACAAATTGGTTCACCGTAACCTGAGTTTCTCTCCTAATTCGAGTGTCTATTACTCTTTACCATAACTTCATGGTATAGCTTAGCAACTTAATCCCTCTATAATTCTCACAACACTGTGCGTCTCCTTTCTTCTTATATAAGGGGACCACGACACTCTTTCTCTACTCATCTGGCATCTTCCCTGTTTTGTAAATACAGTTGAATAGAGTAGTTAGCCATTGGACCCCTTCCTCTCCTAAATACTTCCATGCCTCAATGGGTATGTTATCTACACCGACCGCTTTAGCTCTTCCCATCTTCTTCAGTGCTCTAATCACCTCTCCTTGTGTGATGTTCTGATAGTCGGAGTTATTATGTTGTCGTTGTTAGTTAGTGGTGCTTTCTCGTTCTTCGTAGTCGGCACTACTGCCGTTGAAAAGATTGCAAAAGTATGTTTACCATTTCAACTTGATGTCTTGTGCTTTGACTAACACATGCCCATATTCTCCTTTTATAAACTTCTCGCCTCCTAGTTCCTGCCTCTTTCGATCCCTAGCTTTGGCAATCTTGAACATATCTTGTTCTCCTTCATTTGTTTCTAGTCTCTCATACATACTTTTGTAAGCTGTAGTCTTTGCCTCAGTCACTGCCTTCTTCGCCTCCATCTGGCGATTTTGTAATTCTCCTTCAATCTCACTTTCTCTTCCGCATTTGTGCAGGTTAACAGTTCAGTAAAAATCTTTTGTTTGTCTTTTATTTTTTGTTGCACATCCTCGTTCCACCACCACGTCTCTTTATGTACGGAAGTCTTTCCTGTTCTTACCCCGAGCGTTTCTCTCGCCGCTTGAGTAATAGTAGTCGATATAACCTCCCATATCTGATTTGTGTCATCACCGAGACGATCTAGTTTAGTAGGGATGACATTGTCTCTAAATATATTAATTTTTTCGTCTTTCAAACTTCTCTATCGAATCTTGGGTGGGAATTTTCCAATCCCCTTATTCAGCTTTTGGCTCAATGCTATAACTACCACTAATAAACGGTGTTGCATCACCGCTGTCTCTCCTGGTATAAACTTGCAGTCCCTCCACAACCGTCGGTCTTCACGCCTCATCAGAAAATAGTCGATCTGCGTGTTACGTCCTCTGCTGCTAAACGTGATCAAATGCGATTCTTTTTTCTTAAAAAACGAGTTTATAATGCCTAGGTCATGGACTGCTAGGTCTAGCAGATCTGTACCCTGTTCGTTTCTTAATTTATATATAAATGCTATTGGAACATTTGGTCTGTGATATTCATTGGCGATGCGGACCCATATTTATACTACGTATAAGAAAACAATGACATATTGATATCACATAAGCAAAAACATACAATCATACGGTTATGATTTTCTCGTATATCATGCATATTTTATCTAAACAGGAAGTGTAGGTACGAATGGTGCGTGGGGTTGCAAGTTTATAGCTCATATGGTAAGCCTCCTTCTCTTGTAGTTTGACTTTAAGGAACCTATTACTATTACTAACCCAAAATATATATACCTTCTGTCCCATAAATAACAATGTCCAAGTCAAGTAGTTGTCTAGAACATTGTTCATGTCAAACTATTGACTTAAACGAAAAAAAGTATCGAACTATTCATTTGAACGAAAAGAGTACCGCAAAGAGGACTTATAAATGTCATTTTCGATGCACTAGGTTTGCGCAGTGTTTGGAAAGGGGTTGAATCGCTTCGTGATCTGATATACGCAATTTTACCTTACAATTTATACAAGAAGCCGTTTACGCGGTTTAAACCCGTGAACCCAAGATCAAAAAACAGCAATCTTAAAGAAGAAAAAAAAAAACCAATTATGAGTCTTTGAATAGCAGATAAGTTGCTAAACGAGAGAGAAAGGTGGGGTCATCCAACATTTAAGATGGAGTTTGAGCATTGCTATTGTCTTTTTATTATAACATTCAAAGACATGGTAAACTATCACGATGAATTAGGTCAAACTATCACGATGAACAATTCCCAGAAAAGAAACCCAATTTGGTTTGTTTATACACAGGAACTTGCTTCATTTACTAAACGATTTTGCTTTGGGAGCAGTTAATTCCACATCACATGGGTCATACAGGTGAAGATACTCCCCTAAGGTGTTCCTCCTCATGTCCATATGACTTGGGTTATGCAGTTGGCCAGGTGTAACTGTGTCAGACCTAATCCTCCTTGCTTTTGGGCATCCCCAGGGGTAAGACAACTACAGAGACAAACATAAAGGCAACAGCCACAGAACCTTCAATTGCCTTGCAGATTTTGGCAACTGCATCTACATGTTTTGGGTTTTCACTCGACAGTATCCATGACTACAGAGGTGGCAGAAAACTAAACGGCTCTTATTCATGCAATCACAAACACATCATCATCATCATCAATCCGTACCAAGTATGTCCCAACGACAGCAAAAGCTATCGCTAGGGTATGGGGAGGGTAAATGGTAGGCAAACAATACCTCTGTCCCAAGAGATAGAGTCTGCTTAGTATGTCCCAACGACAGCAAAAGCTATCGCTAGGGTATGGGGAGGGTAAATGGTAGGCAAACAATACCTCTGTCCCAAGAGATAGAGAGTCTGCTTCCAGTGAGACCCTCGTCTCTAGATATTGCACCACAACCTAGTAGTCTTAAATTCATGTAGTTTGAACCTTACTGATCAGTAGACTAATGAAAGAGATAATGGATTTACAAAAGATAAGTGCAGAAGATAAGGCAGAATGGACAAAGGCCATGACATCATAATAGTTCCCGTGTATAGCATGCAGCAGTATCACACATCACATACCTTGTTGTACAAAATTACTCCCGATGAGAGCAATATATACACAAGAAGATACAGATAAGTCAACATAACTTGTCTGTTGACAATCATCTTGCCGAGCATACAATAACACTATGTCCTCTTTCCAACTTTAAACCACTAAATCAAGGCAATCGAACTTCAAGATAACTGCTTAACTAACATGAGGTTTTAATTCAAGCCCACCAGCATGTTTCTGACTCTGTCCTTCCCCTTGATTGAGTATGACAAAAGTGCAAGTGCAATCACAAACACAATGAATATAAATTCCAAACTTATAATCCAAGGCACAATTTAACAATCTAAAGTCTGACTCCGGATAAAACAATACTGTCTCACACACGTAAGAGCAACTAGAGACATGTCAAATGAATACAACCTCTTAGGTAAATGTCTGCAAACAGGGAAAAATAGCAAAGACAAAATTATGCTGCCCGGTCTCTGCTTAAAACCTCCTGGGTACCACATAGCTGGTTTACAGCTTATCCTCGAACTCTGAGAGTGGTGTCATCTGCTCCTTCAAACCCTTCCTCTTCCTGATGTCAGCAACAAGCTGGGCAGCTTGAGATCCAGCCTCCAGGGGATCAGATGACATCATATCCCAATGATCAAACACACACTGGGGGAAAGCCTGCCCAGAGGTTGCAGCCCTCAATGTGCTAGAGAAACCAAATGACTCAACAACGGGAAGGTAAGCTTTGATGTTGTAGAGTGGTGTGCCTGGCCTCTGCATTTCCTCAAAGACATGACCACGTTTCTGATTCAGCACACTGTAGATACCACCAAGAGCTTGCTCGGGTGCTTGGATCTCGACCAGGTACACAGGTTCCAAAAGTCGAGGCTTGGCAGTAAGTTGAGAAGCGTAGATAACTCTCCTGGCTGTAGGAATAACTTGCCCACCACCTCTGTGAATAGCATCAGCATGAAGAACGACATCACAAACTTCAAAGCAAATACCCCTCATATTTTCCTCAGACAGAGCTCCTTCCTTTGATGCCCACTGAAAACCTGCAACAACCGAATCCTTAATTTCATTAAGATATTGCACTCCCTTACACATATCAACAACCATATTTGGCCCGGTGGTCTCAGGGCCAAAGCACCAGATTTTCTTAGCAAGATCCTTGTCCCAACCAAACTCCTCAGACAAAATCTTGGCACGATTTTTGGGATCATCTCTTGGACCAATGCGTCCATCGTCAATGGCCTCTGCCAGACCTTCTTCCAAGGGCCTTGCTTCCATGTACAAGCGATTATGCTTGTTGGGAGATTTGCTCATCACAGTACGGCAGGACTTCTCAAGAACTGTTTCTCTGAAGGACACAACTGGATCGGACTTGATGATTTCAGCACCACCCATGAAATCATCCTGCAAATCTTTCAAACAGATCTCAAGATGCAGTTCTCCAGCACCAGCAATAATATGCTCCCCAGATTCCTCAATGCTACAGACAACCATAGGATCAGACTTGGCCAACCTTTTCAAACCTTCAACGAGCTTGGGAAGATCTGACGCAACCTTGCATTGAACAGCAACCCGCACAACAGGTGAGACAGAGAACTTCATCGCCCTGATAGGATGAGCATCAACTTCCTTCTCATTGGTCAATGTTGCATTCTTGGTGATGTACTGATCCAGACCAACCATAGCAACTGTGTTTCCACAAGGCACGTCATCGACGGTTTCCTGCCTCTTTCCCATCCAAATAACTGTTCTTTGCACATTCTTCACGTATAGATCCTTCTTCTCTCCAGGCACATAATTCGGACCCATAATTCGGACCTTCATACCTGTGCAGACCTTTCCGGCAAACACCCGCCCAAAAGCAAAGAATCTACCTTTGTCAGATGCTGGGATCATCTTTGACACATAAAGCATAAGAGGGCCCTCAGGATCACAGTTCCTGATAGCTGTAGCATACATATCATCCAGTGGACCCTCGTACAAGTTCTCAACACGGTACTTCTGAGCTTTATGAGGAGATGGAAGATGGTATATCATCATTTCCAGAAGAGCAGTACTTGCTGGAAGCCATGTCTGCATCACACGCTTCATCAACGCCTTGCCCATCAAATCTTTTTCATCAGACTTCATAACAACACCAAGTTTTTGCAACATGGGCCAGAGCTTATCTTTCTGATCATTCATGCAGGTGTTGATTATCTGCTTGATTGGCTCATAGCAAAACTGAACAAAACCACGTTTGCAAGTGGCGGTCCCAGTGTTCTTAGTGGTCCACTTTTTGGTACCTGGGTCAAAGAAGATTTCACCAAAGGCGTCAAAACTATAATGAAATGATGCCCAGCTCCACAAGATAGAAGATTCATGGAAAAAGTAAAAAAACTAATATGCAAAAAACGGATACATGGAGAAAGGGAAAAATTAATATGCAAACAATTAGCTTTAAGAGAAAGTAATGATCGTTAACCTAAGTCAAAGAAGATTTCACCAAAGGCTCCAAAACTATAACGAAATGATGCCCGGCTCCACAAGATAGAAGATTCATGGAAAAAGTAAAAAACTAATATGCAAAAACAGGATACATGGAGAAAGGAAAAAATTAATATGCAAACAATTAGCTTTAAGAGAAAGTAATGATCGTTAACCTAAGTCAAAGAAGATTTCACCAAAGGCTTCAAAACTATAGCGAAATGATGCCCGGCTCCACAAGATAGAAGATTCATGGAAAAAGTAAAAAACTAATATGCAAAAACAGGATACATGGAGAAAGGAAAAAAATTAATATGCAAACAATTCGCTTTAAGAGAAAGTAATGATCGTTAACCTAAAGCTAAAATGAATCAGTGGTTCATACCAAAAAAGTCAACATCACTAGAGATATGTTTACTTTTTGGTACCTGGGTCAAAGAAGTTTTCACCCCAGAGTCTCTCCATCATCTTAGACTCGTCTACACCAAACTTGGAGGCATACATCTTGGCAAAGTTAGTCAGGGTGAATGCCCAGCCATGTAGACCAGCAGAGAAAGCAACTGTGCCTTTCTCTGGATAGACCTGAACGTCACCAAGAAGTGGATCTTCATATGTGGCCATTATAACATTCGCGTTCTCAATCACCTTCTGAAATGTTTGATAAGCTTCTTCACCGTCAACCTGGAGCTCAAGAAAACACCTATCCATCTTGTTCACAGTCAACACAGGCCTGATTCTCTCACCAAGGGCCTGCCTAAGAACAGTTTCTGTTTGGACGCAGACACCCTCAACACAATCAACCACAACAAGAGCACCATCAGTGATACGGAGGGCAGCCGTCACTTCAGACGAGAAGTCAACATGTCCAGGGGAATCTATAAGGTTGATAAGGTACTCGTTCCCGTTTCTCTCTCCTGTGAAGTTCTTCAATGCTGCATCAGACATTTCATAGTAAAGTGAAATGCCTGTGGATTTGATGGTAATCCCACGCTCAGCTTCATCTGCTCTTGTATCTGTCATTCGTACATCCCCAGCAACTTCTTGAGCAATAATACCAGCAGCAGCAACCAGAGAATCAGTGAGAGTGGACTTTCCTGTTGGACATTGACTTGAGTCAGTACTCAAAAAAAATACAAATGAAAAAAGTGAAAACAAACAGAGCGTGGATTTTTAAGAAACTGAACCTTGGTCATGAATTAGAAGTACTTTGAGATAGCAATTGACAGTAGCAAAATATTGCAAGCTAGAAAGCTTGACTTGTGCATAAGCATCTAAGAGGAAAATGATTGGCCTTTAATATTTTTTGGAACTTAAGAAAATAAAGAGGAAAAAAAGAGAGAATTAGGTTTTTTTTTGTTTGTTAGGGGGCGGTGCGGGGGGGGGGGGGGGGGGGGTTTGAGATGTTCAGCTAGATTTACTAATCACCAAACAACTCAGCCAATATACATTTTCATGCCTTCTACATTTTCGTGATCATATGTAGAACCACACCAGAAGTACCCCAAAAATTTCAAAATACTAGAAGGCGATATTAGACATTGCAGTGTACGAGACCCATGTAATACTCCTTACCATGATCCACGTGAGCAATGACAGACATATTACGAATATTATGCTTGTAGTCCATAATCCTACGAAGCTCTTCAGCCGTAAACTTCACCTGAATTACATAAGGATTAGCATCAGCAAACTATTGCCGCCAACAAAAGACAAAAACAAAATTGTAAAGACATTCCTACCATCTTGAATTGCCAGAAGCAGGGACCACAGATTAGAGATGAGTTGGCTTGTTCCTTATAGAACCCTGAATATTTACAAAGAAACGTCAAAAGGAAAATCTAAATTATGTATCATCAAATATATATAGATATAAAACCTGACAATATACAATCAAGATCAAAT
Source organism: Eustoma russellianum (assembly GCA_036186865.1). Taxonomy (NCBI): domain Eukaryota; kingdom Viridiplantae; phylum Streptophyta; class Magnoliopsida; order Gentianales; family Gentianaceae; genus Eustoma; species Eustoma russellianum. Next base: position 27,553,666 of record AP025075.1, on the reverse strand, counting down.
CAGCAGTACTACAACATAATCAGTTGTAATGGTTTCAAGATACCACGAAAGATGATAGCTTTATAATTATACATTATAAATATGATTCCACCAAAGGCTTCAAAGCTATAATGAAATGATGCCCAGCCCCACAAGATAGAAGATTCATGGAAAAAGGTACAAAACTAATATGCAAAACGGGATACATGGAGAAAAGAAAAAATTAATACGCAAATAATTCGCTGTAAGAGAAAGTAATGATCGTGTTCCTAAGTATATTCCCCAGAAAAGATGAAGATATTCAACTTCACGGCTAACAGTAAAATGCATTCAATTTAACTGGACTTCTGATTGAATCGGTTTGGTACATGTTACCTTCGACCAAAATTACTATCTCAACATAGAAAAAACATAGAAAATAGAATAAAGATTCCAAAAGGCGAGATATTTAATGCGCGCATAACAAATAACTCATGCTTTCAACTTACAGGAAAAAAAAGATTTAATCTTCCCTCTAAAGAAGGAAACAGTTAGCCAAACATCAACACAAACCCTAAAATAACATGTAGGCACAGAACGTTTGATATCCATGACAATATCCATCATATACAACGAAAAGACAACCACCTGCTTAATCCTAAACAAACACAAATCAGAAACAAAACAACAAACACAGATCCGATCAAGATTTAATCAAAGATATATCAGTCAAAAAGAGCCATGAAAAGCCAAAAACTTACAAGGAAATTAACAGGGAAAAGCTTGAAGAAAGTTGAGGTCTATAACCATAAGTTAACACCGATGGGATGAAAGAAGTTAAAAATGTGAGTAATTCGAAAGCTAAACAAGAGCTAATTAAAGAAAATTTAACCTGAAAAGACTTACAAAAAGGAGAAGCAGGCGGCTTGCTGTGCGAGTAATTCCCTTATCACCAGGCGGCTAGGTCTTGGGGAAAAGTAAGTAGTAGAGAAAACGGATCAATTTGGATTCCGTTTCTATGCCTTAGGCTATGGGCCTAAAAAATGTGGGCTTCCTATATGTAGAATACCACTTCGTATAGGGTTAGTATCTCATCACCCCAAATTCCTCACCCCACGTGAGAGCATGGGTGAGTGGTGAGGCTAGATACGAGTCACCCTTATCTAGCCTCATTACTCATCCTTACTGCCACGTGTCGCGCAGTGACGCGTAGGGTGAAGTGGAAGTGGGTGAGGTGATCTCATCCCCTTCGCGTCACCAAGTGACACGTGAGAGCATGGGTGAGTGGTGAGACTAGATACGGGTCACCCTTATCTAGCCTCACTACTCACTCTTACTGCCACGTGTCGCGCAGTGACGCGTAGAGTGAAGTGGAAGTGAGTGAGGTGATCTTATCCCCTTCGTATATGCATAATCATAATCAAGTATATCCCTACAACAGCAAAATCTATCGTTAGGGTCTTAAAAAATGTTGTAGCATGTACCAACCAAAATAAAAATAAAAAATAAAAAAAAATCTCGAATGTCTGAAAACAATCTCCATTTCTCTCAAAAAAAAAATGAAAACACTTTTTTTTGTCCGATAACGGTGAGTTTAGTTGGATCTTATATCCATAAGTAAATCACCATTTCATATCAGTTTTGGTATGGCGGTGTAGGATACGTCTAAAACGAATGTCGATGGATGCGGGAATTCATCCTAATGATAAGGTGAACAAACTTCGCTTCAAAAGCTAGTTTCACGGGGAAGGTTTGACCCCAACCTTCCACTCAGCTCAGGATCGCTTCGTGGCTACCTCAATCGGTGTTCTGCCTGCCTCAATCAGTGATCTGCCAACGGAACCAGAGCTCTGATACCAAATGATAAGGTCAGTCCCTAACTCACCTCAAAAGCTAGCTTCAGGGGGGAAGTTTGACCCCAACCTTCCACTCAGCCCAGGATCGCTCCATGGCTGCCTCAGTCGGCGTTCTGCCTGTCTCAATCAGCGATCTGCCAACGAAACCAGAGCTCTGATACCAAATGATAAGGCCATGACCCTAACTTCGCCTCAAAAGCTAGCAATCACATTTTCATATCAATTTTGGTATAGTGGTATAGGATTTAGAGAGGGGTCATATTCACTCACCGCAGAGGGATAATGACAGATGTACCGTGTTATACATGGCAACATGGGTTATAATACTGGATGAAGGGTGGGCCGGCATGTGGGTTTGACGCTAGGTAAGGTCGAATCACGTTCGCCCACAAATGGACGGATCTCATTCCCTTAGATAGGGTTCACCCCACCAGCACTATCTAAGGGAATTCATCCTCTAATCACATTTTTATATCAATTTTTGTATAGCGGTATAAAATTTAGAGAGGAGTCATATTCGCTCACCACGGAAAGATAATGACAGATGTACCGCGTTATACATGGCAACGTGGGTTATAATACTGCGTAAATTTGTTAAACAAAACAACCAAACTACGGATAAATATGTTCTTGATGAACCTATCGGTCCAGTAATTCAAAATTGCATGTCCTAAAATCAAATTAAAATTTGTTGAACGATCAAACTAATGCATAGTGAAGAATAGTTATAGTTTGCACGGACGCCTTGTGTGGGTTCTTGCGTGAACCTATCGGTCCAGTAATTCAAAATTGCCTGTCCTAAAATCAAATTAAAATTTGTTGAACGATCAAACTAATGCATAGTGAAGAATAGTTATAGTTTGCACGGACGCCTTGTGTGGGTTCTTGCGTAAAGTCATCACCAACCTAGAAGAACACAATTTTTGATGTGTTTTAAAACAAAAACACAAATTTTCCGTCAACTGGATTGCATATAATAACGCTATGAAAACGCGAATTTTTCATTTTTTGCTACTCAAACTTCATGTGATATAATAAGGTGATGCTAATCTTTAGTAACGACGCTTATTGAGATAACTGAGGAAAAGTAATAATATTTTTATTTATAATTTTGAAGTAAATTGAGACCTAAACTTATTTAATTAGATAGGTTTGTTGGATAAATATTAGACGTAATGTTTATCTTTAAGATTTATCCCGTGATTTATTAATTTAAATCACATATAGTGTGGATCACCATGTCATCTTATCTCCTAGACTTGTATTTGACTACAACTCCTTGGTGGTAAGGGATTATCACCATACAGTAGAGTTTGTGATGGTACGGACTCTAATCAAGACAGGATTAGGGGGTCCCTAGCCTAGCCTATAAATAAGAGCCTATGGTTGTCCATCAAACCATCTCATTCAAGCCAAGAGGAACGAGGCTAGAAGACTACCCTAAGGACTACATCAACACGAAGAAGGCTTCTACAAACGACAATGGCCGGAGGTAACTTTATTTGCTTCCGTATTTATTTTGGGCTAACAATTGGTATCAGAGCGGTCCTCTGACCATATCGTTTGTATTTATAAAACTTAGTTCCGTACCCTTTAATGCATCATTAATTGTTTAAAGATTATGGGGTTATTGTTTTGAGGCCTTCGATATTGTTGACCCGTGATATAGATATTTGATTTTGGTTAAATTCATGCCTATTGTGAAATTTTGGACATTGAAGATTTCACTGAAGTTAATGGCTGCTGTACACCATTTCGTGAAATCATTTTTCGAAACCTTCATTTATGTTTCTGATATTGTTGCCGTATGAATCCAGTAAACCTCATAGCTTGTTCTTTTCTTTATGGGACTGAATTTTGTTCCTTACGATAGCCGCAAATAATGGTAAATGGGTAAAGCATAGTATAAACGTATTAATTTAACCAACAATCAAATAATGGCTATTTAGTACTGGGGCCACCGCTTAGAGAAAAAAAAAATTGCCATCCTTACAAATTCTGAAATCCCGGAAACAGCAAGGGTACATATTTGGTTCTAAAAACTATTGTTTGTGTATAGATATTTGTATATTGTGACTTACTTTTGTTGGGTTTATGGGTGTGGGTTTTGCCAAATCTATTTGGAGCCTATTTGTTAATGTGATTCTGATTTCTCTACCAATAAGGGCTCTACTCATTTGGACTTTGACTCATTTATATATTTACATTTTTACATCGTTGTTTGAGGGTAATTGAAGCAAGATTTTGGTATGATGTGGTTTTCCTCTTGTTCATCATCCCTGAAAACGGTGTGGCAAATACAAAAGGTGAACTATTGAAAGTGTGATAAAAACACCGTACACGTAATTTCTGTCTAGAAAGTCGGTACTTAAGCGGGACCATTGTGACCCCACCGCACGGCCTGCGACTTTACGTGGAATGGTAATACCTGTCTAGGAAATTGATTCATGATCTTTCCTGGGGTATTGCCGAATCGGTTCATTTCACATTTTCATTATGATTTCATCTTTTGTTGATGTCATATAAAGCGTTTTAAAGTTGATGACATATAAAGAATTATTTTCTTAATTTTAAGATTAGCCACAGCGTCTTAAAATTATACGGTGTAAAGAAAATAAAATGTTATCATACCTATCGTTTTGATTAATAAGGTAATCACTCTACCCCACAGGAAAGTGGTTGCTTTATTGATCAAGAAAATTAAACATAAACATTTCCTATGCCCACAGGTACGGAAATATTTTGGTTGTTTAATTTTCATATCGTTTTAAAGAATAACTATATAAATATGTTGATGACATATAAAGAATTATTTTCTTAATTTTAAGATTAGCCACAGCATCTTAAAATTATAAGGTATAAAGAAAATAAAATGTCATCAAACATATGGTTTTGATTAATAAGGTAGTCACTCTGCCCCACAGGGAAGTGGTTATTTTATTGATCAAGAAAATTAAACATAAACATTTCCTATGCCCACAGGTACGGAAATATTTTTGGTTGTTTAATTTTCATACCGTTTTAAGTATATTCTATGCATGAGTGCGACCTCTGCCCACAGGAAGGTTTAGAATATGCTATTTGAATTAACTTGATTAATTCATTCTGGTTATACATGTTCATAGCATGATATATGGTTATGCAGTTATTCCCACTACTGCTTAATTTGATTCTGCTAAAACTCCAATGTTGACTGGTGACAATTTTACTGAATGGAAGGATAATATCCTTTTGACGTTAGGGTGTATGGACTTAGATCTTGCAATCCGTGAGGAAAAACCACCAAATCTCACGGAATCAAGTACGCCATCTGAGAGGTCTGTTACGAGCGCTGAGAGCGATCTAATCGCCTCAGCATGATGCTCATCAAGTCTCGTATAAGTCCAAGCATTAGGGGTTCTATCCCTAATTTTGATAATGTCAAAGCTTACATGAAAGCCATTGATGATCAATTTGTAAGCTCTGACAAGGCAGTAGCCAGCACCCTTATGAAGAGGCTTTCAAACATGACCTATGACACAAGCCATGGTGTGCGCGAGCACATCATGGAGATGAGAGACATTGTTGCTAAATTAAGCTCCCTAAAGGTTGAAATCTCGGAGTCATTCCTGGTGCATTTCATACTCAACTTTCTCCCTTCGGAGTTCACTCCATTTAAGATCTTATACAACACACATAAAGAAAACTGGTCAATTAATGAACTTCTGACCATGTGTGTTCAAGAGGAGCAGAGGTTGAAGAATGAGTCCATTGAGTCTGTGCATCTTGCGACTCATTTTAAGAGAAATGCAAAGAAGGGCAAAGGTGTTCCAATGAAGAAAACCGGCAATAAAGACACATGTCGGTTTTGTAAGAAAAAGGGACACTGGAAGAAAGATTGCCTGAAATACAAGGGATGGCTGGAGAAGAAAGGTAATTTTTCCTTTGTGTGTCATGAATCTAATTTTACTGAGGTTTCTGATAATACATGGTGGATTGATTGTGGTTCTACAATTCACATTGCGAAAACCATGCAGGGCTTTCTAAACCTGAGGAAGCCAAATGAAAGTGAGCAATGCATCTATTCTGGAAACCGGATGCGCTCTACTGTTGAAGGAGTGGAATCTTATAGGCTCATTTTGAAAAACTGGTTTCAACTTGAGTTAGATCTCATTTATGAGCATACTCTTTTAACAGAATTTGGTACAAAGCGTTGTATTATCAATGAGAACTCCTCAAGTCTTTGGCATAAAAGATTGAGACATATCTCAATCGAAAGAATGAAAAGATTGGTGAATGAAGGAGTTTTACAAACTCTAGACTTCACTGATTTAGGTACTTGTGTGGGATGCATAAAGGTCAAGCAAACCAACAAGACCATTAAGGGCGCCAAAGAAGTTCTCAACCTCTTGAAATCATACACACGGATATCTGTGGACCTTTTCATACACCTTGCTTGAATGGTCAGAAATACTTTATTTCATTTATCGACGACCATTCAAGGTTCATGTATCTCTATCTTCTATTTGAAAAATCTGAAGTACTTGATGCGTTCAAAATCTTCAAATTAGAAGTAGAGAAACAAAAGGAGAAGACAATTAAAATGGTCCGATCCGATAGAGGTGGTGAATATCATGGACATTACACAGAAAAGGGACAAATGATTGGTCCATTTGCCGAATTCCTTCAAAAGGAGGGTATTGTTGCTCAATACACCATGCCTGGCACACCACAACAAAATGGTGTTGCTGAAAGAAGGAATCGGACTCTTATGGACATGGTCAGGAGCATGATTAGCACAACGAATTTGCCTATATCCTTTTGGAGTGAAGCTCTAAAAACCGCTGTGTATGTTTTAAATAGGGTTCCATCTAAGGCCGTTCCTAAAACACCTTTCGAGTTGTGGAATGGTTGGAAACTGAGTTTAAAACATTTACACATATGGGGATGTCCAGTTGAAGTTAGGGTATACAACCCAAGCATAAAGAAACTGGATGAACGAACGAAGAGCGGTAATTTCATTGGATATGCTCTAAACTCAAAAGGATACAGATTTTACTGTCCATCACACTCTCCATATCTGGTTGAAGCAAGAAATGCTAAGTTTCTAGAGGATCATGAAGTCAGTGGGAGTGATTCAAATCGTGAATTTAGATTTGAGAAAGTTAGGGACATACCAGTGCCCCTACATAAAGACAATTTGGATACTATTCAACACGTTGAAGAGCCTCAAACTGTACAACCTCAAATTGTTGAATCGCATCAAGAACCCATTGAGACCATTATTCCCACGCCTACTGAACCAGTGGGAGTGAGAAGATCCATACGAACTAGAAAATCAACAATTCCTGATGACTACATAGTATACCTTCAAGAATCTGATTATGACATTGGAACATGTCATGACCCTGTGTCGTTTTCAGAAGCCATGAAAAGTGACAAATCGTCACAATGGTTCAATGCCATGAAAGAAGAGATGGAATCAATGGCTAAAAACAAGGTCTGGGAACTCGTTCCATTACCAACCCGAGCCTCTATGGTGGGATGCAAATGGGTCTTTAAGACCAAGAGAGACTCAGTTGGTAATATCGAACGATATAAAGCTAGACTTGTGGCCAAAGGATTCACTCAGAAAGAAGGCATTGATTACCATGAAACCTTCTCTCCAGTTTCAAAGAAGGATTCATTTTGCATCATCATGGCATTAGTAGCTCATTTTGACCTCGAGTTACATCAAATGGACGTGAAAACAGCATTCCTTAATGGGGTTCTTGATGAAGAGGTATACATGCGTCAACCAGAAGGCTTTGTTGATTCCAAGAATAATCAATTAGTTTGCAAATTGAATAGATCCATATATGGGCTTAAACAAGCTTCACGTCAATGGAACCTTAGGTTTCATGAGGTAGTCTCTTCATTCGGTTTTGTTGAGAACATTGTTGATCAATGTATATACCTCAAGATGAGTGGGAGCAAGTATATCTTTCTGGTCCTATATGTGGATGATATTCTACTGGCAAGCAGTGATCTTGGGTTATTGCATGAGACCAAGCGATTTCTCGCTTTGAACTTTGATATGAAGTATATGGGGGAAGCTTCTTATGTCCTTGGCATAGAGATTCACAGAGATAGAGCAAGTAAAATACTTGGTCTCTCTCAGAAATCCTACATTAACAAAGTACTTGAGAAATTGGCTATGCAGAATTGCACGTCTATTGCGTCACTTATTGCTTCATCTACAATGGAGGCTGAGTTCATTGCATGCTATGAAGCTACTTCACAGGCTCTTTGGATGAAATACTTCATCAGTGGTCTTAAAGTTGTCGATAGTGTTGAGAGACCAATTAAAATTTTCTGCGATAACAAAGCGGCAGTGTTCTTTGCGAAAAAACAATAAGAGTGGGAGTCGCAGCAAGCATATCGACATAAAGTATCTGAAGGTCAGAGATCATATTAGCAAGGGAGATGTAAAGATTGAACACATAAGTACGGAGTCAATGTTGGCTGATCCCATGACGAAAGGTTTACCGATACAAGTATTTGGGGATCATGTTGCCAATATGGGACTACGTAGTTCTCCTTGATTTTGTATTTTTGATCTTATTGTCTAGACATTCGTTTGACATTTGTTTATTTTATTTGCGCAATCTAAGTTAGGATCTGTTTGATCCATACACGAGGACCCATTGAGATGATTTATAATAAGTCGTTCATTTTGTTTGATTGTTTGTATAATGCATGGTAATACTTGGAAGGGAGTGCTCGTTGTTTAATCTAAGAGCGCAACCGCCTTGATTCTTATGTGTTATATTGTCGATCGAGGTAGTCAAGTTGTTCGAGTGACATTTTTGTTTTGGCCAAGTTACTTAGTCACTTGTGTAGCGTTGTCTAGTGTTGACATTTGATCCAAGTGGGAGAATGTTGAATAAATATTAGACGTAATGTTTATCTTTAAGATTTATCCCGTGATTTATTAATTTAAATCACATATAGTGTGGATCACCATGTCATCTTATCTCCTAGACTTGTATTTGACTACAACTCCTTGGTGGTAAGGGATTATCACCATACAGTAGAGTTTGTGATGGTACGGACTCTAATCAAGACAGGATTAGGGGGTCCCTAGCCTAGCCTATAAATAAGAGCCTATGGTTGTCCATCAAACCATCTCATTCAAGCCAAGAGGAACGAGGCTAGAAGACTACCCTAAGGACTACATCAACACGAAGAAGGCTTCTACAAACGACAATGGCCGGAGGTAACTTTATTTGCTTCCGTATTTATTTTGGGCTAACAAGGTTAACATCATATCAAAATATGACTTTACTTAACAATCATGGTTTCCATGTTTAGCAAAATTACATCTCCGACTAAAATTCTGACAACCATATATAACAATCTTTAGGAAAAGGAAAATAGTAATTCTCCTTACAAGATACGGATTAATTAATAAATAGTAATTCGTATTTAGCATGGCAACACACTTCTATATAAACCACGATTCTACTTCCTTAATTCATCAAGTTAATATTTCCTGAAGCCTTCAATCTCGTTACATTAGTGTCCATGATCTCAAATTTCCTCTTTGATAACACGTTTTCCCATTACCTTATTATCTGAGATGGAGAGTAAGCCATCAAACTATTCTAGGATGAAAATTAATCTGGTAGTGGGCGGTTTGTCACGGTTTGAGACTTCTAAATTGTCAGGATCAATAATTTAAGACACTCGACGTTCTCGGTGCACTAGACTCCTACATTTGTGCAGGGTTTGAAGAGAGGCTGATCGTTTCACAATTTAATATATGCAGCTTTACCATATATTTTGTGAAAGAGGTGGTTTCTGCTTCTCGAACTCGTGACCTTAAGATCTCAAAACAGCAACATTATCGGTTCTTACAGGAAGAATTTAAAACACTGGAAAACAGAAAACATGACAAAGTAAAAGAAACTAGAAGAACAATTGCTTGACTGCAAAGATGATAGATGACAGCCCCAAATGGCGAGCGTACGATACAAGGCCTTATAGACCATTGATCCTCCCCCTTGTTTTGGACATCCCCTAACCCCCCCCCCCCCCCTCTTTTTTTTTTTGGAATATAGGATGAGTGTTGAGAGATAGGGCGGTAAACGAGTCAAACAAGCCGAGCATTGTGTTGTTCAAGCTCTATTCATTTAACTTAACAAACGAGCTGAGCTTGCTCGTTTATTTAAACGAACATATTTACTGGTTCAAGCTTGGTTCGTTTAACTCAACGAACAACATTAACGAGCCGAACACCTTAAATGAATGGTGCCACTTACCGAGCTCGAACAGAAAAGAGTGTTCAAACTCTGTTCATTAACCTTTTATACGAACACGAGCTCGAGCTCGAGCCCGAACCAAACGAGCCGAACAACCGAACGACTTGGTTCATTTATCGCCCTATTGGGAGATGATCTCTTCCCGGGATATATTCAACACAGCAAGATCACAAATGCTGCAGGACAAGGATATGCAGCGTAGAAAATCCTATCATCTATAAAAAGCAAAAACAGAAAACCAAACATTTGCACCAAAAAGAAAAGAAATAGTTAAAAGTCCACTGCTTCCCTGCAAATTGACTGCTGTATTTGGTAAGACGACTACAGAAACAAACATAAAGGCAACAACCACAGAACCTTCGATTGCCTTGCAGATTTTGGCAACTGCATCTCTACATGTTTTGGGTTTTCACTCGGCAGTATACATGACTACAGAGGTGGCAGAAAACTAAACCCCTCTTATTCATGCAATGACAAACACAATGCATATAAATTCCAAACTTATAATCCAAGGCACAGTTTAACAATCTAAAGTTTGACTCGTGATAAAACAATACCGTCTCGCACACGTAAGAGCAACCAGAGACATGTCAAATGATTACAAACTCTTGAATAAATGTCTGCAAATGAGGAAAAATAGTAAAGACAAAATTATGCTGCCCAGTCTCTATGAGCTTACAACCTCTTAGGAACCATACCATTTAGCAGCTTTACAGCTTATCCTCGAACTCTGAGAGTGGTGTCATCTGCTCCTTCAAACCCTTCCTCTTCCTGATGTCAGCAACAAGCTGGGCAGCTTGAGATCCAGCCTCCAGGGGATCAGATGACATCATATCCCAATGATCAAACACACACTGGGGGAAAGCCTGCCCAGAGGTTGCAGCCCTCAATGTGCTAGAGAAACCAAATGACTCAACAACGGGAAGGTACGCTTTGATGTTGTAGAGTGGCGTGCCTGGCCTCTGCATTTCCTCAAAGACATGACCACGTTTCTGATTCAGAACACTGTAGATACCACCAAGAGCTTGCTCGGGTGCTTGGATCTCGACCAGGTACACAGGTTCCAAAAGTCGAGGCTTGGCAGTAAGTTGAGAAGCGTAGATAACTCTCCTGGCTGTAGGAATAACTTGCCCACCACCTCTATGAATAGCATCAGCATGAAGAACGACATCACAAACTTCAAAGCAAATACCCCTCATATTTTCCTCAGACAAAGCTCCTTCCTTTGATGCCCACTGAAAACCTGCAACAACCGAATCCTTAATTTCATTAAGATATTGCACTCCCTTACACATATCAACAACCATATTTGGCCCGGTGGTCTCGGGGCCAAAGCACCAGATTTTCTTAGCAAGATCCTTGTCCCAACCAAACTCCTCAGACAAAATCTTGGCACGATTTTTGGGATCATCTCTTGGGCCAATGCGTCCATCGTCAATGGCCTCTGCCAGACCTTCTTCCAAGGGCCTTGCTTCCATGTACAAGCGATTATGCTTGTTGGGAGATTTGCTCATCACAGTACGGCAGGACTTCTCAAGAACTGTTTCTCTGAAGGACACAACTGGATCGGACTTGATGATTTCAGCACCACCCATGAAATCATCCTGCAAATCTTTTAAACAGATCTCAAGATGCAGTTCTCCAGCACCAGCAATAATATGCTCCCCAGATTCCTCAATGCTACAGACAACCATAGGATCAGACTTGGCCAACCTTTTCAAACCTTCAACGAGCTTCGGAAGATCAGAGGCAACTTTGCATTGAACAGCAACCCGCACAACAGGTGAGACAGAGAACTTCATTGCCCTGATAGGATGAGCATCAACTTCCTTCTCATTCGTCAAGGTTGCATTCTTGGTGATGTACTGATCCAGACCAACCATAGCAACTGTGTTTCCACAAGGCACGTCATCGACAGTTTCCTGCCTCTTTCCCATCCAAATAACTGTTCTTTGAACATTCTTCACGTATAGATCCTTCTTCTCTCCAGGTACATAATTCGGACCCATAATTCGGACCTTCATACCTGTGCAGACCTTTCCGGCAAACACCCGACCAAAAGCAAAGAATCTACCTTTGTCAGATGCTGGAATCATCTTTGACACATAAAGCATAAGAGGGCCCTCAGGATCACAGTTCCTAATAGCTGTAGCATACATATCATCCAGTGGACCTTCATACAAGTTCTCAACACGGTACTTCTGAGCTTTATGAGGAGATGGAAGATGGTATATCATCATTTCAAGAAGGGCAGTACTTGCTGGAAGCCATGTCTGCATCACACGCTTCATCAATGCCTTGCCCATCAAATCTTTTTCATCAGACTTCATAACAACACCGAGTTTTTGCAACATGGGCCAGAGCTTATCTTTCTGATCATTCATGCAGGTGTTGATTATCTGCTTGATTGGCTCATAGCAAAACTGAACAAAACCACGTTTGCAAGTGGCGGTCCCAGTGTTCTTAGTGGTCCACTTTTTGGTAGCTGGGTCAAAGAAGTTTTCACCCCAAAGTCTCTCCATCATCTTAGACTCGTCTACACCAAACTTGGAGGCATACATCTTGGCAAAGTTAGTCAGGGTGAATGCCCAGCCATGTAGACCAGCAGAGAAAGCAACTGTGCCTTTCTCTGGATAGACCTGAACGTCACCAAGAAGTGGATCTTCATATGTGGCCATTATAACATTCGCGTTCTCAATCACCTTCTGAAATGTTTGATAAGCTTCTTCACCGTCAACCTGGAGCTCAAGAAAACACCTATCCATCTTGTTCACAGTCAACACAGGCCTGATTCTCTCACCAAGGGCCTGCCTAAGAACAGTTTCTGTTTGGACACAGACACCCTCAACACAATCAACCACAACAAGAGCACCATCAGTGATACGAAGGGCAGCCGTCACTTCAGACGAGAAGTCAACATGTCCAGGGGAATCTATAAGGTTGATAAGGTACTCGTTCCCGTTTCTCTCTCCTGTGAAGTTCTTCAATGCTGCATCAGACATTTCATAGTAAAGTGAAATGCCAGTGGATTTGATGGTAATTCCACGCTCAGCTTCATCTGCTCTTGTATCTGTCATTCGTACATCCCCGGCAACTTCTTGAGCAATAATACCAGCAGCAGCAACCAGAGAATCAGTGAGAGTGGACTTTCCTGTTGGACATGACTTGAGTCAGAACTCAAAACAAATACAACTGACGAAAGTGAAAACAAACTGAGCATGGATTTCTAAGAAACTGAACCTTGGTCATGAATTAGAAATATTATGAGATAGCATTTGATAATAGAAAAATATTGCAAGCTAGAAAGCTTGACTTGTGCATAAACATCTAAGAGGAAAACGATTGGCCTTTAATATTTTTTGGAACTTGAGGGAAAAAAAAAAGAAACAAGAGAGAGAATCGCTTTTTTTGGTTTTTTTTTTTTGGGGGGGGGGGGGGGGGGGGGTGTTCAGCAAGATTTACTAATCACCAAACAACTCAGCCAAGATACATTTTCAAGCCTTCTACATTTTCGTGGTCATATGTACAACACACCAGAAGTACCCCCAAAAATTTTCAAAATATTACATAGAAGATTATATTAGACATTGCAGTCGACGAGAGCCCTGTATTACTCCTTACCATGATCCACGTGAGCAATGACAGACATATTACGAATATTATGCTTGTAGTCCATAATCCTACGAAGCTCTTCAGCCGTAAACTTCACCTGAATTATATAAGGATTAGCATCAGCAAACTACTGCCACCAACAAAAAACAAAAACAAAATTGTAAAGACAAAGCATTCCTACCATCTTGAATTGCAAGAAGCAGGGACCACAGATTAGAGATGAGTAGGCTTGTTCCTTACAAAACCCTGAAAATTTACAAAGAAATGTCAAAAGGAAAATCGAAATTACGTATCATCATATATATATATATATATATATATATATATATATATATATAACCCAACAATATACAATCAAGATCAAATCAGCAGTACTACAAAATAATCAGTTGTAATGGTTTCAAGATACCACAAAAGGTGATAGCTTTATAACTAGACATTATAAATTTGATTCCACCAAAGGCTTCAAAACTATAATGAAATGATGCCTAGCTCCACAAGATAGAAGATGCATGGAAAAGGTAAAAAATCTAATATGCAAAACGGAATACATGGAGAAAGGAAAAAATTAGTATGCAAACAATTCTCTGTAAGAGAAAGTAATGATCGTGTTTCTAACTTAAAAGCCAAAATGAATCGGTGGTTCATACCAAAGAAGCCAACAGCACCAGAGATATGCTTACTTGCCTTATGGACCGAACAACTTTAGAGTATATTCCCCAGAAAAGATAAAGATATTCAACTTCATGGTCTAACTCACGCACAAAATAGAGGTAACTAACAGTAAAATGATTCAATTTAACTGGACTTCTGATTGAAACGGTTTGAAACATGTTACCTTCGACCAAGACTACCATTTTAACATGGAAAAAATATGGAAAATAGAATAAAGATTCCAAAAGGCTAGATATTTAGTGCGCGTTTAACCAATAAATCATGCTTTCAACTTACAGAAAGAAAAAAGATTTAATCTTCCCTCTAAAGAAGGAAACAGTTAGCCAAACATCAACACAAACCCTCAAATAACATGCAGGCACAGTACGTTTGATACTCTTGACAATATCAATCATATACAACAGACAACCACCTGCTTAATCCAAAATTAACACAAATCAGAATCAAAACAACAAACACAGATCCGATCTAGATTTAATCAAAGTTCTATGAGCCAAAAAGAGCCACGCAAAGCCAAAAACTTACAAGGAAATTAACAGGGAAAAACTTGAAGAAAGTTGAGATTAAAAACCATAAGTTAACACCGATGAGTGAGTAATTTGAAAGCTAAACAAGACCCAGAAGAGAATCAGGTACTCAGCTAATTAAGAAAATTTAACCTGGCAAAGCTTACAAAGGGGAGAAGCAGGCGGCTTCTGTGAGAGTACTTCCCTTATCAGCAGGCGGCTAGGTCTTAGGGAAAAGTAAGTCCCGTCTTTATATAGTGGAGAAAACGGATCAATTTGGATTCCGTTTCTATACCTATCGATATGGGCCTCAAAAATGTGGTCTTCCTATCTGTAGAATAGCACTTCACTTCGTATATGCAAATAATCCCGAATGCATAGCTCAGTTGATTCCGGAAGACAAATTTGCTAATAAGATGCAAGGTTCGAATCCTGCCGTTTGTATTGTGGGTGTCTTATCTTCAAACTACAATGTGGGTCTTGAGGATGGGTCCCTAGTGTGGGTCTGCGTGTTCTGTGCCTCCTCTTTAACAGGCCGCTGAGTATTTGATTTACATCCTCCCGCCTATTTTGTCGTACCGGGGTGTAGGGCACTTGGGTTGGGATTCAACCTTTTTGCTAACAAATAATCATTAACAAATATTGTAGCATGTACGAACCAAAATAAAAATAAAATATAAAAAAAATTCTCGAAGGTCTAAAAACAATCTCGTTCAGTGTTTTGTAAGGTAAGATTTTGAATTATACCAACATAACTTGTTTGAATTTGGTTCAATAAAAAAGTTTGGGGAGATAATATTTATAACTGAGTCACATCACTCGGTTTATACCATCTATAAAAACATATAGAATTTCATCACACATCACAAGATCATAACTTTCCTATAACTATCCTGCTGAGTTTTTGTCATTTGTATATCTTTTATTAAATACGCATAGTAGTTACTTATAAGACATTACAAATTTTTATATTATATAAACAACACACATATGTATTTAAATACATATATATGTGTGTATGCACGCGCGAATGTGCGCCAGTGTGAGGGCTAATTATTGTTTGGAAGGATTACAAGTATAAAAATAGAAAATGGGAAAAAGAAGGCATTGAATTCAACTAATTAAGTTTTCTTTAACTATTGCACCAAACTTTGTGTCTATGTTAAGACAATTATATGTATAAACGTATCTGTAAGTGGGTTCTGTTGAATGTTAGGTCATCACTGCTTCATTAATGAGCATGTTATTTATTATTCTAACAGTAAACAAATTTTTCCATTGATTTAGTAGCTCGAAAGCTAATGGTGAAATAGTGAAGTTAAACACCTCACCTTTTTCTTTAAAAAAACTTATTTTTCTTTTTTGTCCAATAAGGGTGAATTTGTTAAGTAAATGACATTTTCATATCACTTTTGATATAATGGTATAGGATAAGTCTAAAAAGAAGGTTGATGGATGTGGGAATTCATCCTCTAATCACATTTTCATATCAATTTTGGTATAATGGTATAGGATAACTCTAAAACGAATGTTGATGTATATGGAAATTCATCCTCGGAATGGGCTCAACTATTTCATTGTCTCAAGAATTTAGAGAGGGGTTAGATTAGCTCACTGTAGAGGGATAATAACAGATATACCGGGTTATGCGTGACAACCTGCGTTATAATACTAGATGAAGAGTGGGCTAACATGAAATTTGACGCTGAGTAAGGTCGATCATGTTCACCTACGGATAAACGGATCTCATTTTCTTTGAAAGAATTCTCCCCCACCAAAGAAGGACTTATAGAGGGCTCAGAACTCCGGAAGACTCCAAAATAATATACTAAATGAGACTATATCAATACACCTGACATAATTTTTACTAATATGATAAAAGATACGAAAAATGATGGAACATAAGTTTCGATTCGTTCAAATTATAATTAAAAAAAATCCAAACTTTTACTTTTAACAAAGTTTTTCTCTTAATATGTCGGACCATGGTTCAATCTTGTTGGAACCGAGAATTCTGCTTTGGATTTGAATTTTATAATTTGGTTTGGTTTAGTTTTCAAAATACTGAGATATTCTTTTATTTTTTTTCCTTGTGGGTAAAATATTACTTGATGGACAGAGCATTTCCGGTGTACTAGACTACGGAGTTTGTGTAGGATCTGGAGAGAGGTCGGACCGCTTCACGATCTGATGTACGCAGTCGTACCCTACACTTTATGCAAAAGGCTGTTTTCGTAACACAACATAAAACACGGGCTTGTTATTATAAGAGGCCCTAGCGTAGTGAATCGGCTCGAGCAAGAACCTTGCGCAGTTTATTAAGGATCACAACTTGTCCGGTACATGGTTTGTTCTGACTAATTACGTAAGTTTGTTAGACAAAATAACCAAACTACGGATAAACCCGTTCTTGATGAACCTATCGGTCCAATAATCCAAAATTGCCTGTTCGGAACTCAAATTAAAATTGGTTAAACGATCAAACTAATGCATTGTGAGGAATGGTTAATTATGTCACATTTGGGTATTAATGAACAATGGCATATCTATTAAAAACCTACTTACCACATAAAAGCTACATGTTCCTCGATAAAGTCTACATGACATTCAAGTTGTATGTAGATATATTATTTCAATCTATCTATTGAATATTTTATCGTTATATTCAGTGGTCGGAAAAATCTAGGCTGAATATTGTAGTCCTGCATGGGTTTGATGACTTGATTTGGTATCACAACCCAAAGATAAGATGAGAAATAAAAATTTAAAACCTCTATGACATACTTCAATTGGTACTTGGATTAGAACATTGCAACTAAAAGGATGTAGGTTCAAGCCAGGACACATGCACCGTAGGTACAATACTGTTATCTAGACCAGTAATGGCTTAGAACATTGTATTCGGTCCAACTGAGTTAAAGTGTTACTGGCGCAGTTTGCAATGAACACCTTGTGTGGGTTGTCTGGTAAAAAGTCTTATCAGTTTAGAAGATTGCTAAGCTCTTAATTTGCATCATCCACAAAACTCCTTGAGACTGGTAGAAACTCCTAATAACAACTTAAAGCACAAAGTTGGTCTAAACTAGCATAGCCAGCCTCGGAAAATGGACACTAGCTTGACTTGATTTTGAGCATGAGTTCACTCATGTCCAACTTAACAACCTAAAAAATGAATACGGTTTAGCCTGACCCAACAGACCAAAAAGGTGGAAGTTTTTTTTTCCTGTTAAAAATGACTAAAGTATTATGCTTATTGAGATAAACACACAATGTGTGTGTGTATATATATATACACACATGTATATTTTGGATTTTCCCAAACGAAACAAAAATATTCTGATTTGATCTAGTTTTGGCTTACCAACATTTTGTTCAGTTTGAGTCACAAGATATCAGTCCAAACCAAATTTTTTTTTTCTGAAGTTGCAAATGTTGCGACACCCTCATATGTAAACACAAATTTCTTATCAAAATACGTGTGTACAAAAGAAATAAATGTATGTCTGATTGTATATACGTGTGCTTACTAGTACACGTATAAAATATATATGTGTGTGTATATAGGCACATGGACACACGACCCGGTTAGACTTGTTTTCTGTGTGCTTTAAAAGATAAAAACTTTTCAAGCCCACTGCCCAGCAACTTTCGCCTACATTTTTGGTTTGGACTTAGGAAGAGTAGAAGTGTAATTCTGTAAGAAGTTGCTGTTGACCACAAGCCATATCAGAAAAGGTATAATTTTCCTTTTCGTGTTCATATCAAAATAATTTGTCACATGTCTACTACACATGATACATTGGTATTACTAATCGTATATAAAAATAATAATGGTACTTAAAGTGACATTTTTGCCAAGAAAATAAAACGAACAGGTGAATTGGTACAACCTCATTGAAAGCCTTACTATGAAAATCCTTAACGACCTCATGATTGGTAAACATTCTTGACTAGGCAACCTTCAAACCATAGATTTTAAAGAGGTATTACACATATAAGCAAAGACAAAAAGGAATTGCGTGGCCCGTTTAGTATAACATGAAATAGTAACATAATTGGGGGTGGTTGATATAAGTGATTTTTATATATATTTTTGTACCTTCTACTATTTAATTTGAGCAATATTTTGGCACTTTATCGGGTAAAAACGATTGGTTTGGGTAAATGCAAACTATACATACTTAGACCATTTTGACTATAAGTAATAGCTCAGTTGGTATTTGAGTTGGCACTTGTTCTAAGAGGTCATGCGTTCGATTCCAGGTAGGTCGAAGGCCTAGTTTGTGGAGACACTTTGTAGTCACTGCATAAGTCTTCACCCAACTTAAAAGACCGTTGAACTACTGATTTACATCCTCCACAATCCTCCTCGTAGCTGAGACGTTAGGAGTCATCAGAGCCAGGAAATGTCTTTTTCTCCAAGACCATCTCCATGGGTAACACTACCAGCACAAATTTGGTGCGAGTTCCCCTCCAACGGAGACGGCAGAAGTTGCGAGAAAATGGCACCTTCGATTTTCTACGCCAAATTTAGTGCATTTTGGCCGCACTCTCTTGCTTTTCCTTTTTTTTTTTAAAAAAAAAAGTTTAACTATTAGTGTAAAATTTGGAATATACTTGAAATATTCTTTTTTTAGTGCAAAATTTGTGTTGGATGGTTGAAGATATGGATGCAAACGTCTACGTCGAATCAAACCTTATTGAGTCGAATATGATGTAAAATAAGATATACTTGAGATTGACTCAAAATAATCGAGCATGTTATAAAATGTCCAAACTCGACTCAAATCAATTATAACAATGCTCGACCCGAATATAGCCGACTATTTTCAAGCATCGAAGCAATAATCAAGCAAGATTGATTGCTCGCTGCTCATTTGTTCGACTGTACTTGTTTGCTCGAGTCAAGACTAAAAGTTTAAGCAATAAATGAAATTAACGTACTTATGGTCGAATGCTCGACGAACAATCGAGTCAGTGTGTTAAATACTCGAGTTCCACTTAACGAGCCACTTGTGACCGACTCGAGATTGTTTTTCTCCGATCTGAACAAGCCATTTTACAGACTGCTCAAGAGAAATTTGATTCATTTACCTCCCTAGTTGGAGATGAATTTTATATTTGGTACATATTTTACTACAAATTTGATGGGATAGTGCAAAATTCAGCAAAGCGTAAGTTGGAGATGGCCTTTGACCCAAAAAAAAAAAATACAAGGGAATATACTCAGAGAGCTATGTGTGCTTATAAGATAGTCACAACGTGGCAACACGATCAACAACAACAATCATACCCAGAGTATCTCAATAACATTATTGTCAGGGTCTGGGGAAGATAAGAGGCATGCATACAATATCTTCATCTCAAGAGATTTAGAGTTTACTTACCTGCATAATGTTGCAACGCGAACAACCTTCTCAAAGCTAGGAGTAAAATCTATCTTGACTTCCAACACAATTCTGTAGTCGAACCCATTCCTTCTCTTTACAACAACACAAGATTGCCAACTACAATGAAGTGCTAGGCAATTGACTATTTACGGGCCACAATCATGTGGCAATACGTAGAACATTATACACACACAAACCCGTATATATATAGACACATGTACGTATAAGTTTATGAATTTATGTGCTTTATAAGGCCATTTTCTTATGTATCTTTAAGTACGTCTATGTATACTTCTAATAGAATACATTACATAAACATGACCTTGATTTCGTTTAATTTTTAATTCTCGAGCTGCGATTTTCCTCACAAGTATGCTTCATTTATTTCATTGATGAATTAGGTTGCTAAGTTTCAAATTTCAATAATGCATACCAAGGCGTATTTTTATAAGCTGGTTGGTGCATTATTACTCAAACGTGGGTAAGGGTGTTAACGAACCGAGTCAAACTGAATACTAAGTTTTTAAATTCGGATTCGTTTAGCTAAATGAACTGTTTGGCTCGGTTCGTTTAGCTAAACGAACTCTAAAATTGGTTCGAGTTTGGCTCGACAACACTATAATTGTTTAAACAGGCCGAACATTTCGCAAATAGTTTTGCTCGTTTTAGTAACCGAACCCGAACATATGTTCATATTCGGCTTATTTACGGACAAGTATCGACGAACACGACAACAACAACAACAACACTACCACATTGCTTTAGAGGCTCCCCGCTTATGGCGGAGTATGGAGGGTCGGATGTACGTAACCATACTCATGTGTTAGAAACACATGGAAGTATCGAACGAACACGAACCAAACTCAAAACCTGGGTGTGACAAGGTTAACAGAAAACATATTAAAAATGAACCCGGATAGATTAGTTAAGAAACTTAAGATTCAATTTAGTGGATTCTCAAACATATCACTTAAAATTTTGAAATTGAAACTAAAGGGAAATTGGTCATGGGTGGAGAAAGTGGAGACAAATCCAAATGTAAAGATCCAAAAATGACACAAAGTTTACCTATGGGTGTTAATGCCCGACAAAATTGACAAAGTTAAACCCACTGGAAAATTAGAGAAAACACAGTGCTTTGGACAGTGGTCTCCTATAATTTTTAATGTGATCTTCTGAGCTCCATTTTCATGGGGAAATGTTCTTGTTTGACCTCAAACGAGAGATAACAGTGCCATAGACTTCTTGTCTCTTTATTAGTTGTACTCAAATAATCTAGTTGCATTCGGAGTAATCTTATTATTTGCACTATTGGAATATGGAATATTATCCATATTAATGTCCAATTCATTACGTTTCCTATTGTACATATTTAGATATGGTAGCTATTTATGTTTGTATATTCTCCATTGATGATTGTATATTCTTGATTTATTGTAATAGCTTAATCATAGGAATTAGCTTAATTGTAGGAGTTTGTAGAAGTTAGTTTCCTATATACTGTAAACACGTTTTTGGTAATGAGAATATACGAGATTGCTCGTTTCTTCATGGTATCAGAGCGATAACCTTTCTCTCACCACCACCGCCGCCCTTCTTGTTTTTCCGGCGACGTCATGGCCGTAGCCAACATGTCCGGCACCGCCACCGCCAGTGCCACCGTCCCTATCACCACCACTGATCCCAAATCTGCATATTATTTGCATCCCTCTGACCATCCTGGTCTTCTCTTTGTTACGCAACCGTTAGGAGAGAATGGCGAGAACTATTTCGTTTGGAAGAAGTCATTCATCAATGCTTTGCGATCTAAGAACAAAGCTGGATTCGTCGATGGCACTATCCAACGTCCGGATATTGCCTCTGCCAACTATTCCGTTTGGCAGCAGTGTAACGCGCTAGTGTTAGCGTGGTTGTCTAATGCGCTTGTGAAGGAGCTCCAGGGGGCTGCTGCGCATGCAGAGACCGCACGAGAAGTGTGGATTGACTTGGAAGAGCGTTTCACACAAGGTGTTGATGCTCGTGTTTATGAACTGCGTCGCGCCATAGCCTCACTACGTCAGGACAAAAGCACAGTGTCTGTGTACTATGGCCGATTCAAGGCTCTATAGGGAGAGCTTCAGTGCTTTGATGAAATTCCTGTTTGCAATTGTGGAATGTGCACTTGTGGGATGTCTAAAGCAATGGAGAAGATTCGTGAGAAAGAAATAGTCTTTGATTTTCTCATGGGTCTTGACGAAATCTTTGGTACGGTACGCTCTCATATCTTGAGTATTGATCCTCTTCCTTCTCTTGGTCGTGCATATGCTATTATGGCACAGGAAGAAAAGCAACGAACTGTGGCTCAAAGCCTTGTACCACAGTTCGACGCTGCGGCACTTGCCACTTGGCGACCACCACAGGAGGGCCGATCGGCCAGGTTCAAGGGAAAGGGGGAGCGACCGCGATGCCAGCATTGTGGTAAAGTTGGCCACTTACGTGAGACCTGTTTTGACTTGATTGGTTATCCTGCTGATTGGAATCGTAGCCGTCGGAGCAAAGTTTCTGCAGGTTCCGGACCATCTCCGAACGTGGCAAAGGGAATGGCAGCGTCTACTGCCTCTGAGGCTCAAGCCGCACCACCCACATTCGCGGGCCTCAGTCTCGCACAACAGCATCAGTTAGCACAATTCATCGATCAGCTAAATGGAGGTAATTTTGGTCCCTCTGTGGCGCCACCAACGAAGCAGGATGCCGGTATTATTTCTTCTTCCCTTGATTCGAGATTTGGTTGGATATTGGACAGTGGTGCGAATGCGCACATTGTTAATGATTTGTCTCTATTTACATCCGTTACTAATGATAAGTTGACTGCAACTGTTCAAATTCCGAATGGTACGCATGTGGCGGTTCGCGCAGTTGGGACTGTCTAATTGTCGAACAACTTGACTCTCTATGGTGTCTTGGGTGTTCCAGAGTTTGCGTTTAATCTCATTTCTGTCAGCAGACTGGTTAAAGATTCGAACTGTACACTGATATTTGGTTCGAACTTTTGTGCTTTGCAGGAGATGCCCTCGAGGAAGCTGATTGGAGTGGGTAAGCAGCGTGATGGCCTCTACCACCTCATAAACCATTCGGCCATTGCACTGCCTGCAGTGACTCAATCCTCTGCATCTATTTGGCATGGTCGCATGGGCCACCTTCCTGTATCGAAATTTCGTTTCATTTCGTCTATTTCGTTTATGAATAAAAATGTTATGTGTGATGCTTGTAATCGAGCTAAGCAAACCCGCTTACCTTTTCCTGTCAGTACTAGCGTCACTAGTCATGCTTTTGAGTTGATACATTGTGATATTTGGGGGCCGTATTGTTACACCCCGTTACTTTTAAGCGCAACTTTTGATACTTAGGTCAACTTGGAATGCAACTTAATTAATTATATAGGGTATGTGACTTAGTACATAAAACATAGAAAAACAAAAGAAAGGGGTTAGAAGTAGAATTAAAAGAAAGTATGGGAAATTACTTAAGAGGTCCCTACTAGGAGTTAAGGGGAGTTATAGCAAGTTAGTATAACTCCCCATCTCAGCCTTATGGGACGGTTATACCATCAAAAGAAGGGGGGAAAAACCGCAGGAGCAAAGAGAAGGAGAAAGGAGAGGAAGAAGAAGAAGAGAGGAAGGAAAAAGGAAGGAAGAAGGCCAACCTAGGTGCAATCTTCACTGAAATTCTGCAGTAAATCTGTAAGATTAACTAGCAACCAAGGCAAGTAATCTTTCTATACGCTTTATGTAAATTTTGATACTTTAGGCCCTATGTTCTTACAAAGAGAAAACATGAATCACACATTAGTATTCTTGTCTTGTCTATCTTAAATGCTTTGTTATATGTAAGTCTTGTTGCTAATTGGGTAAAGTTTTGTTCTTTGGGCCATATTTCTGAAATAGTTGTGCAGAATTTGTTGTTAGTCAACCATGCCCATGAGAGTATATATGTTGATGTGTTTCTTGTCTTGCTCTACTCTTGTGTTGATTGTATACACTTAGATGTTGAGAGTAAGTGCAGGAAATTGAGGGATGAGTGATGACATTGTTGTAGTCTTGTTGGTTGGGTATTGTTGATGATAACTCTTGAAGGTGGTGAATGATTGAAGATTTAGAGTGGATCTTGTTAGACATTCACTAAGCATCAATTCATGATTAGATGTATGTTAAGTATGATGAATCTAGTTGTTAAGATGGATCTTTAAGTGTTGAACTTGGAAGGGTTGAAGAAGAAAGGAGTTGGGTGGAAGTTACTGCAGAAAAACTGTAGTTTGGCATCGTCAGAACACTTCGAACGCCTACATGAGGCGCTTCAAGTCACATTAGGCGCCTAATGTAGCGTTCCATGTGTCCTGGAACTTTCCCGTACAGAAAAACTGCAGTTTAGAACCGTCCGAACACTTCGAACACCTACTTGAAGCGCTTCATGTCACATTAGGCGCTTCATGTAGGCGTTCAATGTCTACGGAACATCCCCGAACACTTCGAACACCTAGTATAGGCGCTTGAAGTCACTATAGGTGCTTCATGTAGCGTTCCAACTGTACTGGAAGTTATTTTGACCCTTTAAGCGCCCTATGTAAGTGTAGTAACTTTATACACTTCTTTTGAACATAAAATGCAAGGGTATTTGAGGTATATTTGAGGTGTAGATGGTAAGTTTGATTAAGTAAGCATAAGATTGAATTCTAGTGAATAAGTGAGACAAATGGACTTGGTAAAACACGTTTAGGGAGTGTTGGAGGTGCAAGACCATATCCTTGATAGACAAAATGTGTGTGTGTGTGTTACATGTTGATATGAAGCTATTTGTGCATCCTGCATCATGACATGGGCACTTGCATTTGATTTGACATATGTTTTGCAAAAGAACAAGAAAGGTAAAGTTTGCGAAAGACAAAATGGCTGCTGGTTGATCACAGGGTATAAAAGTCACGTCTGCGAAAGCAGGGTATAAAGAGCGTGATCTGTGAATCAACAGCAGGGTATAAAGAGCGTGATCTGTGAATCAACAGCAGGGTATAAAGTATGTTATGGGGCCGTGGACCTATCCGCACGGAAAATAAAGTATTTTATGGGGCCGTGGACCTATCAGCACGGATATATGATATATGAAATGGGGCCGTGGACCTTTCAGCACGGATATATGATATATGTAATGGGGCCGTGGACCATTCAGCACGGATATATGATATATGTAATGGGGCCGTGGACCTTTCAGCACGGGGTATAAAGTTATGATGGCTGTGGGCTGATCACCCACAGGGTATAAAGTTCTGCTACGCGAAGAATATGATATGTAAAGTGATGAAATGTTTTGTGAAATGACATGCATGACATGTTTGTGAAAGAAGACATATGCATGGGTGTTGTGTGTGATTTTAAAGAAGTACATGCATCATGATACACGAAGCATAAGACTTGACATGCAAGAAACGTGGTTAGTCTATGACTTGCTTATGTGATACGTTGTTTTAATACATGTTGGTTCTCGTATCAGTGTTCACGTATGTGCTTTATCTGTTTTGAGTAATTCTTACTAAGATGCTATTGCTAACCCGAGCACCTTATTTTTGGGCAATGTTGTATACACTGGTGACTCGACGTGTGTGATTCCGTAGGGTGTATAGACGGGTTACTTGCTGGCAAAGTTTTCGCTAAGAACAATCATTCTGTCTCCTTTTCAGGTGAGCCTGATTATGAGTTGATATTTATCGAAGACGACGGCGAGTGGGCTCAATGGGATGATGGACAAGGGAATAGATAGATGCTGGACTATTTTGTTTGAGTTTGGAACTCATTGTTATTATGTTGTTTTAAAACTTATGTCGGTTAGAGGAACAAACAGTTTTATTTCCGCTGCAGTTTTCTGGTTGTAATATTGACAACGAAGGTTTAGATTTTATGACGTTTCCGCTGGTTTTAACTTACATTATGAAGGATGTATGCTTGATCTGCTTGACGCTTCGTAGTTCTCATAGTAGGCTACGGCGGGTGCACTGGTTCCGATAACGGTATCGGGCTGGGGCGCTACACGTATAAAACGCCTAGTCTTTCTGGGGCACGTTACTTTCTTACAATTGTTGATGACTACAGTCGTAGTACTTGGGTGTATTTGATGCAATCTAAATCTGACACTTGTCGCTATCTGTTGCATTTTTTGCGTTGGGTACATACACAATTTGATCATCCGGTAAAAAGAGTTCGCAGTGATAATGGGTTGGAATTCACTAGTCATGACATTCGTACTTATTTTACTGAGCATGGAATTGATGCGCAGACTTCTTGCGTTCACACACCTCAACAAAATGGTGTGGTTGAACGCAAACATCGACATCTTTTAGAAGTGGCACGTGCTCTTCGTTTTCATGCAAATTTGCATGTGTCATTCTGGGGGGAATGTATATTGACTGCTGTATATCTCATTAATCGCATGCCTGCTGTATCTCTTCAAAATAAGACGCCATACGAACTGCTTCTTGGTCGTGTGCCCTCTTATGATCATCTTCGTGTTTTTGGTTGTCTTTGTTATGGGTATATTTATCATGGTACCCGAGACAAGTTTGCCCAGCGCTCTGCTCCTGGCATATTTCTTGGGTATCCTCATACACAAAAGGGTTACAAAATATTTGATCTTTCAAGTCGTCAAATCTATGTTAGTCGTGATGTTACATTTCATGAGGATATATTTCCGTTTTCTGTGTCTACTCAAAATGTTCCTATCGCAGAATCTATTCCCGTTCATTCACCTCCGACTGACTGGGATGTTGCCACCCCAGCCGAGTCCGTCGAACGCACCCCAGCCGTGCAGCCACCTTCGCTGGGTGCGGCTGAGACTGTCCCGCCGACGGCACCACTTTCGCCGTCGGCATCTCTTTTGTCGCCACCTGCCGTGCTGCCTTCAACTCGTAGCACGCGCTCCCGTCAACTTCCTCGTCGTTTAACAGATTTTGATGTTGCTTTACCCCCGTCACTCGTGCCATCCGCGGCTTCTCCTGCTCCCTCAGTGAACTCTACGGTATTTCCCTTATCCAGTTATCTTTCATACACACGGTTGTCACCGTTTTATTATGGTTTGATTGCGGCTATCACTGATGGCGATGAGCCAGTTTCTTTTAAGCAGGCGGTTCAACATGCTCATTGGCGTGAGGCAATGCAGCGTGAGATTGCCGCACTAGAGGCTAATGACACTTGGACAGTTGTCTCTCTTCCTCCAGGTAAACGCACCATTGACTCTAAATGGATTTATAAAGTCAAGTATCATCCTGATGGTTCTGTTGAGTGTTATAAGGCACGTTTAGTGGCACGTGGTTATACACAAGTTGAGGGTATTGACTTTCATGAAACGTTTGCTCCTGTGGCTAAGTTAGTTACAGTTCGGTGTCTTTTAGCTATTGGGGTTGCGCGAGGTTGGCACATTCACCAATTAGATGTTAACAATGCGTTCTTGCACGGTGATCTAACTGAGGATGTATATATGCGTATTCCGCCCGGGTTTAATCAAAAGGGGGAGAACTGTGTCTTCAAGTTGCAAAAGTCTCTCTATGGTTTGAAACAAGCCTCACGGAATTGGTATGCCAAGTTTACGTCCTCGTTACTTGCACTTGGTTATACTCAATCTAATGCGAATCCGTCTTTATTTCTTTTGACCACCTCATCTTCTATCGTTGTTGTTTTGATTTATGTTGATGATGTCATTGTTGCTGGAAATGACCTCCCTCGTATTGAGGCTCTCAAATCCTACCTTGACCACAAATTCAAGATCAAGAAGTTGGGCCCTCTCAAATATTTTCTTGGTATTGAAGTTGCTCGTTCGCCCGCTGGCATGGTTTTGAATCAGCGTAAATATGTTCTCGATATACTGACTGAATGCGACATGCTTGGGAGCCGCCCAGCCGCCGCACCCATGGATCAAAAAGGGAAGTTTTCTGATACTGATCCCCTTTTAGATGATCCTGCCTTTTATCGACGTATTGTTGGTCGTTTACTATATCTCACTGTTACTCGTCCTGACATCTGTTTTGCGGTTAACATGCTTAGTCAGTTTATGCATGCTCCACGAAAATGTCATTTGGATGCTGTGTTCTATTTACTTCGTTATCTTAAACGTGGTCCGGGCCAAGGTCTATTTTTCTCTACTCAATCGCAATTAAATCTACATGCTTATTGTGATGCTGATTGGGCTGGCTGTCCTATTACGCGCCGCTCTACTTCTGGTTATATGGTCTTTCTTGGTGATGCCCTTATATCATGGCGCTCAAAGAAACAACCCGTTGTCTCGAGATCTTCTGCTGAAGCTGAGTATCGCGCCATCGCGAATGCTACTAGTGAGATAGTTTGGCTCAGACAACTTCTGGCCGATCTCGGTTTGCGCATCACGCGTCCCGTTCCTCTTCGATGTGATAATCAAGCTGCCTTGCATATTGTGGCTAATCCCGTTTTTCACGAACGCACTAAACATATCGAGATCGATTGTCATTTTGTTCGTCAGCACTACATCGCCGGTCTCATTTGTCCATGCAAAGTCCCCGGGACACACCAGTTAGCTGATGGGTTCACTAAACCACTTGGACCCGACCTCTTTCGGCGTTTCTGCAGCAAGTTGGGCATGCTCGATATCCATGCGCCAACTTGAGGGGGAGTATTGGAATATGGAATATTATCCATATTAATGTCCAATTCATTACGTTTCCTATTGTACATATTTAGATATGGTAGCTATTTATGTTTGTATATTCTCCATTGATGATTGTATATTCTTGATTTATTGTAATAGCTTAATCATAGGAATTAGCTTAATTGTAGGAGTTTGTAGAAGTTAGTTTCCTATATACTGTAAACACGTTTTTGGTAATGAGAATATACGAGATTGCTCGTTTCTTCATGCACTGTACTATAGTATTGTTACAGTCAATTATACTATTGTCATGTTATACTCGAGTAGTCTTATTGCATTCCGATAATAAAACTTAAGAAGCTAAAGCTATTCATTCGATAAAATTTTGATAATTAAATTCTAACATGACGGGTTGGTAACTTCTATATTGAAAACAACCATATCTTAAAAGCAATAAAACCTACCAAAAATTCTCGTAAATTTTGCATATAAAAATAAAGTTCTTGTGGGGGGGGGGGGGGTTTGGGGGGTTGGGAGGGAGGTTCTTTTAGCTTTGGGAAGTGAACTACGAGATAATTACAGCGAAGCATGCAAGTACACTGTAATAAAGAATCTGAGTAAGCACAAGGATTAATGGTTTCTAGAGAGAATCCTATGCAACTTATTGACAAATTTGGAGGGATTAATGAATTGGGTTCGGACAAAATTTGCAGAGATCTTCCACCTCACTGACTCCAATTCTTTTGTCTCTTCATTCTTGGTCTTATTATTATGAGCATTGTACCTTTTCATGCAAATCCAGTAAAGTCTCCCTCGTAATTTCAACTCCACCACAAGGGCATTTTCGACATTCAAACATTTCAAGCGGGATCGTTCTCCTGGTACCGTTATATCTTTTGAATTTCAAATATCGGAGCCAAGCATCTCATTGCCTAATGGGTCAAAGAAACAGATAACCCTCACACAGGTAATAGTCTATTTGTTAGTCAGATTGGGTTGAAATTTATTCTAAAAGTTCAAGAGTTTAATTCGAGAGATAATTACATTGTCGGCTTCTAGGCCGAAGGCCTGTTTTGCGGGAAACACCTTGTATATGTTATTACGTAAAATCTCATCCACTCTAAGAAGCCGTTGTGATCTTATTTTCGTACTATATGCAGTCTCTTCGAGACTGGAACAATAGAGGACACAATGTGAGAGATTTCAAATTTTCCTCTAAAAACCGCCACCCACAGCCGGGATAGGATCCCCTCACCGCACCTCCCTCACCGCGTGAGTGACCGCGCGACACGTGGCAAAAAGAGGGGGTGGTGAGGCTGGATGAGGATAACCCTCATCCAGCCTCACCACCCCCTACTGCTGCCACGTGTCGCGTCCTGGACCGCGCGGTGAGGAGATCTCATCCCCCCACAGCCACGACTACTCTGACAGGGCTACCCCACTTCTCCATGCACACACATTCTCTCTCTGTAACGAGCTGATATTGGCATATAACTGCATTTCTACCATTATCTCAGATTCTTTAATGCTCGTCTTCTAATATTATTATGAATTTCCGTATTTCTTCTCTTTAAAGCTCTGCTCATGCGTCTCTTTCTTCTCTGAAGTTGTTGGCTTCACTGTTACATTAATTCCTCACTGCTTTTTTCTTTTTTCTTTTTTTTATGTTCTTATCTGTTAGATTTTGTTTAGCTCTTTTGGGATATTGTGTTTTTTCCACCTAGAACAGCTCCGCTTTCTGTTTCCTTTTCAAGTTTCCATATTACTATAGAGAGGGTTTTTTTTCCCCATAATCTAAATCGAAGAGCTCAGCCCAAATGGGAGCTTCAGGAAAATGGGTTAAAGCTTTGATAGGCTTCAAGAAACCAGAAAAGGAAGACAATGTAAGCTCATTTCAGTAGAAAATTACTTATTTTTGGAGTTTTTGATTGATAAAATGCAATCTTTATGTAATATCCGCTCAAATCTTGCGAGAAGAATCATGTTCTGAGTGATTAGAAGTGTTATGTTTATGCTTTTTTGTTTTCTTTTAATTGTGTTAATTGTAGGAGAAGGTGGGAGGAAGGAACAAGAAGTGGAAGCTATGGAGGAGCACATCAGGCGATCTGGGGAGTTCCTCACTGAAAAATCTCAAAGGGCGTGGCTACAGAAGCCTTGGTGGATCAGAATATTCTTGCTCTGTAAACAATGATGCTTTTACAGCTGCTGTTGCAACTGTTGTTAGAGCTCCACCTAAAGATTTCAGTGTTGTCAGGCAAGAATGGGCTGCCATTAGAATCCAAACTGCCTTTCGTGGCTTCTTGGTAATTCTCTCTCTCCCTCCTTGCTCTCTCTTTACCTTTCCTTTACCTAACAGCCCCCAGGAATCAATTGGTGGCTGAGTGAATCTGTAAATGCTTGATTCAGGGAGTATTGTATTGTTAGTTGCTTACCTAGATTTTCCGTGGCCTAAAAGTATGATATTGTTAAAAGATTTCAGATGATATTTTGTCTAATCATCAGAAAGATAGCTAAGAAAATGATGGTTGGCATGCTTCATGGTAACTTTTCCTGTCTTCTAATCTCTAATACATGAAGTCATTATAATATTTTGTCCTGATTCAGCAGCTTGATGTAAAGAATTTCTTCTACCTTTTCTCTCCAGAGCCACAGAAATAATTGTAGGTCGTCCCAAGACATATTCCATTGGTTTCAGGTAGGGAGTTTTGAAAAGAACGTCAGGGGTTCGAACCTTGTCAAATGCAAAAATGTTTGAACTCCCTCCAGTCTAGCTGCATAGTGTGAGAACACTATTGACCTGTGGAATGACCTGATAGGCTGACATGCCATCCCGTCGGTTGTTCCTTCGGTGCCAATGGACTTCTTGTGCTGTTCCTGTGCTATGACAAACTTCTAATAGTTGCCCTGGAAACCTGATTTAAATCCTACGCACTCTGTGGGAAACGGGAGTGGCAGGGACTCTTACTGGTTGGGGTTCAACCCACAAAATAATTGTCTGTCTTGTAGCTTTACTATGAATTTGATGGAACACATTAGTTACTGTTTGTAAAGTTTGAGGGATGAATTTTCAGGCAAGGAGGGCTTTAAGAGCCTTAAAAGGGCTTGTGCGGCTTCAAGCCTTGGTTCGTGGACGGCAGGTGAGGAAACAAGCTGCTGTAACCCTCAGGTGTATGCAGGCACTGGTGAGAGTGCAGGCTCGTGTTAGAGCTCGCCGTGTCAGAATGTCCATGGAGGGGCAGGCTGTACAAGAACTAATTCATGAACGCCGTGTTAAGGATGACCCCTTGAAAGTAGCCGAGGTACAATTTTGCAAACCTTTTTATTTCTTTAATCAAGTCCCTTGGATCATACACTTTTAGTAGTCTTCTGTTTAGCTTTCCTAATACTCTAAGCAAACTTTTCAGAAGTTGCATAGTTCCATTATTGTCACTATGATGTCGATTTCTGAACTAAAACAACGTATAAAGTCACATACATGGTCTGATTTTTCAAATTTCAAAGAGTCTGGTTCTTGAATATAATACATGATGCTACAGCAGCATTACAAATATGTTCCTTCAACTTTATTGCTAAATAATTCGTGGAATTTCAGGAAGGGTGGTGTGACAGTAAAGGAACAGTGGATGAAGTTAAGGCAAAAATACAAATGAGGCAAGAGGGAGCTTTCAAGAGAGAAAGAGCACTTGCATACAGTTTTGAACATAAGGTAGTATTAAGGGTTCACATATTTGCTATTTGATATGAAGGTATTCTTTGTCTGCCGTTCGACTTCCCCAGACTCTAGCGATAGCTTTTGCTATCATTGGGTTATACTGGGTATGTGTTGTTGTAATCATACTCAATGACTAATTCTTGTGCAGTTGAAATCTGGCCAAAATCTCGATCTGCAAACAAGCACCTCGGTTTCATCTCTCAAGAGTAAATTTGACCGAAACAGCTCCGGTTGGAGTTGGTTAGAGCGTTGGATGGCAGCAAAGCCATGGGAAAATAGACTAATGGAACAAGCCAACAATTGTGATTTGGAGAAGACTCCAACATCAAAGACTGGAATGGGATCTGTCAAAAGCAATAGTAAGACAAGGGCATCTGAACCAGGATCAGTCAAAGTGAGAAGGAACAATGTCACAACTAGAATCTCTGCTAAACCACCTCTAGCAGGGCAAGCTACTCGATCTTCTTCAAGCCCAAGCACAGAATTTAGATATGATGAGAGCTCAGGTTGTTCTTCAATTTGCACATCTACAACTCCTATATCAGCAAATACTCCATTGACCTCGGACAGGATCGAAGAAGGAAACAATGCCATACCAAACTATATGAACCTGACTATATCAACTAAGGCAAGACAGAGAAACTTAAGGGTACCAAGGCAATCCATGGATGAGTTCAACTTTCTTAAGAAGTCCTCTGCGTTCTCCAATGTGGATTCAAAAAGCAATGCTGGTTCTGATCCTTGTTCATTGAACCATTCTAGGCCTCTTTGCGAGCCTACTCGAACGGATAAGTTTTCAATGAACTTGAGGGAAAGAAAGGACTGTATCTATCAGTAATGTGAGATTGCTAGTGCTTGGTCTTCGTCTTTTGTAATCTAAGGATTCAACATCTTGTTTGCCGTAGTGAGTGTTTGTTTATTGCTTGAATGCTTTTAACTTTTAAGGTTCCGGGAACGACATGTACAGATGAATATGAGAATGGATATCTGCATAACCATACTTGTCGTAACCGTACTTTTTAAAAGAAAAAAAGATAATTAATATTAATTAAAGTTAAAAAAAACTGAATTAAATAATATAATAATAATTAATCTATTCTAAAACTACCCATAACCTCCCCCAAATCACTCCCCAATCCATGCCATAACCGCCCCCCATACTCCCCTAATTTTCAGCCCATTCCCCTCAAATTAAATCCCACTCATCTCTCCTATCACCCACACACACACAAACGGTACATCAAGAAGGAAAAAAAAATAGAAAGTGAAGAGAGGAAATGGCATGGCGGCAGGAACCAAATGAGAGAAGAAAAAGGAAAAAAAAAAAAGAGGAGTGGAGGAAGAAAAAGTCGCCCGCACCGATTCCAACCACCGTGTCTAGGAATTCGTCATTTGAAAGGTAGGTTATCCTCCCCTCTGTCGGATTACTTTGGATTCCCTCGCATTCTGTTTTGAGAAATTATTTGATTATCACTGTCTGTTTATTTTGATATGTTTATTGCAGATCATTTATGTTTTGGTATGGAGATTTCGTGTTTGGCCTTAGATATAGATCACATAGCACGGAAATAGGTGGGAATGGGTTCGGGTGTTCGAAAAACACGCTCGGAAGCGGCGCGTGTAGCACACGCGCGGCGGCTCCGCGCGCCCCTGACGGTGCGTGCTGTACACGCGCTGACGTGTCTGGCGCCGTTGTATTCGTCGAATTATAATGAGTCAAACCCCACTGGTTTGAAGTTAATCGGAGTTAAAACGAAGAAGTTATGAATTTTTGAAGAAAATATAGAAATTAAGGAAATTATTAGAAATAATAAAAAATTCAAAAAAAAAGAATAAGGGAGGCGGCAGGCCTGCCGGCAGCAATGGCAGGCTGCCTGAATTGCAGCGGTCCAGGAGAGGCGGCCCAAATTAAAGTATATATAAAAAAAACTAAATGGTATGGCCTGAATTGCAGCAGGCCCATATTCACTTAAGTTAAAAAAAAAAAGAGGCTGGCGCTGTGGGCCAGAAGGCCAGCGCATTTCATATCGGGCCGCGCTGACAAAAGGGCCAGCACTGGTAAGATCCAAATCTAAAGGAAATTAAAAGAAAAGAAGAGAAAATGATGTTGGGCCGCAGGCTATTCGGGCGGGCTGCTGGAATGAAGGGCCGAACTGAAGAGGGCTAGAATAAGGGCCTGAAGGGCTATGCTAGTAAAAAAAAATGCTAATTAACTAATATATTAATCCATTAAGTAAATTCATTAATTGAAATTTTAAAAAAAATAAGATAAATAATAATTATTATTATTATAACAACAAACCAAAAGTGTTGAGTGCCGAAAAGAAGAAAAAAAAATAAAATACTTATATAAATTTATGTAATTTGACATTAATAATGTTTTATAATGAGAAAATATATAAACCCATTAAATAAAAATTAAAGTAAATGAAATAAATATAGTAGGGACAGCCACGAAAAAAAAAGTTTATTTAATTAATATAGTATTAATATCATTTAGAAACTCATTAAATATATAAAAATAAACTGAAGTAAAAAAAAGAAGGAAAATAGAGAGTGAAGAAAATGAAATTAAAGCAAGAAAAAAAATAGTAGGGAAATATAAAAATATTTAAATTAAAGATTTAAGTGTTTGAGAGCCTAAGAAAAATAAAATAAAGTGTAGAAACCTAAAATAAAGTCTAGAAAGATAAAATAACGGTAGAAGATAAAATACAGTAATGAACCACACGCAACATAGGGTAACTACGCAATATAGGTAATACGCAACATAGAACGGAGCATGCAACATAGGACAAACGGAAGTGTGCAAGTGTGACGTATTCATGGCACGAGCATTGCATTTGGCCTATGAGCCGTGTGGCCTGAGGAGGCGTGTGATGGGTGTTGGTAATAATGGTTACCTTCATCCGATAGGACCCGGGACATGCATAGCATAACATGGAAAAGAATGAGCATAGCGTGTGATATTAAATGACTGCGTGTGACACGTAGATAGAAGTGCATGCATCATGAACTTGCGCATAGCATTTATTATTGTTGTAATTATTTGTCTTGTTACCAAGTTGTTTCAGCGCTAGTTTTGGGATACGGATCGGGTCGGGTATGTGTTATATCCTTATTTATGCCTTATTTGCTTTATTACTTATCTGTTGATGCTTTATTGTTTTATTTATATGCTTCATGCTTTACGTGCTTTATGTGTTTACCCGACTCAGTATGTGACAGTCCCTTTTCGGGAGAGACGGGTAACCTACGAGTGACTCCCATCACTCACCCCCCCACCACCCTCCACAGGTGAGCATGATTAAGAGTACATATATTTATCGAGGATGGGACGGATTACGCGAGTTGAGAAGAGTAAACTGGACTCGAGAAGGGATCTTGTTGACTGAGAGCTTGTTCTTGGGATAGTGGGTTTCGTCAACCCTTGTACTTGATTTTATACTGATGGATTTATTTTAATTGAGTTATTCATTTTTATTATCGTTTCCGCGAAAAATTTTTACGTCGATTCTGACGTCCAAAGTTTGAACGACGCTTTGTAGTCCTCTTTGTAGGCTACGGCGGGTGCACTGTTCCCGATGCTAGGGCTCGGGAGCGGGGCGCTACAGGTGGTATCAGAGCCGAGGCTTCAGATCCGCCTCGGAAACGCAGGATTAACTAGATCACTTAGACATAAGCTACGATCTTTTCCTAAAATGACGATTTTACTCTTAAGCAACCAAATAGGGTTAAGTAATGATCTTAGACTTAAGTTATGATCGGGTTAAGGGGAGCTTGAGCGCTCTTCGTTTTCTTTAGTTATTTACCGTTTTACCCCTAAACCCCTACACGCAACCCCTAATCTATTTGAAATTCCCAAAATACCCCTACCTTATCCTATATGTAAATAAATATATTTTCGACCTTTCCAAATTCTATAAAAATATCGACAAGACGTGAACAAGCCAGTAATAGAGGAAATGTTGGTGAGAACTAAGAGAATGAGGTGATCATCCTAAGTATTTGAAGGCGCCATAGTCACCATGACCAACACCTTAACACAGTAACACCAGCTGTCGAACTAGCAGGCACCACCTCCACCACTGCACTCGGACCGGAGATTCTTCTACATGAAGATGCGGTAAAGTGGTGGTACAGCACAACTGACACCGCCGATCGATTGGATCTAATTTCGGAATGAGTCCAAGAGATATTACGCACCGAAAGTACGACTTTCAGATAACGATTCTGGATCCACGGCGGAAATGTAGATTTAGGCCTTGATATTAGAAATTAAGATACGATTTTATCCCTAAGTCGCAATCTTAGACATAAGTGATGATTTGAACATAAGCAAAGATCATGAACATAGGCACTGCTCTCAGTTATAAGCGATGATCCTGAACATAAGTCACAATTTTAAATATAAGTAACAATTCCGATTAAAAAGTGACCTTAGGCATAAGTACTGATTGTAAACATAAGCGTTGATTATACATTAAGCATGATTTTAGAAATAAGACATGATCTTAGACTTAAGAAATGATGATACTAAGAACACTCCTAAAAGTAAGTTATGAACTTAAGCTTAAGGATACGATCGGTTACAAAAACACGTGTGCCTGGGGTATCCCATACAATTATACTTTATCGAAGTTGATCATAATCTTTAAGCCGTGATCTTAGTAACCCTAGTTGAATAATATATAATTAATTTGAATAAATTAAAACGTTAACTAGAACCCTATACTGCAAGCACTTGTGATGTATTGATATAGGTCAGGCAGTAACTCAGGCTGCTTCACCGCAACAACAACATGTGACTCGGTGCCATTAAGGTAAAGTAAAATGAGTCCATACCTACTTGGACGGTAACATCAGAGTAGACTTAGGTCTAAGTTGAGAGAGAAGCTACTAAGAAATGAATTATTATGATATGATAGATACTAAGAGACGATTTATAGAGAAATGAGAGGAACTAAGTAACGATCCATAAGCAGTATAATCAGTAGCGCTTAGTAAGAGAACCATACAAAGGAATTATAATCTAGGGTTAAGATGTTGGAATTTAGAGTTATTAAGTAGGACGACGATATTAGTCCTATTAGAGATATTGATAAGTAGCAAAAGGCGAGAATCGGCTATAACAAGTATATGGGAATGACGAATCGTTACAAATTTCTAGTTAAGTGTTGACATCGAGACATTTGACTTAATTTTAGTAGGCTTGAATTAAAATATGGCGGACATGAGCAAGTAGTGGCTACTTTTCATTTGAAGCAGAATAAGATTGGTGGTTCAAATAACCAAGTAACAAGGTACAGTGGAATAATGTGGCGCGCGGAAGCATGGTGAATAAGTCGATCAATAATTAACGTGCCATGCTAGGATTGGACCACGTTAAGTTAAAGATTTTATCGTGAGTAGGCAAACGTTAGACTTATAAGAAACTTTACATAGGAGAACTTATCCGGAAAAAAAATGACCTATAGAACTATACGAAATATTGGACAGATAAATATTTTATATAAGGACGTATACCAGTGTGTAACTAAATTTTAAAAAGTGCTTGAAAAAAAAATCTATCTACTGAAATCTCATTTTCTCGGTAATCTACTAACCTTTACAAAACTAAATTCTTTTATGTATCTGTAATCAGATATAATGAAAATTTCAATTCTTTTGACAACCTTTAAAAAAAAAGGACTTTTGTACTACTGATGTTCCTTAAAAAAACGATATGTTTATATATATTCCTTACTCAATATTTCAAATTTCCGTTTCAACACATTCACTTTAGTCAAGTTAATGTTACATGACTACTATCGATATCGCAAACATTTTATTCATTAAAATATTTTTGAAGTTATTTACCCACTTGCGATAAACTTATCTAACTTTTGTGAAGCAATAATAATAATAATAATAATAATAATAATAATAATAATAATAATAATAATAATAATAATAATAGAAAACGAAAAGTGTTATCTTCAAATCGTTTTATAAAACTTCACATTACCACGTTTTCAACTGTATTAATGTTATTTCACTAAAATACTTTGCGAACAAGTTATATTGTCGTTTTAATAAAGGGTCATTTGAAACACCATTTACGAGAACGAGTAAATTATTTCAATCTTGTTTAAAATAAATAAACAAATAAATACATAGGAATGATAATATTTTAAAACGACTGAAGTTATGTTTCAAATTATAGCCACGTAGGCCACATTTAGTTAAAGAAAGGTATTGACGTACACATATTTCGTATACTAGGTTGATGATTTTTTTTGTCAAACAAGTAAGGGCATGATCACAAAATTATGTGTAAGTATATTAAAAAAAATTGACTTTGAGAACTTGGTTTGTGTAGCAAGTACCATGTTGGCGTACATAAAGGATATTAGTGTGGTTAATTATCTAAAGGGTGTATCATATATAATGAGTTTAAGAATCCAAACGATAAGTTGAATGATGCACATCAAACGGTATAAATGAAAGTATGTAGGTACTAATTATAGAGAATTAAGTTAAGGATTGAATCTTGTAAATACTAGATCATCTTGTGGGATGTTAACGTAACTAAATTGAATCATAGTAGAGTAAAACATATTCCAGAGTTACATACGATTCCAGAGATGAGCCTTGTAAATAAGGCGCTAAGTCAAAGATTGTAATACACCCAAGAACTGATTTACAAGGGCTGTTGATGACCATAGAGATAAGTAAATTATAAACTGATAATTGGGTTGTAAAACCATTAGTATGATGACCATACACTTAAGGTTGATTCGATAACCATAGATAGATTAGGTAATGATTTTGATAAACAAGAGGATAATGAATCAGAAATTTCCCTGTTGGTGTACATGGAATGATTTTGACCTAAAGAAGTGATGTGTTTAGCATGTTAGAAAACGGAAGGGATATTTAGCTTGATCATTATCTAAGTGACAGGATCAAGTAGAACTAAACTAAGTGTTGACTATGTAGTACGCAAGTTTCGAGGACGAAACTTTTTGTAAGGAGGGTAGAATGTCGTAACCGTACTTTTTAAAAGAAAAAATGATAATTAATATTAATTAAAGTAAAAAAAACTGAATTAAATAATATAATAATAATTAATCTATTCTAAAACTACCCATAACCTCCCCCCAAATCACTCCCCAATCCATGCCATAACCGCCCCCCATACTCCCCTAATTTTCAGCCCATTCCCCTCAAATTAAATCTCACCCATCTCTCCTATCACCCACACACACACAAACGGTACATCAAGAAGGAAAAAAAATAGAAAGTGAAGAGAGGAAATGGCATGGCGGCAGGAACCAAATGAGAGAAGAAAAAGGAAAAAAAAAGAGGAGTGGAGGAAGAAAAAGTCGCCCGCACCGAGTCCAACCATTGTGTCTAGGAATTCGTCATTTGAAAGGTAGGTTATCCTCCCCTCTGTCGGATTGCTTTGGATTCCCTCGCATTCTGTTTTGGGAAATTATTTGATTATCACTGTCTGTTTATTTTGATATGTTTATTGCAGATCCTTTATGTTTTGGTATGGAGATTTCGTGTTTGGCCTTAGATATAGATCACATAGCACGGAAATAGGTGGGAATGAGTTCGGGTGTTCGAAAAACACGCTCGGAAGCGGCGCGTGTAGCACACGCGCGGCGGCTCCGCGCGCCCCTGACTGTGCGTGCTGTACACGCGCTGACGTGTCTAGCGCCGTTGTATTCGTCGCATTATAATGAGTCAAATCCCACTGGTTTGAGGTTAATCGGAGTTAAAACGAAGAAGTTATGAATTTTTGAAGAAAATATAGAAATTAAGGAAATTATTAGAAATAATAAAAAATTCAAAAAAAAAAAAAGAATAAGGGAGGCGGCAGGCCTGCCGGCAGCAATGGCAGGCTGCCTGAATTGCAGCGGTCCAGAAGAGGCAGCCCAAATTAAAGTATATATAAAAAAAACTAAATGGTATGGCCTGAATTGCAGCAGGCCCATATTCACTTAAGTTAAAAAAAAGAGGCTGGCGCTGTGGGCCAGAAGGCCAGCGCATTTCATATCGGGCCGCGCTGACAAAAGGGCCAGCACTGGTAAGATCCAAATCTAAAGGAAATTAAAAGAAAAGAAGAGAAAATGATGTTGGGCCGCAGTCTATTCGGGCGGGCTGCTGGAATGAAGGGCCGAACTGAAGAGGGCTAGAATAAGGGCCTGAAGGGCTATGCTAGTAAAAAAAAATGCTAATTAACTAATATATTAATCCATTAAGTAAATTCATTAATTGAAATTTTAAAAAAAAATAAGATAAATAATAATAATTATTATTATTATAACAACAAACCAAAAGTGTTGAGTGCCGAAAAGAAGAAAAAAAAATAAAATACTTATATAAATTTATGTAATTTGACATTAATAATGTTTTATAATGAGAAAATATATAAACCCATTAAATAAAAATTAAAGTAAATGAAATAAATATAGTAGGGACAGCCACGAAAAAAAGGTTTATTTAATTAATATAGTATTAATATTATTTAGAAACTCATTAAATATATAAAAATAAACTGAATTAAAAAAAAGAAGGAAAATGGAGAGTGAAGAAAATGAAATTAAAGCAAGAAAAAAAATAGTAGGGAAATATAAAAATATTTAAATTAAAGATTTAAGTGTTTGAGAGTCTAAGAAAAATAAAATAAAGTGTAGAAACCTAAAATAAAGTCTAGAAAGATAAAATAACGGTAGAAGATAAAATACAGTAATGAACCCCACGCAACATAGGGTAACTACGCAATATAGGTAATACGCAACATAGAACGGAGCATGCAACATAGGACAAACGGAAGTGTGCAAGTGTGACGCATTCATGGCACGAGCATTGCATTTGGCCTATGAGCCGTGTAGCCTGACGAGGCGTGTGATGGGTGTTGGTAATAATGGTTACCTTCATCCGATAGGACCCGGGACATGCATAGCATAACATGGAAAAGAATGAGCATAGCGTGTGATATTAAATGACTGCGTGTGACACGTAGATAGAAGTGCATGCATCATGAACTTGCGCATAGCATTTATTATTGTTGTAATTATTTGTCTTGTTACCAAGTTGTTTCAGCGCTAGTTTTGGGATACGGATCGGGTCGGGTATGTGTTATATCCTTATTTATGCCTTATTTGCTTTATTACTTATCTGTTGATGCTTTATTGTTTTATTTATATGCTCCATGCTTTACGTGCTTTATGTGTTTACCCGACTCAGTATGTGACAGTCCCTTTTCGGGAGAGACGGGTAACCTACGAGTGACTCCCATCACTCACCCCCACCACCCTCCACAGGTGAGCATGATTAAGAGTA
Organism: Eustoma russellianum; assembly: GCA_036186865.1. Classification (NCBI taxonomy): domain Eukaryota; kingdom Viridiplantae; phylum Streptophyta; class Magnoliopsida; order Gentianales; family Gentianaceae; genus Eustoma; species Eustoma russellianum. The sequence continues at coordinate 27,511,702 of AP025075.1, read as the reverse complement.
CATATATTTATCGAGGATGAGACGGATTACGCGAGTTGAGAAGAGTAAACTGGACTCGAGAAGGGATCTTGTTGACTGAGAGCTTGTTCTTGGGATAGTGGGTTTCGTCAACCCTTGTACTTGATTTTATACTGATGGATTTATTTTAATTGAGTTATTCATTTTTATTATCGTTTCCGCGAAAAATTTCTACGTCGATTCTGACGTCCAAAGTTTGAACGACACTTTGTAGTCCTCTTTGTAGGCTACGGCGGGTGCACTGTTCCCGATGCTAGGGCTCGGGAGCGGGGCGCTACAATACTAGTACTGGAAGTGCCTAAAGTGCAACTCTATCAATGATTCTGGCCAAACGGGGAAACCAGATGATGTTCTCATACAAATACTCAATAGTTTTACGAGTGGGTTTGCTGCATACAAAAGCATTTGAACCGCAGATCAAGAAATAATGAAACTGTGCTGAAAAACCTTGTGCACATAGAATGTAAAGGAAAGGGTATAGAGGGTCCCCTGCCTAATCCCTCATGTTGAGACAATACGTGAACCCGATATGTAGCAGATGTAACTATTGTGAAATATGACATCTACTATGTTATCTATGGTTAGAATCACTCCACACATACCGAATTATGTACATAAAACTCAACACATAGATAACATAGTAGATGTCATATTTCACAATAATAACACAATACTGCATCACTAGATTTACAATCTCCGCTCTCAGGACATAACCCAGTTGATACTTGGGTTTAAATTTGCTCCAAGAGGTAAGAGTTAGATTCTAAAGACACGCATAGTGTAGGTGTTCCACTGCTTCTAGGCCGACCTAGTTTGTGGGAGGACACCATGCGTAGGTCAAAACGTAAGTCCTTACCCAACCTAAAATGTTCTTTAGTACTGGAACAGTGGAAACCCTAATGAACAAAGAATGCCCTTTTCTCCCAGATTTGCAAATCTCCGCAGAAAATTCATTCTTGTCGTTATGGTATCCAAGAAACCTCCACCCCATCAACAGCCTTAGACATGTCTAGCTTTAAAGCTAGAAGATCTTCTCAAGCTCTTGCTCCAATGTTGAGACTATGAAACGCCTCAAAAGCTGCTATGACCTTGTCCGTAATAAAGTCTCCGATGCACAAAAGCACTTTGGGATGGGTGTATTACTCCGAAAGGTATTCAGTGACGCGGCTGAGAAGGAAACGCGTCAGACGCGCCCAATAGAGGACTGACACGTGTCTCCCTGTGAAAAGCCAAAAAAAAAAACCCTGCTGCAGTTACACGTGTCCCCTATTGGGCGTATCTGCCGCGTCACCGAATCCGGACCCGTATTACTCTGCCAATGGCAACTTCAGTCTATTTACAAGGGTTCGGGATATCAACTTGTAAACAGAATCACACAACAAAATTGGCCTAAAATCCACCATCAACCCAGGGCTTCTCTTCTTCAGTATCAAAGCAATAAAACTATCGTTCAAATCAAGAATACCGCGACCTTGATTCAGGAAACCAAGCATCATCTGTAATGCATCAGCACCAAAAGTATTCCAATACTTTTGCAGGAAAATGATCTTGTCCGAGTGCTTTTCTACCTGGCAGCTGCTTCAAAGCCTTGAGAACTTCCGCCTCCGTGAATTTCCATTCAAGAAGCATGATGTAGTTCCTGTCCAGCTTCTGCATATCCAGAGAGGTCGCGTCCAGAGTGTCCACAACTTGTGTAAAGAAAAGCTGCTGGAAAAAAATCAGCAGCTATTATTGGCATTGATCCTCGCATAAATTGCCAGAAGAATCTCCAAGTTCATAAGTTTTTGATTTGTTATTTTTTTCTTTGAAATATTCAACAGTTGATCCTCAAGTGAAACCTAACTCTGGAGCCATAATTAATTCTTCGATCCTCAAGTCCAGAACCAAAATTAGCTCAAGCCATATCAATCTAGTATAGTGAAGCGAGCTCCAGTCTGTACGAGATTGCAACGAAATGGTTTCATTGCACTGTCTCGAAATCGATATCTCAAAAATGAATTTGGAATTCTCATAATCTTCCATCTCTTACAAAACAGGAAGTCCAAACAATTATTGCCATTGTAGATTAAAGATGAAGATAACCACTTCTTACCATTTGCTGGTTGGGCGGATGTCATTCTGAGTCGCGCCTCTTCCAAGAATCATTTTCACATGGGACCCCCGTTCGTCAATGAATGAACCCCGCCGTTCTGATGCATGAATAGTTGATTTCGCTGGTCTGCTATTATGGATTATGCATCCACTAGATTTGGGATAATTGGGAATGACGGATTTAGGGATTTTAGAAGGGGCGTGTGCAAATGGTCTCTTTCTTTATTCCATATGTGTTCATAACACCCAACGAACTACCTCCAAACCTATGCCAGAAGGAAGCAAATCCACAAGCAATAACCCAAGTGTAGAATTCCAAGTATCTATGTCATATTCCTAATTTTCTCACATGTTTCATTAATCTCGTCCTAAGCACATGAAAATAATCAACAAAAGTTTGAGCACTTAAGAAAGAAAATTGGAACAGTCATTAATACAAACACATTACAAGGCACTAACATGACATCAAGTCCGTACTGGACACACAGGGCACAAAATAGGCAAAATAATGGCGAAAATTTTGCTTGTTAGTCAATTTTATACAATATGTGACACCTGCTGAACTGTTTCTACCTTTTGGTCCCAGGAAATTAAACACGAGAGACCCTCAATAGCAATTCCCCCATATCTTTAGAGGACAAATGGACAATCTTTTCTATATATGATATCATCCCCAAACAGTCTTCAATACACTAGCTAAAAATCCGCATCAAAGGAAAAAAGAGAGAGAATTTGTTATTTTTTCCCTCTGTTTCTTGCACACTTTCATCTAATGTGGTGCAAGGAAGCCTCTGCCTAAGTGAATGCATGCCCAACACACATCATCCACTTGTGACAGTAGATATACATCGGCCTCATGAAGATAAGGACTCTAAGTGCAGTATTATAAACCACTACTAGGTATAATCAAGACCACAAGATGAGAGAAACTAGGCACTACAGCTTCAAAACTGAGGCTTGACTTGATCCTATTCATCCACCAGGTGTATATCCATCTGCAGAATGCAAAAAATCAATTCAAATAAACACATCACAAACTAGACACACCCCACCACCCAGCAACACTGTGGAAGGATCTTCCATCCTGCTGATCCCATTGATGTATCCATCTTGTAGCCCGCTAAATGAAATCACACAATGCATTCACCCTCTGATTCAAAATTATTGTCCTAGTTTTGTCTTGAATATACTTCATTTTGAACTATGCTCAAGTCGAAATAAGACTATTTTTGGAACGGGAAGATATTAGTGTATGATCCTACCCTGTGTGTTGCAAAATAGTACACTAGATGAGATAGGCGATGGCCCCCAACACCCCCAAAAAATGCCTAATACAAAACCAGCTGAACATAATAAAGATATCATAACACACACTTAAAAGGATACACCAGACAGCAAGACAAGTTCGTGGCCTCCTTGCAGCTTTCATCCTCTGCTACCTACTTGGGCAGACAAAAGATCAGACAGCGTAACAAAGTTAACAATTCATCAAAACAATACTAGTTAACTAGGCTTACCTAATCTCGAATTTCATGAGGCAAGGAGGCCAAAGAACTATTGCCAATCTACATCATTCAAACAGCTACGGATCACTCGGGCTCCCGCTTAAAAATGTCATCTGATCAACAAGTTCCAGCAAATCTTCATCCCATTCTGGGGTTTTAGCAACCAATCCTCAACTTCTACATCATTTTCTGGTTTATCATGTGCCAAAACTTCTTCATTGCCTGTGTTACCTAACAATTCTTCCCATATGTCTTCCGAAAGTGAATCCAAGACCGAACTGCCTGTAGGAATTGATGATTCTGTAGTCAGATTCACTTCACTGCTTGATCCATCATCCAATGTAGTAGATAACAATGTGTGTAAACTAGTTTCTATATTCAAAAATTCTTCATCTTGGGTGACACCATTTGTATCTGTTGCAACAACAGATACGTCTGATTGTAGATTCTCCGCACTTGGACTCAATGTCAGTCTCCTCTTCTGCCCAACTTCAATCCTCTTTTTGTCTTTCCTCTGCCCATGTGTATCTATATATTGCTGTACAAAAGAAGAACTGCTGAATGCATTAGCAAGAAAAGTCATCAGCATCTTTTGCTTCCTCTCTGTGACCTTAATTCTTTCCTCCATTGCCATGATTTGCTGCCCTGAATTCTGGTGACTCTGTTTGAGCTTTATGATCTCAGACATCAACAGATTCCTGTCCCTCTTCAGTCTTTCAAGCTCTTCCTCCATACCATAGTTCCCTACCTCTACACAAACTCCTGACCCTCCTTGCTGTTGCATCCCTTGGATCACATTCCTTCTTCTTTTGATCGTCTTCAAAAGATGCCTCTGCCCACAAGAAACCCCTCATTTGCAAATTCCCATCTGTCTGGATCCACTTTCCTAAACCCCTGCGACCAATGCATCATTCTCAATCAGAATCAAGCATATCCAAGATCTAACCATGCTCGGTCAAAACGCACAATGATAATCCCAGGAAACAATTCCTGAGTAGCAAAGAAAAATGTTTCTAGCTTGATGAACAATTTCAAGAAAGATTGTAGCTTTGTGAGAGTTCTTGAGGTAACTAACTACTGTACCATTTTTTGCAATCATAATCAAACATATCCATGAACTAATAATGATAAATTAACGTGCAGAATGATAATCACAGGTATCAACTTTCCTGATTAGCTATAAGGGAGTTTCTAGCTTGATGACAAATTCAAGAAAGCTTCTACCTTGAAGACAAATCTCGAGGAAGTTGCTAGCTTGATGAGAAATCTAAAGAAAGGTTATAGCTTTAAGAATTTTTTCTGGGGAAAGAACACTTACATATGTATTAAGCTGGCGAACAAAGCTGGAAAAATTGCCATGCTTGAAATACTTAGGAAGCAGAGCAGTAGAGAACTTGTGAGGATCCCAAACAACGAAGCTATTGCGAGCTGTACCCCATGAAATCACTGAATTCGTTGAAGGGTCTTCCACCAAATCGTAAGTCTTGGTCAAGAATGGAGGTGGGCCCACTTCATTCAACCCCTCCATTGGCCTTGGGGAAGATGAAGACGAAGATGACGCTGCATCCCCTGAACTCCGCGAATACACTGCAATCTCATCGTCTTCTACCTTCACTCTGACATTAACCATTAGTTAAAATTTTCAAGAACTGAAGCTGTTAAGATCAAAAGGGTGTTTCTATTTAATAGGTCGGAGTGATCTGTACAATGTTGATTTTCTTGAGGTTTAAGAAGTGAGAATGGTATATATATGGGGAATTCGGTGGGAAATTGGAAAGTTCTGGAATTTACAACAGGAGGATGGATATTTTTGTCAGCTTTTGTGAACCACCTTTCAAAGGATTTTTTCTCCGTGGAACTGCTTCAGATTATGCTGGGACAGATGATGTTTTCTATACCGGTCACGAGTCTCGCTGCAACGGTGTCCAGAATCTTTGCAAGAACTCTAGAAGGTTCCTAGGCCGAATGGTATAATGTTAAATAGAAAAAGAAATAAGTGAAAGAACATTCTCTCCCCGTCTAAAATTTATGTATACACATTTACTAAACTTGCATAAAATTTAATTTGCATAAAATTAACTTGAGAATTATTATGTCGTTGGGATATACTGAGCAGTGGTGGAGCCAGGAGTCCCTTCTTGAGGGGCACTGATAGGCTTCGTCACAGGAATATCACCGGTCACCGTTTCGATCAAGAAAACCGATAAAAATTTCTAGACATTTTCGTATTATAACATAAAATTACGTGAAAAAAACGTATCTACCAACTAATGTACAAAAAAATACACAACAAACAATATGTGGATCATAATTATTAAATGAATATAGTAATATACATGTTCAATAAAAGAAGTTGCTTCACTTTTTATATTTTTATTTACAAATAAATAACAATATAAACAATACGCTCTGTTTTTAGATATACCATATTAATTGGTTTCTGCAAACCCGGATCACCAATAACATCATCATCCGAAATTGCACATTCCTTATTAACAGAAGTACTTTTTTCCGTTCCTTGTGAAGTTGAAGATTCAAAATTTTTTGATTGTCTGATAACAAACTTGTCCACAATTTATTGTTAAACAAAACCTCAAAACATCTGTACTATGAAAAATCAACCAAAACAAGTGCAGCCAAGAAGATAAAAAACACGTATAAAATTAGAAACAATCAAGCCAACAAATGAACAATTAACAAAAATGCAACACAATTAGCTTCTTTAATTCTTTTTTCTCTTCTATAATTAGAAATAAACAACTATCACAAAAGCCAGTGTTTAACAATGGGCATTTGGAAAAATAGGTTATCTTTTACAGCTTAGTGTCTGAATGCTGAATCAATGAACCAATCATATATGATGTAAACAGTTGCCTGGAATGCGTAAAATAGTTTTCTCACCAGCAAAAGGCAACACTAAGGATTTGAATGCAACCTAAAGGTATAGTAGCTCTTAACTTTGAAACGACTTTAGAGCAACCAAATAAAATCACAAAAACTGTGTAATTATAGCATCTTCTCCAATGGAGTGGCACAACCGTATGCTGTTTTCAAATTAATATGTATCAACTATCAAGCATCAGCCCTTACAAGATTCGTAAGATTAGCAACCAAAAAAACTTTCATCTTCATAAGCAAACTAATGCAAATAAGTCTACTAGTTTTCAAGTTTTAGACATATTTTAGTCACTTAGCATAGAATTGCTAAACGCTAAACAATATGTGACTACGTAACAGAGAGTTATTGTTCTGTCAAGCAAGTACACACTTTGAACTGAATGGTCAAAAATACAACTACACCTACCTATCTATCGGATTTTTTCCGTCGACGTTGGGGGGCACGTGCCCCCCAGGCCCCCCCTTCCGTCCGCCCCTGATACTGAGCCGTTGTTGTTGTATATGTGGTTGGTCAGATGTTTCTTTTTCAGGTTTCTCAAACGAGGTAGTGTTTTTTTTTCCTCGTGTTATTTGAATGTCATAATGCAATACCAGATCACAATTTACTTACGTATTTAACATGTCCATGCTCTTCTATCTAAACTATGTTGGATTTAATTTAATAAACCCCTGAATATGACCGTTAATCGAATCAATGGACAAAGTAACAAAATGCGGAAAATATACCTTGCTCCATTGCTGTTGTTAATCTGAACACGTACACTGCAACTGCTCCGGCTGATGAAGAATCTGGCGTGATCCAAGGATTCACGACCCCCCCACCAATTGTTGAAAATTGTTGATACACACCCCTTGACTGGTTTCAACAATTCACTGCTTTACCCGATGGAGAGGCTAGGCAGTGTGGACTTTATAGAAAACTTGACACACCTTCCTCTTTTCTGTATGCAGCCGTTTTTCACCCTCTGATAATATGAGGAGGTGAAGCGTTCTTCATATAGAGGGGATGGAAGGATTGATAGGTATAAGGTTTTAAATTTAATCTTAAATTTAATATCTTCCTATTAAAATATTATCCAATATTTAATTATTGTGCCAATAATTATCTACTAGCCACACGTGGGTTGTCGCCCCTCGGGACCAGATGTCGTAACTTTATGGTCGTTGCACTTTGAGCCCATCCATCGCGGTCTCTGACCATGTGACTGTCTACATATTCGGGGTTTCCATTTAGACCACACTATACATCCACGAGTATACCCGATGATCACTTAACGTGTGGATGTTTTACGTAACATTAATATTATTACGTGACATATGTGACATATAATATTATCATACATAAGTCCACCTTATGATTAATTCGTATAAACTTCATCAACGTGCTGCGCATCACACGTATCTCGAATTAATCCCAACAATCTCCCACTTGGACTATGTATGTATCTTAAAGATTATATGTCACTCCTTTTGAGCTCATATACCGTATGTCCTTTAGTGTGTCCTTTCCTTTTCTGGTCCATCAGCAAATGTTAGCAAAATACTTAAGCCGCACGTCGCCACATTGAATTAGTGACTGGTCCCTCTTAAATCATGATACTAACATTCTACTGAATGACATGGATACTGAAATGGATATGTAGTGTGGAATTAATATGCTAGGTGATCATACATATCTAATTCCAACTTGGCCCTTTTTAGCGAGATCAAATAGAATTCAGAATGTATGTCGTAACTGCTTAATGTACATTACTTCTGCAGAAAAAAACTTTAATATAACTGGAATGTACATTATACTGTATATCTGAAATAAACAACTTTATTGAACACAAAGAAAAAACCTTACAGACTCCCACTAGGATAAAACATCCTCAACTGGACTAAGACCCATACGGCTAACATGCTTGTGAAATACAACCGGTTTCCACGGCCTTAGTCAAATGGTCGGTCACCATAGAGTCTGTACTGATGTGCTCAATACTGATCAGACCACTCATAATTCTTTCTTTAACAGCCAGATACTTCATCTCTATGTATTTCGCTTTAGATGAACTCCGGTTGTTATTTGAATATAGCACCGCAGCTTTACTGTCACAGTAAATCCTCATTGGAGACGAGATAGTCTCCGATACCCGCAGCCCTGTGACAAAATTGCGAAGCCATATCGCCTGATGGATGCATGGAAGTAAGCTACGAATTCCGCCTCCATAGTGGAGAATGCCAATAAGGTATGTTTCGTGCTTTTCCATGAGATCGCATCTCCGGCTATTGTAAACACATAGCCCGAGGTCGATTTCATGCTATCCTGGCATCCAGCAAAATCGGAATCTGTATATCTAGTGATCTCTAACTTATCAGATCTCCGATACGTCAGTACGTGTTGTTTCGTTTCTTGTAAATATCTCAATACCCTCTTTTCTGCGGTTCAGTGATCCTTACCTGGATCAGAGAGGTATCTGTCTAACATTCCCATAATGAATGCGAAGTCTAGTCGTGTAACATACTTAGGCATATGGAGTATTCCTCATTTCCGAATGTTCAAACTCTGTTTGGGGGACATTGTTTCAGACTGAATTTATCTCCTCTTGCCACAAGGGTATTAAGTGGTTTACACTTATCCATGCTATACCGCTTCAACACCTTTTTCGATGTATGCCTGTTGTGAGAGACCTAAGATACCTTGGGTACGATTCCTCCGTATCTCAAGTCCCAACACATATAAAGCTTCACCAAGGTCTTTCATCTCGAAATGCTTTCTCAGAAAGGCTTTGGTGTCGCTCAACATGTTTACATCGTTTGTTGCAAGCAGTATATCATCTACGTACAAGATCATAAATATGAACTTGCTCCTACTAAACTTGTGATACACACATTCGTCAATTTGGTTTGCCTTAAAACCGAAGGAGGGCAACCACTTTGGCGAATTTGAAGTACCATTGTCGAGACGCTTGCTTGAGCCCAAGGATTTCTTTAGTCGACAAACCATGCCTTTTGGATCTCCCACCTCGAATCGAGGCAGTTGAACCATGTAAATGGTCTCGTCGAGTTCTCCGTTAAAAACGCAGTCTTGAACATCCATCTGATGTAGCTCAAGATCTAAGTGTGCCACTAAAGCCATGATTATCCTGAAGGAATCCTTCGTAGATACTGGAGAGAAGGTTTCCGTATAGTCTATGCCCTCCTTTTGGGTAAACCCTTTAGCAACAAGTCGAGCCTTATATCGTTCTACGTTGCCTTTTGAATCCCGTTTGGTTTTAAATATCCATTTGCAACCAACGGGTTTCGAACCTTTAGGCAACGAGACGACATCCCATACCTTGTTGTCGTGCATAGACTTTATTTCTTCTTCCATGGCCTTTATCCACTTTTCTGAATTTCGACATTGCAATGCTTGCTGGACGTTTTCGGGATCATCGTCCAACATACCAATATCGAATTCGTGTTCTTGGAGATACACCACACAGTCACTAGGTTTGGGGTTTCTCCGTTCACGAGTGGATCTCCTTAGGGGCACTTCTTTCTTAGGATATTGTAGGTTCCTGAACTGCATCAGCCGGGCAATTCATCGGGTTCTTCAGTAACTTCCTCAGGAACATGAATTTGTTCCTGTGGAGCGTCACTACTGGGATGAGGTATCTCAGGTGCGGGTATCACTGATGCTATCTCCCCAAATGATGGTTTCGATTTGCATTTCTGTCGCATCTGAGTGTGCCTCATCTAACTCGATGATCTGCTGATGCAAATCATTCCCTCCCCGAAACCAAAGTATCCTCAAAGAACTTTACCGAATTTGTCTCGAAAAACACTTATACTTGTGGGATCATAGAATTTATACCCTCGTGACCTTTCGAGTAACCAACGAAATAGCAACTAACTGTTTTGGTGTCCATCTTTCTTTCATTTGGTCTGTAAGGCTTTGCCTCTGCTGGACAGCCCCAAACCCCTTATGTGGTTAAGGCTAGGCTTACGCTTAGTCCATAACTCATAAGGGGTCCTTATCGTTGCTTTAGTTGGTACTCGGTTGAGGATGTAAGCTGCGGTTTAAAGCGCTTCTCCCTAGAGGAATAATGGTAGCGTAGTTTGACTCATCATACTACGCACCATATCCATAAGTGTACGGTTTCGTCTTTCAGCTACACCATTCATGCTTGGTGACCCAGACATGGTGTACTGAGGGACGATTCCGTTTTCCTCTAGGCATTTAGCAAATGGTCCTGGACACTATTCTCCTGATCCATTCATATCGACCGTAGTATTCACCCCACGGTCCGATCTGACGGCTTTAATCCTTTTGTTGAGTTGTAACTCAACTTCAGCTTTAAAGGATTTGAACATGTCTATTGCTTGTCGCTTTTCTTTAATCAAGAATACGTAGCCATATCGCGAATAGTCGTCAATAAGGTGATAAAATAAGAGTGGCCATTTCGAGCAACCGGATAAAATGAGCCACTAATATCGGCTATGAATCAACTCTAATGGACTATTTGCACGATTTGCTTCATATTTCGGACTTTAGTTTGTTTTCCTTAGCACAAAATACACACGGACTCTAAGTCGGTTAAGTCTAAAGGATTGAGAATTTCTGTTTTGACAAGACGTTCTATTCTGTTTTGGACACGTGTCCTAAACGTCGATGCCAAAGTGATCCTGAATTCTCATGAGTAATTTTGCTTTAACGTTTCGCGTTACAACATGCAAGGTTTCCTGATGTGAAGCAACATTTATTGAATAAAGTTTATCAATTTCGGACATTATACCCGTGACCAATCAATCTAGAAGCATGATAAAGTTGGAAATTTTCATTTCCAAAATAACCGTAATATCCACTTTTATCCAATCGATAAAACGAAATAAGATTTCGTTTTAAACGATGGCCTACTACAAAAGTGTCATGCAAATCTAGATAGAAACCGGATGTCAACAGCAATCTGAAATGCCCGATGGCTTCAACCTTTATGCCGCTTGCCATTTCCCCAATAGACGTATCTTTCATCGTCTCTTGGTTTTCTATGGCTTAGGCAACCTGCATAGTCACAGATAAGTGAGTCGTGGCTCCCGTATCGACCCCACCAAGTGGCTATATCCGAAACAAAATTAACTTCAGAACAAACTAAGAATGTACCCTTTTTCTTGAGACAAGATATATAACTGGTACAATTCTTCCTTAAATGTCCTTCCTTATTGCAAAAGAAACAAGTCATGCTTTTGGCTTGTGCCAGCAGTAGGCACCCCCTTTTCCTTTTGACTTGCCTTTTTGCACAGTAACCATTTCCGCAGCTTTGATTTTCTTACCACCGAACTTGGTGGCGACAGCATTCATAACTTTATGCACCCTTATGCTGTCGATTTCCACGGTACTGTTTTCGAGCAAGTTTCTTTAAGAGATTGCCTGCCTCGGCTTTCTCATTCTTTACATATATTTGCTCGAGATCGGCTAAAAATTCTTTAGCCGTCGTGACTCCGAACGTGTCCCCTGAAGCATTTGGGGATAGTCTTTTGCATGACCATAAGACACATGCGATTTGATCGTAGCCAGCGTGCCATGTGAGATTTTTTCCTCACTGGTACTTTCGTCTGTTAGCACAGCTGGACGATCTATCTGTAACGCATTTTCTAGATCAGCAATCCCCAGAAAGATCTCAAATTGATCTTTCCATTGCTTATAGTTCGAACCGTTCATGTAGAATATCCTTAATGTTAGGCATTATTGCTGAAAAGCAAACAAGAAACGGACTCTTAAATACACAAACACGTGTAATCTTTAAACTGCATAAAACCAAATATCAAAATAGATTACCCGATTTCCATCTACCAATTGTCTTCCAATATTGGGGCTCTTTGGAGTCATCCCAATACCTTCAACAATTGGGGTTGTAGTGGTCAATATGACGGCTCTCCAAGCACAAGTTAACCACCTTCCTTTGGGCCGATGAGTTAACCTACGCTTTTAAAGCTTCGCCGCCGGCCCTATTTGGGTCCACTACCATGCTCATATGTGTCTTCGAACAATCACACCTTCCTCTTGGGTCGGTCAATGATTGCCCTCCAACACATACATGCCTTCACGATCATAACAAATATAGTGGCGATGATATGATTGGCCTCACTTTTAAGTGATCATATTAAGCACCTACATTTGCTAAGTTCGCCGTAACTTTATGGTTCTATATGATCCGCAGTTTCCTGACTGACCCTTTTGCACGGACCGTGCATATCTAACACCAACATCCGTTTTGTTTTACTTTTAAACCAATTTGAACTAGCTATGATTTCCCGTTACGGCTCAAATAAGAACCACCTTGAACCAAGCTCAGTTTCTCCTTACGGTATAAGAAACACAATTTATCTTTATCAATTACAATTTAACAAGTGATTATAACCTTATGATGGGTCACAGTGAGTGTGTGAAGAGGAAACCGATTCAGTAATACCCACTTTGCCAATTAAGGGTTTTGTATTAACCATTTCCACATAATTCTACAGGTCCACCGGTGGAGTCACAATGGTCTCGCTTAAGTACCGGCTTTCTTAGACAAAACTATGTGTACGTGTGTTTTTATCACAACTCAATGAGTCATCTATCACGAGTATAAACCGCATTGATTGAATGTTGGTTAATTCAGTCAACTTAGCCCATCGAATTAACTTGGTTGAACTCGGTCAAACCGGGTCAAGCAAGATTCGGATCCTTATTGGGTTAAGTTCCTTAACTTTATTTTATTTATTTATTAACATGCATAAACATAAGGCATAAATAAATAAATAAACAAATAACTGCATGCATAAAACATAATAATGCAATAACCGGAAATTAAACTTAACACTTGATTATTATTATTTGGATTTCTTTAAAAAATAATAATAATAACAAGAATTATTATTATTACTATTTTCCTTAAAAACTTTAAATAATAACAATAATAAAAATTATTATCATTATTATTTACTTTATTTTCCTTTAAAAGAACTTTAATAATAATAATAATAATAATTATATATTATTACTATTTTCTTTAATAATAATAACAATAATAATTAAATTATCATTATTATTATATTTCTTTAAAAGAGACTTTAAATAATAATAATAAACAATTTATTATTATTACTATTTCCTTAAGAAACTTTAAATAATAATAATAAATATAATAATATAATAATAATTTACTTTATCCAAAAATAATATACACTTAAACAACAAAACTGAAATTAAAAGGAAAAGAGAAATGAGCGCGGGTCGGGTCGGGTCGAAACCCGCCCAGCCCATCCTGATTTTCCAGATTTCCTTTTTTTTTAATTTGAGCTGAAATTCGGACCGAAGCCCAATCTGAACAGAGTTGAACTCGGATTCAGCCCGAAAACCGCTGCCAGAAGCCCAATCTGTTTATTATTATTATTTTTAATTGGAAACTGAATTGGACCAAAGCCCCTTTCTGTTGCAGGGCCGGACTGGCAGAAGCTGAATTGCCAGCCCAATCCCCAGCCAACCCGCCAGCGCTGTCAGGAGCAAAAATGCTCCAGAATTGTCGCTAGGAGGAGTCCATCCTGAGACCTCCTACTTTCTGTCCCAGACGCTTTTAATTTTATATTAACATAAACAGAATACCAGAAAAACAAAAGTTCCTGAAATTTCGGCCAAGGCTTTCAAGCACGGGACCTTCTTCTGGCAGGTACCGCCGCTGGCCACCAGGCCAGCATCTGATTTTGTCCGGAAAAGGTCGCAGATTTTATTAAACCCGAAAACAGAACCTTTTTTCATCGTTTTTTTCCGAAAAGGAAAAACAATGTTTTGACTCCCAAAAAACCGTTTTTCGAACATGCACAGATTAACATAATTAATTCGATTAGGCCTGCTCTCATACCACTTGTTGGATTTAATTTAATAAACCCCTGAATATGACCGTTTAATCGAATCAATGGACAAAGTAACAAAATACGGAAAATATACCTTGCTCCATTGCTGTTGTTAATCTGAACACGTACACTACAACTGCTCCGGCTGATGAAGAATCTGGCGTGATCCAAGGATTCACGACCCTCCACCAATTGTTGATACACCCCTTGACTGGTTTCAACAATTCACTGCTTTACCCGATGGAGAGGCTAGGCAGTGTGGACTTTATAGAAAACTTGGCACACCTTCCCTCTTTTCTGTATGCAGCCGTTTTTCACCCTCTAATAATATGAGGAGGTGAAGCGTTCTTCATATAGAGGGGATGGAAGGATCTGATAGGTATAAGGTTTTAAATTTAATCTTAAATTTAATATCTTCCTATTAAATATTATCCAATATTTAATTATTGTGCCAATAATTATCTACTAGCCACACGTGGGTTGTCGCCCCTCGGGGACCAGATGTCGTAACTTTATGGTCGTTGCACTTTGAGCCCATCCATCGCGGTCTCTGACCATATGACTGTCTACATATTCGGGTTTTCATTTAGACCACACTATACATCCACGAGTATACCCGATGATCACTTAACGTGTGGATGTTTTACGTAACAATTAATATTATTACGTGACATATAATATTATCATACATAACGTCCACTTTATGATTAATTCGTATAAACTTCATCAACGTGCTGCGCATCACACGTATCTCGAATTAATCCCAACAAACTAAACTATGAGCACGCAAGCTTTCCGAACGACGTACCACTCAATTGTCCGTTTGTGAACTCAAATTTTAAAATGATCAAGTATGATTAGTTGATCCTTGACTAATGAAATGCATAGAATATTTATGGACCATTTGTTTTGGCCAATCACCCCCTTACTTGCATGTAGATAAAGCTTATTTGTCATCATTTTATTGAGCCACTAGTTGTTCCATGACCACAATAATTTTTTTTTGTAATTATAAATGTGAATATGATTTTACTTGTTTTAATTCTTTAGAATTAATAAAAGTATGGTTTCTTTTTAATCAACTGTCGAAAATTAATTTTACTATGAAACATAGTTGCGTACATCAAATCGCAAAGCGATCCAGTCTCTCCCCAGATCTTGAGCAAACGTGGAGTCTAGTGTATCGAGAGCACCTTTTTAAGAGCGGTCTTTGGAGTGCTGCTTTGTGATCTTGAGGTCACGGGTTCGAACCGTAGCATCTTGTCCAAAGTGTAGGACAAGACTGTATACATCAAATCACGAAGCGACCCGACCCCTCTCCGAATCCTACGCAAACGTGGAAGCGCACCCCATCCTTTATATCACTAAAATAGAATATGGTGCAATGACTATTTAGTCTTCTCGATTTCCCGAAAGTCTAGTTATTCATATTATTCATTTAGTTTCTTTTTTTCCCATTTTGGTTTAACCTATTATTCACTGTGTTTGCTTAAGGTCTTTCTTGATTGTGTCTGTCATCCATACGCAGGAGTCATGCTAATCTTTTCTGTATCGTTTCAATTTTATCGGATGTGCCCGAAGGGACTTGCTTAAGGTCTTCGGCCCGCAGCTAATCCATTTTTTTCTCTCTGTGTTGGACGAACCATGGGCCAGCTATATAATGGGCCGAGACCATTTTTAGGCCAGCCTTTATAAGTCCGGCGAAACGCTAGGTTTGGGCCTAATTGTACTCATTCGGAACTCCACTTGCTAAATTCCCATTGCACATAGAAACCTAGATATGTTGCTTCTTTTTTTTCTTTAAGAAATACAACGGTGATATTTATAAAGGTATAACTATGATGGACTCTGTTTGCTAAAATCCCATGGGACTAGGCAACTAGAGAGAAAAGGAAAATGAGTAGTAGCAGCTAACTAATTTGTAGTTAAGTTACTCCAAATGATCACTTTACTTGGACACAAACTGAAGTATGTAGACGCAGACCAACTGATATGAGGAGTCTTCCAGTTGGATAACATACCTGACAATAGTGTGAAGATGGACGTCTTAGCCCTCTACTGGATGTCCTCATTGAATGGATGTTTAGGCTCGTATCGATAAACCACTTTATAAACATCTTCCTAGATACACGGTTTCCTGATATATCCGGCATGTCGGGAGTCCATCCAAGACACGCAGTACACTACTGGCGCCACTGTGCTTCCTGTATGGGGCTCTCAATCAGTAACGACATCACCGTCGATGCGAGGACCAAACAACACTGCTATTATGAAGCGTGACTGAGGTCTCGTCTAAATATAGATGAAATGAGTGGGTCTTCTATCGCTATTTCTCCAAGAATAATGTGATCAAATCAGGATTTATCTTAACCTTACCACACACCAACAATTATCATAGCTCTATATCATCTATGTACGCTCTGCACCTATCGAGAACCTCTGTAAAAGGATACTGTCTTAATAGTATATGGCGTACTTATGTACTGTTACTCCTAAGGTGTAGGGTCCTGTGCCCTGGAGGGTAAAAAAATCCCCAATCTCTAGGCCTAACTCGCCAACAACACCACTATTACTAGCCATAACTAAACCTAAATGCATTACATAAAAAATAAAAATATAATACGAACGTAAATGCAATAATGAAATGAAATACGAACATACGTACACTCATGCAATCGAAACAAATAAGTAACAGTAATTAAATTTCAGTATGCGTTCATGCAATCAATACGATTAAATGAAATATTAAATGATAATGTACGTATGTTCATGCAATCAAAACAACTAAATACACATTCATGCAATCGAAACAAGTAAATAAAAATACTTAAATAATATATATGTACGATAATGCAATCTAAACAACTAAATAACACTAACTAAATATTAATATACGTTCATGCAATCAAAAAAAATTAAACGACATTAATTGAATACTACTTTATGCATAAATAACAACAAATAAATGACAATAATTGAATTATAATAAATAAATAAAAATAACTAAATTACAATAAATAAATAACTAACATGAAAAGAAAGAGAAACCCGTGTCTATCTTCAGGTTCCGGGAGAACTTTGTTTAGAATTACAGAAAAAATGTTTAAAGTGAAAATGAGGAATATTTATAGGCAACCGCGGTGCGGCAGTCAGCGGTTCTATCAAAACAGCAGTGTGCATGACAGTTTTGATAGCACCGCAGTACATTAAAAGTCAAAGTGGCGCACCATAGTTCTGTCACAACAGCGGTGTATTTCACACTGTGGTTTTGACAGAACCGCCGCATAAAAAATGTGTTCATTTCCAAACCTGCGATAAAAATGGATTTTATTAATAAAACTACTATATTTTTTCCTCGGTATTATGCGGGACACACCCATCTATATTTATACGTGAGCTATTCCCATGTAACATTATTAACCCCCAACTTGATCCGTTTATGCTAGTAAAAGTTAAAGATTAAACAACGTAGATAAGCCGGTTAACTCGGATTATCCACCCTGTTCTTTTTTCTTTAACTAATATACAACAACAACAATCATACCCAGTATATCTCAACGACAGCAAAAGCTATCGGTAAGGTCTGAGGAGGGTGAAAGGCAGGCAAACAATATCTCCATCCCAAGAGATATAGAGTTTGCTTCCAGTGTGACCCCCGGCTCTGTGTACTTACATAGATATCACAATAATAAGAACATGTACTAAAGAAGGGCTTTTACTAAACATAAATAGAACGCTTCCGATATTAAATTAGTCATAACGGTGGATATGTAAAAAATAGCCAACCTAAAGTGTAACTTTATTAACTTTAACTAAGATATTAACGGTAAATATGTCAAATTCTGATTCTTGGTTGTTGGTCAATTAAACGATAACAAATAACAATAAGAGTGTCAAATTAATGAAATCTGTATATGCTTAAACTTCATTCAGCTTATATTTATTTTGTTAACCCATATTAAATACTGATAAGGACTAGATCATTAATCATCATCTCAAAATCTAGGTCAGTTTGATGCATGAACTTTGTAGCCCATAGATTCTCTTTACCGCAATCCACTTAGTATAATTCAGTGGCGGAGCCACATAGGAATGAGGTATATATGCACCTAAAACTATATATATATATATATATATATTATATATATATAGACATATATAAGTTTACGTAACTTTAATAATAATACATGTACAAAATACACACTCTATAACAAATAAAGAGTTAGTTTATTTGCACTGTTATTTCTACAAAAAATATTCTGATACGTGGTTAAAGATGTAGTTTAAGAACCATCCTTAATATGAAATTGTCGAAGTACTTCTTCGATTTGTAAAAGTATTTATCAAAATTTTAAGATCAAAATTTAAGGATGGTGTTAAAATAATTTGACAATTCTGTCTTAATTTTCTTAAATGAAGCGTGTGATAATACATGACAATATCTTTGGGGAGGAGGAAATAATAGTTTGAGATTGTTTTGTATTTATGACTATGCTTCGAATTTCGAACATGTTTTGGATATTAAATTTGTACGGTTATAATCGATTATTTTTAGCAACAAACTTCATAAAATTCCTTTTTTTCTGAATCTCTTCTAGTTGTACGTCGTCTTATTGAAAATTCTGAATCCACACCAACTAATAACAACATTACTCCATTGTCTTAGAGGCTCTGCCTATGGCAGGGTATGGAATGGTCAAATATACGCAACCATACCCATGTGTTAGAAACACACAGAAGTTATTTTCCGATTACCCATAATGATGCATCAAGCAAAATTCTGAATACACAAGTGGTATATTATTAGGATTATATCATATGTATTAAACTTTTTTAAACTAATACATATAACAGATAAACTTTTTTAAACTAGTGCATATACTGGATATGTGTTCTTGTTGAAACTTAAAAGATGATAATATATGTGCATATATATGTGTGTGTATATATATATGTATGTTTATATATATATATATATATATATATATATGTGTCCTAAAAATTTGCAGCCTATTTAGTTAGGTTTTGTTAAATGTGTAGGCCTGGTTTGGATTCTCACCTCCAAATTCCCAAACTCACTCCTCACCTTACGACAAGTGGCAGCAGAAGATGGTGAAATTAGATGAGGGTCATCTACATCTAGCTTCATCACCCCTCTATTGCCACGTGTCATGCGGTAGAGGGTGTGGGGGGAGGAAATTTGGGGTGTGAGAATCTTGTCTGATGTAGGCCACGATTAACCTCGTAAATTTCGGTATAAACAGCATTGAACTTCCGTGGTCATTCCCACAAACTGTGTACCTATGCCCCAGCGTCTCCAAAGATGTTGGCCTGAATTGCTCATGTCCAGTAGATATATTAGCTTTCGGTTGAAAAGAAAAAGATAAATAGGAAAAATATTATATTTAACTATTGCAGAACATGCATTTTAGGAAGGCACGCTTTGGATTAACCGGTAAGTTGATGTTTTGTGAATTTGAGATCACGTGTTCGAGCCGTGAAAACAGCCTATTGTACAAAGTTTAAAGTAAGACTACGTACATCAGATCGCGAAACGATTAAACCTATGACCAGATCCTATACAAATGCAAGAGCGTAATACATTGGAACGAATTTAGAACATAGCATATTACAACGCATTACGTTCCAGTAGACCAACCAATAAAATGGTTCTTTTGTGGGATATTTAAGAGGAAAAGGTATAGTTGGGTCCAGTGTCATACAATAGAATCTAATTATGTTAACTTTTTGTCGTTGGAATCTATCGCAATTGACACAAGTCATGTAATACATTTCTCTTTTTTCCTTTTGACAAATTTAGGAGTAATAAACGGACATTTTTCTT
The DNA here is from genome assembly GCA_036186865.1 of Eustoma russellianum. Lineage (NCBI taxonomy): Eukaryota > Viridiplantae > Streptophyta > Magnoliopsida > Gentianales > Gentianaceae > Eustoma > Eustoma russellianum. Next base: position 27,491,491 of record AP025075.1, on the reverse strand, counting down.
CCTTTTTTATATTTTTCTTAAACGTTATAATGAATACGATTTGTATTGGAAATTAATAACACATTATTCCTTGACTTTGGAATATGATGGAATAAAACAAAATGACTCACTAAATTGGCGGCGCTTCTTATATCGTGAAATATCAGTTGATCGATACAGCTTGACACAATTTTCATTATGTGTAACCGAAAAAAAACAACATATGTGTGTTTCTAACATATGTGTATGGTTGCGTACATCCAACTCCATACCCTGTCATGGGTGGAAGCCTCTAAGAGAATGATATAATATTATTGTTGTTGCGTTGTTATAATGAATATGATTACAAAAGTATCAACTTAAAATGTCTAATCTAGAAAATATATCATTGGATGGCATGATGAATAATACAAAATAAAGTTACCATTTAGTATAGAACATAGAAAATACAAGATCCTCTTTTACTTGTCTATGTTCTATTACAAAATAAAGTTACCATTGGATATTTGCGAAAGATATTTGGTCAACTATATAGTTGCGGTTTCAATAGAATTCTTCACTCACTATGCGTTAATATCTCATTAAATACAAAGTAACAATTAAGATGTTTAGAAGTTTTAAAAATCAACTACATAGTTTATAATTATACAAAAAAAAAAACTAACATTGCCATCATAACACATTAGACTAAATTGGAAGTCACATGGTCGAACCCTAGAAGAAGCCTCAGTAAAGTGGTGGTTAATTATAGGGGTGTTAATGAACCAAGCCGAACCGAACACTAGATTTTTGAATTCGGATTCGTTTAGCTAAATAAACTATTCGGCTCAGTTTGTTTAGCTAAACAAAGTTTAAAATTGGTTCGAGTTTGGCTCGATAACCTTATAATTGTTTAAACGAGCCGAACAATTCGCAAACAGTTTGGCTCGTTTAACTAAATGAATCCGAATACCTGTTCAAATTCGTCTCGTTAACAAATAGTTACAGAACGAATACGAACAGAACACAAACCAAACTCGAACAGTTCGCGAACAGTTCGGTTCGTTCAACCGCCCTAGTTAATTATTTGAAAGGTCGTTATCAGAGAAAATGAAAAGGAGAAAAAGATACCTATGGGGCCAGTATGTAAATAGGAATATATATATATATATATATTATTATATATATATTATGTGTGTGTGTGTGTGTGTGTGTGTGTGTGTGGGATTATGCGAAAAACCTTTAGGTTTAGCGGTTGAGTAGCATTTATCCCATTCTCGGGTCACGAGTTCGATTCCCCTCCCCATTTCTTAAAAAAAAATCAAAAATATATATATGGGATTATGGGTGATGCAATCCCCTACTCCCACCTTTGGACTTTAAATGGTTGCCACTACCAACGGCTTGCCTTGCACCAAATCTTAGGCCTTCATGATCATGGGCTCCTCTTCCCCACAACACAACCCTTTACAAAACCCACTTTTTTGTCTTAATTTTGGTTTCAATTTTAATTTTTTTTAAGAAAAATGCATGATGGCGACTCTAGATTGCCAACTTCTCAGGATATTCCGATTTAAGAAAGTTGATGGATCTCCTTCCCTAGTGAAATTCTCAATTATTAAAAGTCAATAATTACAGAGTCGACTTGGTATTGAGTCATCTTGATCACTAAAAACAATAATTTTACCATCAAAAATATTATCATAAATGATCAAAAATGTAGTTTAAGAAACATTATTTAAAATCAGGCTGTCAAAATATTTTAGCACAATTTCTTTGAAGTTTGATTCAAAATGATGTTATAACTACTTTGACAAAATGTTCTGCTTCAAACTTGATATTAAATAATATCTATAAACTACACGTTTGACCAGTTGTGACAATGGTTTTTTAGACTGAAAGAGTAACAAAAAGAGAGAGAAGTTGATCGGTATATTTTTAACAGTAATTTGCTCCGCACATATTGATTTGAACAAAGACAATAATATCCTAATATCACAAACGACACTTTGTATTTTTGTAAAAACCTTTTATAACTACACGTCGGATATGTTATTATACACACATTGATCGTGGTGTCTATTAAATTGTCATAAACTCCACTATTCTTGTAAAATTTATAACCGAACAATTAAAGAATAGAGTTTCATTTCGAACGGTGCATACTCAATATGATTCTAGTATTTAGTAAATCCAAGTTTAGATTCCAATCAAATTCAAACTTCTATTTACTACACGCCGAAATTCCTTTGTCTGTGACTCTGAGCTCTCGATGTATAGATACACCAAAAACATTCAAATCTTATCAGTATAGATTAATATCTCGATCTCTCTTTTTAACATTCGAAATAGTGTGTGTAAATATGGAAAATATTTACACACACTAAATTTGATATTAAATAATATTTATAAACTATACGTTTAACTAGTTGTGACAATGGTTTTTTAGACTAAGACAATAACAAAAAGGGAGAGAAGCTGACCAGTATATTTTTAACCGTAATTTGGTCCGCACATGCTGATTTGAACAAAGACAATAATATCCTTATATCGCAAATGACACTTTGTATTTTTGTAAAAACCTTTTATGCCTACACACCGAGATCCTAGTGTATAGTATGTTATTATACACACCGTGATTGTGGTGTCTATTAAACTGTCATACAGTGCATACTCAACGTGATTCTGGTATGTAGTAAATTCAAGTTTAGATTCCAATCAAATTCAAACTTGGATTTATTGCACGCCGGGATCCCGTTGTATGTGACTCTGAGATCTCGATGTATGCATACACCAAAAACAGTTAAATATTGTTAATATAGATCACTATCTCGATCTCTCTTTCTAACCATCGAAACAATGATTTTATTACGTTATATTCTATGTTGTGACGTGCTGGTTAACTCTAGTTATTAAGCGAAAAACACGCTATTAGATTGCCGGTTAATTAATTCCCAGAGTAAGTGTGCTTCTTTTTAATTATTCTACCGATTTTACGTTGAAAGAGACATTTTCTGAAAAAATAGCAATAATATGTGTTGCAGTGAAAGAGACATTTTTTTTTTAAAAAAAAAAGAGACATTACTGTTACATAAAGAGATTCTTACGGGGAAAAAGAGGATATTCTAACAAGTTGTTCATGCAACAATTTTTCAACACTTGAAACTAGCATGAAATATATTCATACGTGGAATTAAATATTTGGTCGTTTCGAAAAAATTTACACCACACTAAACTTCAAAATCTACATAATATTCACAAATCATATACAGTATTTAACAAAAAAATTACACGATGCTATCAAAAAAAGACGTCTCAAGTTTCTCTCTTTTCTCTCCTTTCGTATCCCAAGGCAAAATTACCATTTTACCCTCTAATGTCTAGGTCGTTACATTCATAGTCGTGTAATTTCATAATAGATATAATAAACTAATTTGAGTTTGATAATTATTCTTCTAAAAATCAATGAAGATAATGTATTATTGCAATCAAGAAATACAAAAAATGATGAACTTAAAAACTATTTCAGTCTTGTTAGCTTATCTTTCCCCTCATATAACAACCCATTTATGCTCTTCCGGGTTTGGTTCTCTTGCTCAGCCGCCATTCCTACAAGTTAATTCTAACAACATTACTCATCATCATCATCATCCAGACCCAGTATATCCCAACGACAGCAAAAGCTATCATTAGGGTCTGGGGAGGGTAAGTGGCAGGCAGACAATACTTCTATCCCAAGGGATAGAGAGTCTGCTTCCAGTGAGACCCCCGGCTCTACCTGCATAAATGACATGATAATAAAGATATGTTGTGCTAGTGTGTTAGTGAAGGAATTCAGAAAATACAAAGAAAGACTTTTCGATATTAAAATACACATCACTTATATATGTACATGTAATG
>AP025075.1:27459853-27483056 GCA_036186865.1 Eustoma russellianum | reverse complement strand
CAAAAGAAGACGGAAAATAAGACAAGAAAGAATTATGCAGACTGCACAATAGATTCAAAAGAGTTTTCAAAGAGCAAGCGTGACACTCACATGCCGTCGTCCAGTCATATTTTTCAATTTTCAGTTTAATTCTAACCTTATTTTGGGGCTACGTGACCTATTTCTAAGGCTATTCATGAAATTTTTCATTTTGTTGCGTAAAAATCCATTCTTTTCAATTTCTTTTCAGGTCACACGATAACTAACTTAGCACGCACACATAGATACACGATCAAACGGAGTAGAAGTCATGTCTTTGAATTAAAACACATGAATTTAGCAATTAAAACAATAATTTCACATAAAGCAAATAGGATACCGATCGGGCATGATTGATTTGTACCAAAGTATCCATGTCATTCAGTGGAATGTTGGTATCATGATTTAAGAGGGACAAGTCACTAATTCAATGTGGCGACGTGCGACTTATGTCTTTTGCTAACATTTGCTTATGGACCGGATAAAGAAAGACACACTAAAATACATACGGTATATGAGCTCAAAAGGAGTGACATATAATCCTTAAGATACATACATAATCCAAGTGGGAGATTGTTGGGATTAATTCGAGATACGTGTGACGCGCAGCACGTTGATAAAGTTTATACGAATTAATCATAAGGTGGACGTTATGTATGATAATATTATATGTCACATATGTCACGTAATAATATTAATTGTTACGTAAAACATCCACACGTTAACTTTTTGATAATTGTATTTGCATAATTTGATTCACAAGAAAGAACCTGTAAAGTCAGAGACGCCTTACAGGTTCATAGTTCATACGTTATACTGCCGCTCGTCTGAACTGATTCCGTTGTATCTTGGGATACGATTGTTTCTTTTGGTTGGACACAGTATCCCGGAGCAATACGTCTTAAAAATAGAGTGTTGGACTCACCTCGGATTGTTTGCTCGGCTGAACGCTGAGTTGCTATTCGCCCAGCACTATCGTGCTGAGTTGTAGCTGAGATCTGATATGTGATGAGTTTGGCTGATCGGTTGATAACGCAGTACTGTTATTTTGAAGTGTTGCCGAGAGGAGCTCTGCTGTGTTCTGAGCTCGGCTGTTTGATTGAGAGAATCTATTGTTCTGCAGGACTACTGTGATGTGCTCGGCTGGACGATTGACATCGCAGCGCTGCTGTGCTGAGCTCGGCAGGTCGGTCATTGCTTTATTTCACAATCACACACGGTACAGAATTCAATTTTATGTTTAAAACACATTTTAAAGTACTTCTATCTACTTTTGCCAACAATAGGTTCTTTAGGGTTCTCTTTAGAAGTTCTATCTCCTCTGAAATTAATTCTTAACAGCAGTTCCTTTTTTTACATCCCTTCTTAACAGAATTTCCTTTTTTTACTTCCCCTTTTTCTCTTTTCCTTTTGTTACCAAAATTCTATTCTTTCTTCTTTCTCTCGTGATAAACCGCTTATATGTTCACTCCTTCAATGTCAGAGTTTATCATCGCCCTCCTAAATAAAAGGCATTGCTTTTTCCAACTGGCAACTCTTAAATTTGGTCATTCCTCTTGCGAAACAACATTATTTTGTCCGACTACCTCTTCTACATTCATTTCAATGTATTATCTTAGCTTGGTAGTTTAATGTTGTCCTTAGATGCATTGACATTCACTATAATCGATTAGATTGTATGTTTTTCTGAGTTTATGATATTTGAATTATCCCAAAAAAATCAACACGATGGTACGAAGCATTTCAATGTGAAGTGTGGTCGCAGACATACTCATATGAAGAAAACAAAAAAAGTCTTGCGAGATGCGGCCGAACCATGGATGTCATCAAAGCAGACTTAAGGACGAAGGATGAATGTTGTGAAATGAAGAAATATGTTTCGGATGTATTAGATTTTTACGTTTGCGCAGAGTTCTTGTTTCCATGTAATCCATGGTTCTTTAATTGAGTTTCTAAATGTCGGATGTCATTTTAATAATGGATGGATCTTATTATAAAAAAAAAAAAAGACAAATGAGAAAAAGTCATGAAGGAAAAAACCAAGCATATGAATCTTGTCGGAGAGTGCACATAGTGACAGATACTGCTTCCCTCACGTAAGGGAGGATGTAAGTTGATATTGTAACATTTCTTCCACAAAACTGCAACTTGCCTTCCAAATAATTTAACCACCATAGTAACTTACGTAAGCTGCTACTTTATGATGCAACCCTCAATAATAATACCTTCTTTTGTTTTGTCCCCCTTCTCTCCCATCCCATACCACTGCCTCTCCTCGTCATTGTCATATAGGGATATTAAGCAAACCGAACAGTTCACAAATTATTTGAGTTTGATTTGTATGTGATTCGAGTTCGTTTGTTAATTTTACTTAAACGAATCAAATTCGAACACCTATTTAAGTTTGTTTATTAAAACGAGCCGAACTGTTCGCGAACTGTTCGACTCGTTTAATCAGTTATAGTACTATCGATCCAAACTCGAACCAATTTTAAAGCTCGCTACAATAACCGAATCGAACCGAATAGTTCGTTTAGCCAAACAAATCCGAATACGAAAACCTAGTACTCGATTCGGCTTGGTCCGTTAGTTTTAGACTCTGATTCAGCCTCCGATTTTATCAGCTAAGTACCAACGGAATTACGTCATCTGATTTCAATTGTATTTTTCACTATAGAGGGAATCGGGGTTGGGAAAAGTTTCAGATTCCTCTATAGGGTGTAAAGATATAAGTTGATGTACTCTACAACAAACAACAAATCATACTCAGTATATCCCAACAAATCATAAGTTGATGTACTCTAATTTATTAATTTAATAAAAAATCCAAGTAGTTACAATTTTCCTTCCCAAATCTGTGGATTTTTGTCCGTTGTATGGCTTTTTCATCCAGCTGAGCACCAGGGTTAGGTTTCTGGACGGCTATACTTTATATTTTGATCTGACGAATTTAAATGACATTACATACGCATTCATATCAATAGAAATTTTAAAACGCAAAACAGTAAGCTAATTCAGTATTTTTTTTCCAGAAATTGGCCAAATAGTTTATTTATGATTTATATACAGTTCGTGACTGACCTCATATATATACATATGAATTAGGAAAATTTAATCCACAAAGAACATAGGACATGGTACCAAGATCTGTGAGTAGTTTTTGTTAGTGGTTGTATGTTTTGCATCCTGGGTATGCCCAGACGGAAGTGTAAATGCTATGGTCCATTTTTGACCTTTGGTTAAATGAAAATTTTTACATTTTAACCAAAAAAAAAACAATATATTGCTAAAAGATTAAAGAAAAAAATCATTTAGGATTAGCCTATTTCGACCCAAATGTTTCCATTTTTAATCACTCTTCTTTGACTTTGAAATATGATGGAATAAAGCAAACTGACTCACTAAATTGGCCGCACTTCTTATGTTGTAAAATAGCAGTTGATCGACACAGCTTGATGCAATCTTCATTATGAGTCATCGAAAAACAATCTCTGTTTGTTTCTAACACATGAGTATGGTTGCGTACATCCGACCCTTCTATACCTCGGTATAGATGGAAGCCCCTAAGACAATGAAATAATGTTGTTGTTACTATTTCAATCCAAACATAGGTTACCCCCAAGATTCACGCTTTTCCCACTTGTACTTTAACATACTATCTTTAACTTTACATAAATACTCGATTTGACTCAACTCAGCTCATATTCATAATTATTATACAAGACAAGTAGGTATTAAAAATTAGCGGTCTATGTGCATCACACTTTTGACGCAATCATTTTTCATATTTTTCATCTTCAATATTATTTCTAAAAAAAGACTAAAATGAAACAACTTATGTCAATCAATTTTCAATGACAGTAACCTATATGTATCCAAAGATGGCATATGTCATTTTTCGACTTATAATTAAAAATTTAATAATATTATAATTTCAATTTCCACATTTATATAATCCCACCCACTCTTACACATCCTCTTTAATATCTCTTCCCCAACCCCCTATCTCCAACTCCTATGAATCCCCGTTGACGTGCAATTTTTTGTGTGTACATATATAGTGGAGTGATTGCCGGTGGTGGAGCCGGCGGTGGTCATGCAAGGTGGACGGCGATATGGAGGTTTAGGCGACGGCGGAGTTAGGCTAGAGTTAACAGCAACAACCTCATCGCCGCTGGCCCTGGACGTGACGGAGTCAACGGAGATGCGAATCCAACGGCTGATATTAGAGAATCCGGTGATCATTTTCAGCCGTTCATCTTGCTGCATGTGCCACGTCATGAAACGTTTATTCTGTACCATTGGGGTCCACCCCACGGTTATTGAATTGGAGGAGGACGAGATCAGTGCGCTTCCGATGGTGAATAGAGAAAGCGATACCGCCGCTGAATCTAGCGAAGGCGATGGAGGAGGTGGTGCACCGGCCGTCTACATCGGCGGTTCTCGTGTCGGTGGTCTGGAAAGCTTGGTGGCCCTCCACCTGAGCGGCCACCTTGTTCCTAAGCTTGTGGAAGTCGGGGTTCTTCAAGATTTGGTATTATAATATTTTTCGTTGTTCAATTTTTCCTCCCTAGGAAATTCGTATACATATAATGTCGCGTATAAAAAAAAAAATCCTGATATAATAGGTTATGCAAAAATTTATAAGTTTTTATATTATTAATTTAATAGAAAAACATATAAAACTTATGCAAAACCTATGAAAGAATGTCCCTCTACCGTAAAGTGGACCGAGGGAATTCTTACTCGACTGGTATTTATTGCAGTAGATTAGTAAAATGGTGACATATGCAGAAAATAATAGAAAATATTTTATTTTTTTTCTTACGAATGTCAGTGTCTTACTGTTATGTATTGGAAAGTTATTTATCAGAATTCTCCATGTTTTGGACATTGAGTATGCATAATTGGAATTCTACGTATATTTAAATTTCATATTTAGCTTCTGGATATTGCTTGGTCTCTTTTCAATATCTTTTGATACAACAACATTACTTTATTGTCTTAGGATAGAGATGTTAAGCGAACCGAACAGTTTACAAACTGTTCGAGCTCGATTCTTATTTGATTCGAGTTCGTTCGTTAAGTTTACTTGAACGAGCCGAATTCGAACACCTATTTGGGTTCGTTTACTTTAATGAACTGAATTGTTCGGCTCGTTAAACAGTTATAGTATTCTCGAACTGAACTTGAACCAACTTTAAAGCTCATTAACGTAAACGAAATCGAGCCAAACAGTTCGTTTAGCTAAACAAAGCTGAATTCAAAAACCTGGCATTCGGCTCGGCTCGGTCATTAACACCTCTACCTTATAGGCTCCTGCCTATAACAGAGTATGGGAGGATCGGATGTACGTAACTATACCTATGTGTTAGAAACCCACATATGTTGTTTCCGGTTGACCTATAATGGAAATTGCGCCAAGCTGTGTCGATCGACTGATGCTTCACAATATAAAAAGTGCAGCAAATTTAATCAGTCATTTTGTTTTTTTCCATTATATTCTAAAGTCAAAAAATATTGTGTATTTGACTCTATTAGAAATGGTCTCAATTTGAGATGAATATGAGAAAGATGGTCAACGTACGCAGACGTCACTTTACGTAGCAATTGTATATCTGGTATTTCACTATACAGAATATAGACTAAATTATGATGTTGTACTTGAACTTAGCCAGATAATATATACGTATTACGTTTTCCAAGTACTTTCTTTGTGCTTTCTTTTCCAGTTTTAATTGATTGGGTTGTTATTCCTTATTATTCTTTCCTTCTCCTTGATTTAAGGTGACAATATAGAGGAACCTATGGCTCCAATAAATTCAAAAGAATAATGAAAAGATTGGTCGTGTGATATTTTGCTAGCATAAAAATTATGAATATCCCACAAAATTTGACGAATATTCTTGATAGGGAGTATCACAGTTGGAAAATTGTTCTTTTGGGTGGAATTTTAGAATCACCACCATTTCTTGGTTTAACGGACAAGCACCCGATTCTTTAAGGTATCTAAAGTGAACCATGTTCAAGCTATGCATAAGTTTCTTGATATAGTTTATAGACAGTTCGAGATGTGTTTCAATGATCAGATACACATGGCAAAATTTATAGTGCGTTAAAGTCTTTACTAATATCTCGATACATTAAACCTTCACTAAAAAAACCCGTACACAGAAACCGGATGAGATACTAGGAGGCTAAAAGTTAGGCTAAAAGTGAGACATCCAATCATGCGTCGTCACGTGTACAAAAACAAGAGGGTGCAGCATTTTTTTTTTAAAAAAAACTGATTTTGTATTCGTGACGACGCGTGATTGGATGACTCACTTTTAGCCTTCTAAGATCTCATCCGCATAAAAACTTTTAGCTAATAGAATCAAACTCTTTCAAGTGTGTTGGAAAGATATTATACATCAGCCCCCGGGACATAGTCCAATGGTAAGTGGCAAAGGTGATTGGGGCTAGAACCCCGATGTTCCGAATTCGAGTCCGTATGGAGACAATCCTTGTTGAAATATTACAAGGGTTGCCTCTGGGCTGGCTGAGTCTCGTGTGTCCTCTCCCTTTGCAGGGCTGCCGGTGGAGCACATCCCTCGATTTACATCTCACCTGGCTAAGGGGCCTCTGGTACAGGTGGGGGAGAGCCCACTCCCTCATCTAAGATATTATACATCAAATACTACACGCTTTACCACTTAAGTATACCACTGACACGATGACCACCGTGTCTTCTTTGTGTTAACTTTTGGCGTAAAAGGTAAAATCCTTAGGACCTCTATTGCTCTAGTCCTAAAGAGCGTTATGGAAGATGTAAATCAGGAGTCCAACGATTTTTTAGGTTGGGTGAATATTTACGCAGTGATCCACACAAAGCACTCCGTAAACTAGACATTCGCCCTAGCAACGAGCACCCACTTTGCATCAGCACAAGTTGAGTTTGCTGTTAACATTGCATCAGCACAAGTTGTGCCTACCTTCTTGACTACCTCGCTAAGACTAAGAAAATTTCTATGGTACAACTAACTCTATAGTTTATAATCAACCGACTATATACTTTTGCATCAATTTATTTGAATATCTAATTTAATATAAAAAGATGAGAAAATGATTTCATGAGAAAACAAAGTTTAGGGAATTTAAGACAAACATCTTTTTTCCAAGAAAGGAAACGTTTTATTAATTGAATCAAAAGCTACATAAGAGATGTGTTATCCGCGTCTACATATTCACATATTACCATAAACACTATTGTAATTACATAAGGTTGTCAAGTCTTGTTTCTTTGTCTTTCATAGAGTGTTTTTATAGACGTGATACGGTGATAGATGGTGGTCAGACTCGCCATGCTGAACAAGCTTACGTCAATACCAGATAATATATTGTCCTTTTCGAAATACATAACGTTACTCAACACCCAAAGACAAATGATGCCGTGAATTTTGTATGTTAGCGAATTTACCAACGAGCAGACATCTCTAGTTATAGAGCGTGGTCATTAACGACTACTAGACTACAATAAGAAAGAAAGACCATGGCGGATGAGATCAGAGGAGGTAAAATGTGAGGTTAAATATAAGGTCTCTAATCACGCGATGCCACGTGTATAAAAGGGCCCGCTGTTTACTTTTTTTTTCTTTTTTAAAAGAAATTTCTTTTATACACGTGGCGTCGCGTGATTGAAGGCCTCATATTTAACCTCATATTTTACCTCCTCTGATTTCATCCGAGACTACGGTTGATTGTAAGAGTTTTGCTTATCGAAATGTAATTTTCATTCCCCCCCCCCCCCCCCCCCCCCAAAAAAAAAGAAAACAAAGAGAGGAAAAAAAATAAATCCAATTCACAAAAATAACTGTGTTGTAAGATATTTTCAGGTGATCATGTAAATAATTACTTCTGTATCGATTCTCAAAAGGGAAGAATATTCCCGTGGGGAAAAAGGAGAGGAAAAAAAGGAAAAAAGAAAATACATATGTGGTAGGTACATGTTGCTATAGATAAATTATTGAGTTATTCAATAATTCTAATCCCATAGTTTATAGTTCTTCTCAACCTGCAGTATTAGTTTATAATTTTATCACCTTCTTTTCTATAGAGATACTCTTTATTACAATAAGGATAAATGGTAGGGTAATTAACATCTGTCACCTTAAGCTTTTGCCAAAAACCAACAACAACATTACCATATTACCTTAGAGGCTTCCGTCTATGGCAGGGTAAAAGGAGGTCGGATGTATGCAACTATACCCATGTGTAGGAAACACACAGAAGTTGTTTTCCGATGACCCATAATAAAAATTAAGTGAAGCTGTGTCGATCAACTGCTACTTCACAATATAAGAAGCACAACCAATTTGCTGAGTTATTTTGCTTTATTCTATCATATTCCAAAATCAAGTAAAAGTGTGTTTTTGACTCCATTAGAAATTTAAATTTGCCAAAAAGCCAAAGAATACCAAAAATAATTCAAAATTTGTAATGCACCCCAAGGATCAATTGATGTATTTGTAAAAAATAAAAGAAGGGTGTAAATAGTTTGTATAACAAAGTATTGGTGGATCACGATTTGCCTTTCTGGAAAACGTGACTTTCAATTTTAGGAAGCCAAACTCTAAACTATGTGTCTTGTCTAATTATATACATATATTAATGGTTTAGTCTCATGTTAAAAGCAAAAGTCTAATGCACCGAGAACGCTCTATAATGGTTTAGTCTCATTTTATTTGTCAATCTTTGTATACTTATCTATCGTAAATTCTTTGTTCTTGCGATGAATAACAAGCAAAAAAAAAAAAAAGTTGTAATGATGAAACTGTCATCATTTATTGTGTGTGTTTTAAAACCTCGTTACATTAAAGCCTAATGCCACCCAAAACTGTACCGCCCCGCTTCCGCATCCTAGCATGGATACGGTACATCCGACATAGTCTGCTACGAGAACTACAAAGCGTCGTTCAATTCTCTTGTAGTTTCATACTAAACCCTGAAATTACAAAATGACGTCTTATAGTTCTCATATCAGACTACGGCAGATACACCGTTTCCAATATTAGGATGCGGGAACGGAACGCTAAAAAACAATGCATATTCTCTTTTTGGATTAAACAAATGATTTGAATGTATCATCCACACAATTCAAAATTAATAATCAAGAAACAGTTTTTTTTAAAAAGAAAAGCAGCTCCTCCTTCTTTAAAAAACTGCTTTTTTACACGTACCGACGTGTGATAGCGTGCGTCATATTTTGCCTCACCTTTAATCTCTCTAGATCTGAACTCATCCAAAACAATGCATATTTTCTTTTTGTATTTAACAAATGAGTTGAACCTATCATCCACAGAAGGGGGGAAAAAAACCGAAAAATGAATTTTGGGCTATACGAAAATTGTCGGCTCGGAGTATCTTGAGATTGACGTAACGGGTAATATTTTCATGCAATATTAAAGTGCATTTAGTTCATTTATACCTTAAATAAATTATCGTTTGTTTATAAGTGGTGTTATCAGTTATGTCTCTGGCGATATAGACAAAAGATGTATTCATCAGCGAACTTTAAAACAACTAGTAAGATTGTTGTTTTGTGACCTTGATGTCATAGTTTCGAATCGCCTTATTACACAAAGTGTAGAATAAGACTGCGTACATCATTTGCCGAATCGATCCGGTCCTTTTTCAGTTGCTATACAAATCCGGAAGTCTAGTTCATGAAGGACATTTATATATATGCATAGTGAAAAAAAAGGAGAGGTGGAAAATGAACGACATAAGACACGTAACTCCTAATATTGCAACATAAAAAGAATGTGGACAAATATTGATTGACGGTCGAAAGAAAGATTTGATGGCAAAGAAGAAACCGTGGTTTGATTGTAAATGTAACCAACCATCTCCATTAAAAAATCGGGGCATAAATGCTAGAAATATATATTTTACTACTTCTGAATATCGCATGACCAATTTATATTTAAACAGTATTAAAACTATAACTCATAGTGGACATATTAAAAACAATTAGTCTTTAACAAGTAACGTCATTGAAAGATCACGTTTGTTGGAAAAGTACTTAAAAGTATTTTAAATCTTGTGATCCAACCTTGTATAATGTTATATGTCAATTGATAGGAGATTGAATGAAGTTTGGAGTGTTTTATGAACAATGGAAGGAAATGGGGACGTTCCAAACACTTTAAGCGCCTAATGTAGGCGTTCGAAGTGTTCTGGAACACTCCCAGAACACTTGAAGCGCCTATTGTAGGCGTTCGAAGTGTTCGGGAACACTTGCAGAACACTTCGAACGCCTTGTATAGGCGTTCAATGTCAAATGAAGCCCCTGATGTCATTTTGTACAGTCGTTCGATGTCATTTTGTACAGTCGTTCGAAGTGACATGAGGCACCTAATGTGCCCCGACTGTTAATAAAAGATGCAACTCTTGCACCATATGTCATCTCCTTTCAATTAGAATGATAACCATCGATTACCAACCAACTTGGAGGTTAAATTCTCTGCAGAAAGGTGTCTTTAAGGTGTTGATTAACCACTTGAAGCCTATATAAAGAAGGCTTTGACATGTTAAAGATAGACATGAAAAAACACTTGAAGGTGATGAAACCTTAGAGAATTTCTGCAGGAAATTTATCCTCTCTTCTTCTTCACTTCTTTCCTCTAACAATCACTTCTAAGGGCAAGTTCAAACTTTCTCTTGGAGAGCATCACTTCTTTCCTCTAACAACAATCACTTCTAAGGGCAAGTTCAAACTTTCTCTTGGAGAGCAACCAAAAGGAAGTAAGCCGTTATATGCTGGGAAGCATTTGTCTGAAGTTCACCTTGCTCAATGGTGAAGCCAAAATTGCTTTAAGTTCAGAGACATCTCGAGTCTCGTCTCGACTTTATTCTTCTATTTGTCCTTCTGTCAAGCGTCATAATATTGTTGATTTCTTCATTTCAACATCTTTGACTATCACATAGTTGTTGGTCGCATATGTTTATTGTCACCAAATTCAATAGAATTCTTCAAATACCAGACCCCCTTTGTATGATGTTCTTAGTCATTTTATTGAACATCATATTCATGCCATAAAGTGATTACATTTGAATATCTCTCGTTCATGTTTGGTACCATATCGAGCAAAAATTTTCCAACAACGTTTATTGACACGGAACCAAGAGATCTATCTTAGAGCAACTGTTAATGTTATTCTTTTGTGACCTTGAGGAGAATAGAACTATTGTTTTAGAGTAGGAGTCAATCTTCTTTTACCTAACATGGAGAGTACCTTATATAAAGGCTAAACCCTTATGGCAGTAGGATTCTAAGACGGTGATTACTGGTAGAGTCTTAATAGAATCCATATTCATTTTCCTACTAGTTATAGGAGAAGATAACTCTTATTTGTAGGATTAATATGGAGAAGTTATAATTTAGTAGGAACTTTATCATCTTTGTCCTTGTCCATTTAAAGAATAGATTCATTGATATTTATCTTTTCAACAAGAAAAGTAACCACGTTCATCGGCATGCAGGTTAGAATGACGATATATTTATCGGCTAAAATGGCGACTGAATGTGTAATGGAGAACCTCAAGGCAGCATGACAGCCATCGGCATGCAGGCTAGAATGGCGATATATTTATCGGCTTACCATGTCATCTATTTGGTATTGGCGAAATCAACTACTACATGACCACATCCAAGCTCTTCCGCCTCCACATCAAGTAGTGCGTGATGTCATTAGTCAAGTTACTTTACAGTCTCATGTACAGGATTTACAATATAATCATGATGTAGATATAGACACACCGTGGATGTAAGACTAGTGATGCTTTGTTGAAATAAAAAGTTTTCTTCTTCGCCACAAAAAAAAAAGTAACCACGTTCATGATCATAGGTCCGAGACTCTGAACTCTGGAAAGCAGTCCCCTTAAGGTCTCCAAGATCGGTGGGACTTGGGGCGGCAGCCTCGTGGGGTGCTCAAAGAGTTCATGGGGTCTCCGAGTTACACGTGTTGGTCACACAGATCTTTGTTTAGGATTCTTTCTCTGACACTGTCATTACGGATCAAGATCCGACTCGAGAGTATTCAGAGAGGCTCATCAACTATATTATGTAGTGTACCACTATTTGAATCAGATGATTATTTGGTACCTTATTTACTTATTCTTTCATGTTTTTTCTTTCACACTTGGTCTAAGATTTCATTGAGCAGTGATAATTATTAATTCCCTTTTAGAAAATAAGTTTCATAGATGGTTACATGAATTCAAGAATTTGTGATAAAACAAATTCACATGCGTGTGTAAGAATCGTGCAATGAAGATGTACACAAGTGAAATCGGCCCGATCACTCCTATCGTCTTAAATTACTCATAATATTTTCGACCTGTTTTCTCGTATCATTCTTTTACATATTTGACAGAATCATACATGACATAATTTGACGTTAATATTTTTTTAAATTAAAATAGAAAAGCGATTAAGATATTATTTTGAATAAAATTAAAGTCTATGTTTAGAACAAAATGTGACACAAGAAATAGTTAAAACAAAGGTTTCGAGATATGTTTTTACTCTATTTAGGTTTTCTTGCAGTATATAGTTTTTTTCTTTTAAGCCAAAAACCAGTTTCTCTTGCAGTATATGTTAATTAAGATGAAACCCAAGTGATTGTCATATCTCTGTTACATAATTACTGCAGCTTGTTCTTCTAACCTTTTTTTTTTTGTCTCACAATAATCAGCACAACTAAATAGCACGCAAATTCCGAGGAATATAAATTTAGAACCAAGTAATACAAAACAACAACAACATTACCCCATTGTTTTAGAAGCTCTTGTTTATGGCAAAATATGGAGAGTCGGATGTATGCAACCATAGACATATGTTAGAAACAGTTGTTTCTGATGACCTATAATCAAAATTGCATCAATACCAATTATAAAACTGCCTCATCAAAGGGTACACATAAGTATATACCAAAAGAAGGAAATAGCTTATCAATTGCTGAAGTGTCTTTTACTTAAAGTAAAATAATAAAACTATTTTGATATGATTTGAATACGACTAACATCTGGCATCTAGCCGTCAATACACTCTTGCTTTTGTAACTACTAAAATGTTTTGAGAAGCATAAACTTTTTTATGATGTTTATTACTTCTTCAATTACTCATTCACTAACACACTAACATAACATATCTCTATTCATGTGTCATTTATGTAGGAACATATAGAGCCTAGAGTATTACTGGAAGCAAACTCTCTGTCATTTAGGATGGACGTATTGTTTAACTGACTCTCACCTTCCCCAGATCCTAGCAATAACTTTTGATGTTGTTGGGATATACTGTGTATGTGTTATTGTGTTGCGTAATTATTTCGACTTTTTGTTTCAACTTTCTGGATGATCACACATTATCCTTGGAGAATCAAAACATTGATTTTTCATTCACCAGTCTAATTTAATGGCTAAAAAAGATTGATGATAACGAAGTGTTATAGTTACTTTTTTTTATATATAAATAAAGGCAACTGTTGTATTTACTCTTTCTTAATTTTTTTATTCATCAATCTAGAAACGGGTGTGCAAATCCGGACAGTTACAATTATGATATCGTAGTTGACTAATATAGTTGTGGTGAAAGAGCTAAATATGGGACGTTAGGAGGATCCTGGTCTGTTAGTAGAGGTCCAACGAGGCGTTAATCCACTAAGAGGATGGAATGTAAAGACCTAAGAAATGCTATATTGAAAAGAAAGAAGATGATAACATGATATATAAGTATAATTCAAATGCTAGATGTCAAAAATGAATAATTCTTTTCAGAGTCGACGGTGAAAAGTCTGATTCAGTTGACATTTAGTATTGCATACCCATAGCAACGATGTCAGAACATACGTCAAACTTAGAACCAATTGAACAAATCCAAATCGTTAAAACATATGACTTTTTACTTCTTTCCCACATAATCAATATTCACTAGTCAAATCACAAGATGAGATATAAAAAGCGCCAGTAATTCAGAACGAAGAACATGTGAAAATTAATAAAGAATAGGCAAAAGCTTCATGATGCTTAAGTCACCGCGTCTGAACACAAAATAAAACTAAAACTTACAAAGTTGACTATAAAGTAATACTATCAGACTTCAGACCTGAGGTTTAATTAAATGATTGGTTCTAACTCGTTACATAGACTAGTTTGATGTGCATCTTGGACTAAAAGGTCATACACTGAGCCTGAAGGCCTCCACCGCCTCAGCTATAAGGAGCATTGTGGATGATACAAA
Organism: Eustoma russellianum; assembly: GCA_036186865.1. Lineage (NCBI taxonomy): Eukaryota > Viridiplantae > Streptophyta > Magnoliopsida > Gentianales > Gentianaceae > Eustoma > Eustoma russellianum. The sequence goes on along the minus strand of AP025075.1, from coordinate 27,468,754 downwards.
TCAGAAGCTCAACGGTCTCTCATGTTAGGTGAGAACTTACGCAGTGACACACACTGGATGTCTCAAGAATCGAACTTTTGACCTCTTAGAACAAATCCAACCCGAATACTAATTGCGCTGTGCGTTCATGCCATATTGATGTGCATCTATTCTTTAGGTTCATCTATAATGTCATTTATTATCTACATTAATATATGCTTTATATGAGCGTAAGTATGATTATTATGTGTGAATTTGGTTTGGGTTTGGAATAGACAACTCAGAGATGTGCATTGCATCAAAGGGGATAGGATCACCTCACCGCGAGGGGGTGCGGTGACGCGTGACTGCGCGACACGTGGCAGCAGGGGATGGTGAGGCTGTCACGTGTCGCGTGGTCACAAAGGAAGTGAGAAAAGTTGGGATGAGGAGATCCCAACGCGCATCAAAGTGCACCCAAGTTACCAATCCACGCCAAAACTTTCATGTCAAACAAAACCACTCCAAGTGGACTAGCAGATGACGGCCAATAAGAACGAGCATTCAACTTTATGGAAACCCCATTTTAACTTCAATAGTCTCAAACTAGGTGTGACTTTTTGGAGCTCTAATTGTTTTAAAAGAACATCGATAAATGTGTTATCGTATATACTCTCCCAATTGATTCAAGAACATACTCTTCTTTGACTTTGGAATATGATAGAATAAAGCAAAATGACACTCTAAATTGACTGCGCTTCTTATATAGTGAAGTAATAGTTGATTGACACAGTTTGACGCAATTTTTATTACGAGTCATTGAAAAACAACCTTTGTGTATTTCTAACATATACATATGGTTGAGTATATCAAATCCTCTATATTTTGTTATAAACGAGTCTCTAAGACAATGAAGTAATATTGTTGTTAATGGTATTGAGTACATTTATTTTTGTTCCTTTTTAGTACAAAATGTAGCTACCTTGAACAGAAATGATGTGAAAGTGGGAATTATTGATTTGCAAAATTACGTGGTTATTTTATCTATGAATCTTTCCAACTAAAGAAATACGCAGTTGAACCATCAACACGTTAACTCATTGAAGAAGAATCTTGTCAATGTCTTCCATATTATTCACTAGTAAAACAGGAAAAGAAATTTTTTTACCCCAACTAGTAAAACAGAAAAAGAAAAAGGTTGTATCCAACTGGTAAGAGTCTCTGTCGCGCCTCCGGTCTTATTGGAATTGTAGGAATGTTAATCAGGTTTCTGGTAGATTCAAACAAAGCCTCTGGTCCCATAGGAAGTGTAAGGAGGTAAATCAGAGTTTCTGGTAGATTCAGGCAAAGCCTCCGGTCACATAGGAGGTCTTATTGGAAGTGTAGGAATGTTAATCAGGTTTCTGGTAGATTCAAACAAAGCCTCTTCCTATGCATAGGAAGTGTAAGGAGGTAAATCAGAGTTTCTGGTAGATTCAGGCAAAGCCTCCGGTCACATAGGAGGTCTTATTGGAAGTGTAGGAATGTTAATCAGGTTTCTGGTAGATTCAAACAAAGCCTCTGGTCCCATAGGAAGTGTAAGGAGGTAAATCAGAGTTTCTGGTAGATTCAGGCAAAGCCTCCGGTCACATAGGAAGCGTAGGTATGTAAATCAGGAATCTAGTAGATTCAGAGAAAGGGCAGGTTATGTACACACATACAGCATTATGGAGCCCAAGCAATGGAATTCCCCACAAATGCTCCTAGAAGGATTCGAACTCCCAACCTTCCTCTTTCAAATTGATTACCCCTTGTTTGTTTACATTAAGATATGTGTGGTATACAACATAAAAAGAAAAAGAAGGATGTAGGCATAGGGATCAGGGGTGGGTGGAGTATAGGGGGTGGGTGGGTTAGACGGGACAGCATATTGCTTCTCAAAAAAATTTAAACCATTGGCATTATACCCCACCTCAAAGTCCTAAAGTAAGCTTTTTCATTGCACTTTTGTTTAACCTAAAGTTCCAAAAGTATCTTTTAGGTACTTCTTTAATTTCATAATAATTTCCCACTATCATTCTGATGTCACATACCTATAGCTTCTCAATGTATTTTTATTTGACTAGGGCTCCAATCAAAATGGGAATTTGGTAACTTTGGAGTGTTTGTTTATCTAAATGAGAAGATCTTTTATATTTTAAACATATTGCACAAAGTGTAGAGTAAGGCTGTGTACATCAGATCGCAAAAAAATTCATTCCCTCTTTAAACTTTGTGCAAACGTAGAAGTATAGTACATCGGAAACGCCTTTAGAAGATCTTTTATATTTGCTTTTACTTTTTTACTACATCCATCCCATCTTTTTTATATAACAACAAACATTCTTTTTTCACAAAAGAATTACAAAATCCTTTCTTTTTTTTCCCTTTCCCCTCATTCTGCTAACTTGCTAAGTTCAGTCCATGATCTCTTTTCTAATGTACAACGTTATTCAATGATCACATGAAACACTCCAATTTCAACATTCAACTTTATTGAGTTAACAAACAATGAGCAGAGATTGAGAATTGCTATAAGATGTCAAGAGTTCGATTTCAGGAACGCGCACAATGTGGTTGTTCCTCTGGCCGAAGGCTTGGTTTATAGGGGGACACCTTGTGTGGGTAACCGTGTAAAATCTCATCCAACTTAGGAGGCCGCCGGACTCCTGATTTACCTTCTCTACACATACTCCTTGGGCCTGAGACGATGGAAATCCCCAGAGTGAGGAATTTCACCTTTTGCTCCAAACAATAAGTAGATGTATGCATGTGGTAAAAGTCATTGTACTTTTTGGTGAGAATCAAATTTGGAATCATATTCTTTTTCTTGAGTATGTGGTAATTTTTTTATAAAAGGAACTGTATGCATGTATATTACATCTCAACAAGGAAAGGACTCAAGTTCAGGAAATAATAAATGAAAAATATGAGCAGTGAATGGCTAGGACAATATATGTGACCTATGTGTTTAAGACCAAAATAAATTTTTTTACTGCATAATAATTGTTCTATACATAATAAAAAAAAGCAACCATGATATGGTCATGTGTGTGTATCTTTTTTTTAAGTCATATACTTAAGTACACATTTCTTTTCCTCCCTTTTCCTTCATCTGGGAAAAAATAAAATATTACTTACTAAAAAAACTCACAGCTATCCTACCCACTTCTCTTTGAAGTAGAAAATTTTGAACTAAAATAACCTTGTTAAGTCTGTTACGAATGGTTGGTAGCTATATGGATTCTTTAGCTTGCGTTACTAATACTAACAAACAAACATGGTTGTCCCAGGGTATAGCTCAGTTGGTAATCAAGTTGAAATTTGTTCAATTGGTTTTCACTCAACTTAAGAGAACGCCGAACCTCTGATTTGCATCTTCTACAATGCTCTTCAGGAGTAGGACGGTGAAGACCTCAGGACGAGAGAATGATCTTTCACTCCGAGTTGTTTGTGTAATAAATGCATATCAGTTTCATGTGGGGTGAAGTGGCAACTGCATTGAAAAAGATATGCAAGTTATATTTAAGTCAGTAATGCCTACAATTACGTCGCAGAATTCAATTGATTTGACTCAAATTAATGAAGTGGATTGCGGTAGATGTGATAACTACCTGCGCGTAACATGTGAAAACACACACACACACACATATATATATATATATATATATATATATATATATATAATATGTACACACACAGAGTAAAGTCTCGCAATGAAAAGCAAAGTTACTTGGACACAAAAGAGAAATTTTGATAAAATCAATGGCCTAAAATCTTTCGAATCTCCAAAACACCGAGAAAACGGCGTGCACATATGTCATCTATGGTTGAATAATATACACTTTTGATGAACTTTTTTTACTCTGTTTTACCTGTTTTTGTTGTTACCTATAAAATTATTATTCTTTATTTTTCCTCCCTAAAGTTAGTGAAGTATATGTGATTTTTCATTTTTGATTTTATACATCATCAGGAAAATTACGCATAGTGCAGGATCAGAAAACCGAGAATTGTTAGTTATGATCATGGGACATATGAGACGAAACCCAGTATCAGACCTTTCATCACAATCTTGGACCAAAAGGTTCCCTAAAAGACACAGAACTGCATTTTGCAATCTATTAAGCTTCATTTTATAACAGACAAACATAGGACGGACATTGGAGCAACTGGTGGGATTGTTGCTTTGTGACATTGTTGTCACGGATTCGAGCCGCAAAAACAGCCGCTTATAGTATAGGGTAAAATTGCTTACATCAGATAGTAAAGTAATCCGACCCCTCCCCAAACCCTGCACAAATGCGGGAGCCTAGTGCAACACACAACCGTTTGTATATACCACTGAACCTTTGACTCGGAATGTAGACGTTTCCTATGAAAATGTAAACGTTTTTGTCATAGTTTTCTTGTGTCTAAAGCAAGCAAAATCATCTGGCAGGACATGGAGGCCATGAGTATGTAGATGAAAGCCCTTTACAAGGAAAGCATATATGGCAACCTCTGTGTGTTTCGGGTATAGTTGCGTACATCCAACCCTCATACCCAGCCATAGACGGAAACCTCTAAGACAATAGAGTAATGTTGTTGTTGTTGTGATGCGGCTGCCAAACAAGTAAAGAACTATGATAGTCTTTTGGAAATTCAGAAGGGAACTTGTTAATGGACATCTTACTACAGAAAGCATATATGACAATATGTACAAAAGATTTGCTCTTGTTAAAGGATGAATCCAATATATATATTCATGAATTGCCTCAAAAGTAAAACTACATATCAATTTCATCAGGTGTTCTATCATACCTCAACAGCATCAAACTCTCAAATCTGGCTGGTTTCATTATCAGTACTGGCTATGTATCAACATTGAATTCTATTTTGAACTACCTTCCTGATCAAGAAATATCCCCAGACCGACGAAACGATTCGCTGTTATAAGCCACTCCAGTTCATGAACTTTTTGACCTCGTCGTACAAAACCAAGACAGCAGCAGAACCAATACTCCTGAAAATATTTGACAAGGCCCCACGATAAAATGAATTTAACCCTTCAATCTTGTAAATCTTTCTCCAGCAATCAAATGTGTTTCGGTACATTGGCTGTTCCAAGCCAGATTGCATCATCATCCGCCTCCGAACAGTATCCAATGGATAAGATATCAACCCAGCAGATGTTGTGACTGCCTGAGCTGCTATCCAACGTTTCCACAATGCTGCATCTTGTTTACTTTCCTCTGACATCACTTCCTTTAAGGTATCAAAACCTCCAAAATAAAGTCCTCGGTGCACGATCATTCCATGTAGAGATGCAGGAAGCCCCCTGTAGATACCCCGAATTCCATCTTTCTGGCGTATTGTGCTAAGAAAGTGGCATATGCCTCTGAATTGACGTGCCTCAGTTCGTCCAATATCAGCCGCAAGGCGAGTATGTGCAATATCAAGGGGGTAGACAATGACCAATGACGTACAACCAGCCGCCGACCCAGCAATGAAATTAGAAAATGTGCCAGATAAGAAATGAATATCTTGACTGCGTAATATATTTCTATACAGATCCTGTTAAGATAGTAACTGTCATAAATTTGTGAAAAAGTATAAAGAAACCGAATGGGGAAAAAGCTAACCCATCAAGAGTAAGTACAAGAAAAATGGACAACGATCTTGGCCAGAAGAGAAGGTGATATATAGATACATGCATATCAACAGGGTTACACACGTGGAATGTCTTTATTTCTTAAAAAGTCTGAATTAAAAACCTGCACTTTCAGAACAAAAAAGGATTCTGATTCATTCCTAAACAATCTACAGAAGAAACTGGGGGTTTCATTTACTAAACATCTCCATGTAACCCAACATTATTCCCTGATAGCTGCTGTTCTTGCACGTTACAACCAAAAAGCAGGGACGGGGGGAGAGGTGGAAAGGGAAGGAAAAAGAAAAGGGAGAGAAAACATAACCTGCTCATGAAATTTTCCCTGCTATCATAATGTAGCCTTAGTCAAAAACCTCTCATTCTTCCACATTACCCCAGGAAAGGGTAATCAAGATATACAAGCATAGTCCCCTCTTCAGTTAATACTTCATACAACAACAAAATTACCCCGTTGTCTTAGAGGCTCCCGCCTATGGCAGGGTGTGGAGGGGTCGGATGTACACAACCAAACTCATGTGTTAGAAACACATAGGGGTTGTTTATCGATGACCATGATGATGCGTCAAGCTATGTTGATCAACTACTACTTCACAATATAAGCGCAGCTTATTTAATGAGTCATTTTGCTTTATTCTATCATATTCCAAAGTCAAGGAAGAGTGTGTCATTGACTTTATACTGAGAAGTAAAAGTGTTCCACGCTAAGGGTTTTAGGCATATAGTTGACTTGTCTTGTGACTAAGGGAGAGAGAAACACGTGGCTTCCATTATAGAGAGACAACTAAGACATCTGACACAATCAATAAGTAAATTATGTGAGGTACTTCACCAAAGTGTAGCTATCATCAATAAGCTCCCGGCTTTGTATAATCTGGTCTAACAAAGAATTGAGATAGTCCAATAACAATGAAGCTCACTACTATTGCTAATGTGACACAGTCCAATATCCGTGAAGCTCACTACTACTCCTAAAGCATATATTTGGCGAAATGTGGACAAGTAAAAATGTACTCAATCTTAATAGTTCTAAAACGAACACAACATATGCTTCCTCGTAACATTTCAATATCCCAATTGCTAGGAGCCTCATAACTTTCAGAAATCCAGGTTCTTTAACTATGTGGATTGCATGTAGTTTACCTATTACCATATTCCTGGTATCCTGGATATGACAAAATTTTCAGACAGGGTGACATATACTTGTAGTCTATTCTAAAGCAGAAGGGCAGCAGCATGAATGTAGATATGATAGTAATGCCTTCAATAGCAAGGGATTTTCTAGGTGCAGCAGGGAGAAGATATTCTAAAGCCTTCTGATAGTAAGAAGTTACACCAATATGGAACACTGTAAATGAGAAACCTTGAAGTGGTGCTGTGTTTATGCTAGTTAAAGTTCTCATTTAACAGGGTATTCCCAGTTAAACCTTCATCTCTTTGAGGAAGGAAGAAATTTATCATCTAACTGTTTCCTAAATAGGAAACTTAAGTACAAGCAGATTATGAATGCGCATGTTGCTCATTAAATATTTTGAAGCTGTATCGCCCGAAGAAAGTGCAGTCAATTACGTTAATGTTCTCAAGGAAATTGAAGGTCCTGACCAACTAAATACTTGCGCCTGGATATCTCTGAATCATTAATAGATGATTTTGATTTAAGTCAGAATCAGAAGGATCAGCAAGGTTTTAAGGCAAGTGGAGGATTAGCTAACTCAGTAAAGTTGACTGTTATTTAAGCATCACACAATAACAGGAAAAAGGAAAGAGATTGGCAGTTTTATCCATGCGTGCACTTAATAATCGAATGTTTAGAGTTAAACTAGAGTGGCGTCTAGGGTTCGATAATCTCCTTTTACGATACACATACAGCCAGTTGCCAGCACAAAGTACTCCTGCAACACCGTGTATTCTGTTCTAAGCATCATTTTTCACACCAAAACAATCTCCTAGGTTTACAATGATTCAGAATTGTCTATTTTAATATACTTCCAGAGAAACTACTGAAATTACTTAATCCCTTTCCATTCTTCTTTTCTCTCACCGTAATAACGCCTTTCATTATCCGCTTAACACGCACACACACCCCTGGTCTCTCCTTTACATACTGATATTTACCAAAATGAAAAGCTATAAACAAAACTTGCTAGCAAACTTTCACTTTCTACTACGAAACTGCCATCCAAGTACAGACTTTTGAATGTTGCAAAGGGTAATAATCAACTTAATCAATTATTGGTTTATACAAGCAAAAGGCTCTTTATTTATCTTCCATGACATCACTAATTCCTTTCTGAATCTATGCTACTGGACCTCACTTGCAATCCCAATGCTGAACTTAATCAAAGGAAAAAATTAATTGAAAGAGAAGAAACAACCAGGGCATTTTTGCCATCATGTCCCCTTCAAGCATGAAAAGCACCATTTGGAATTAATTTTTGGCACCTTCTGAAAATTAAGTATACCCCTCTACTCCCACAAGAGGCCAGGCATGAAACGTGTTTCATAAGTAAAGGACACTACTACAACTATTGGAGACATGATAACTGACCAAGACATCCCACTTCAACCTCATAAATACCTCATCAGGAACCAACGCCTCAGAGTGTCAAAATAACTGAGCTTTCGACATACCCAAAAGCCATACAATTAACTTGTATAGACAAGATTCGAACCTATCTACTCCCTCATTTGGAATTGGACACAGAAAAACCAAACATACCAGTTGGAGCCACACCTTTACCCCGCAAAATCATTTCAATGAATAGGAGATCCAAAAGAAAACATTATATAATGCATTTTATAATTACTTAAAGCAATATAGCCTAACGATCACCAAAAAGGACCCCCTCTTAAATAGCAAGAGCCCTCTTTTAACAACACAATACCAAATTACTAACCTACAGATTATTTAAAGCCCCTAGGCACAGTAAGCACCCAATTTGTGACCTTTCTACTTTTCTTCAGGGTGTCGGGCGCGTTGTCTTATCATAGGTAACTTTTGTGCTGCAAACTCCAAGCTTCACAACAAGATTAAAAAATTCCACGTTTCTTCTCTTCACGGACAACAAGAATTGGGGAAAACAAATAGTGACTGTAATATTGCAAATACAAATCATGCATTTCTGTATAGACCGAAAACTCTTCTCTCGAAGTAAAAAAAATAGTGACACAATGCCCATTTCCGGACACTTCTGAATTCTATGATCCCCGGCCGGATAAAGAACTAATTTTATATACACACACACGAAAAAAAAAAAAAGGGGGGGGGGGGGGGG
>AP025075.1:27392122-27459843 GCA_036186865.1 Eustoma russellianum | reverse complement strand
CACACGAAAAAAAAAAAAAGGGGGGGGGGGGGAGGGGGGAGAGCACGTGCAATATAGAGGTAATTTTAGATACTATAAACTCAATAGAGTCACCAAGAGAAAACAGTAAGAGATGAAATAGTAAACCTAAAGCACTAATCACCCAATTAGAACCACATGAACATCAAGAAAGTGAACATCAACTTCCCTCAACAAACAACTAAACAACCAAATAAAATCCAAGTCAAAATAAATGGGAAGAAAAAGAGCATAAAATTTAAACCCCTGTATAATGTAGGTACCTTGAGAGAGAAATTGAGAGCAACAGAAGGGTAGTATCTGAGAACACTGCTGCCATTGCCTCTCCACAAAGAAAGAATGCCTTCTTCTTTCACAGTCCTCACTAGGCAATCATACATGCCCTTAAACCTCCTGTGCGGCCCAGAAAGAATTGCCACATTACTCTCTTGGGTTTGCAGCAACAACTTCGCTCTCTCAATTGGGGCAACGATCGTGTGCACCACACCCCCCATCAGAGCTCCTGCCATCAGATCCCTGTGAAAATTAGTGAACAAATCGGACGGTCCGGGTCCTTTCAGAGTAAAAGATTCCCTTTGCCCACCATTCTTCTCCTCACCGCCTCCACCTCCATCTTCTACCACCATCATTTCACGCTTATGTTTTCCAGTAAAATCTCAAACCCGCCTCTCAATATAAAATATTTCTAACTATATACAGCGGTCTTCAACTATAAATTCACTTTCCTTTCGAAAGAACTAAACATCCAAATTAAAGATCATATCTTGGGACTGGGTTTTTGTTGTTTCTTTGCTAGGAAAGCATTGAAGGTTTTGTTTTGAAGAGTATCAGATCATTTATGGTGTTCTCTTGATTTCTTCTTCTTTTTTCTTCTTTGAGCTACTTCCCTTGGAGTGTTGGTTGATTTGGCTTTCATCAGTTTTTAGAAGAAACCTATTCTGGGGTTGAATAAAGGGGATGAGATCTCCTCACCGCGCGGTGAGTCACTGCACGGTCCAGGACGCGACACGTGGCAACAGTAGGGGTGGTGAGGCTGGATGAGAGTTATCCTCACCCAGCCTCACCATCCCCTCTTTTTGCCACGTGTCGCGCGGTCACGCACGCGACGAGGGAGGTGCGGTGAGGGAATCCTATCCCTGAATAAAGATAGTACTGTTAAGACGAGGGAGGTGCGGTGAGGGATGTCCATACCACAAGTTGTTCTATGCAGTATGCTTCTAAAATTTGATACAATCAGATAACGTGATAGATATAAAAGAAATGTTTAACATGGTTCTTTTTATAAGGCTTTTAATAAAATTTACATATTGGAGCAACATGCAAAATCTACACAAGGTGCCCACGCAAACTAGGTCTTCGGCTTACAAGCAGTAGAATACACACTGTGCGTGTCCTTAGAATCGAATTCAACCTTTTGGAGCAAATCACAACCTAAGTACCAACTGAACTATGCCATAAAACAATAAAATTTACATATTACTATTAATAGAGATTGTTTTTAGCTGCATTTGAATATACAACCTTACAAGTCAAAATAACGAATCTTATTAATTCAATCAATCTTTATTAACGGTGCGTTTTAGTCATTGAAATGTACTTTTTTAATATAAGCCAATCGATTCAGCAAAAAAGTCTCATTATTTTATGTAAAAAAAATTATTAAGTAAGAAGTAGAAAAGGAAAAAAAAATTGAGGTAAACATTTGAATATGATTATAATTTTGTTCCAAACAATGTCATGAAAAATTATATTATGCCGTTAAACCTTAAAAGATAATGAAAGCTCGAACAAAAATGTTTCTCGGAGGTTTTTTTTTTTGACTTTCTATACTCAAATATATAAATTTATCTATACATACATTAAAAAGACTTTTATTCAAGTATAAAAGTAAGGGCAGATAAACCAATATCAATATCATTAATAATATGAGGGAGAAATTTCAAAAAGTATTATAGTTTTTTTTTTAAATAAAATATAGTATGAATTGGAAAAATTCATGAAACAATAAAGGCGTATTTGCCAATGTCGTCTTAGTTTGTCATAGACGATACCTCCAGTTGCGTCCAAGAATCATCTTTGGACAGTACTGCTAATTACATTCGAGGAGTAAGTGTTTTTGGTGCACAAAAACTATTTTGGAGACGTAAAACCATCCAGACTCAAGAAGGCACAGACGAGCGCATCCAAGGCCTGTACGTTACTTTCCAATTACATCTTAAGCCTTGGACGACACTATCAAAACTGTCATAGGGTGGTGGATGCCACTATGCACGTAATCTCCAAGAGGTCTCCAAACACGCAGTTGATGCTTGTTGTGACCAACTAGATAACATGGTAGACTATGATCTCGTATGTCATCCCTACCTCGGGGATGTCATCATGTTGTTGCCAAATATATGTCACGAGAGACCTGAGTTGTAGCGTGCTCGCCACTTATATTACAGGAAATAATCGAGCTCAATTTTTGGATAGGGTCATGCGTCAATTTGGTATGGCACAGGGAGTGTTTGATCCTGTCGATATAAGTATCACACTGCATCAGAGCAAGAGACAGTTTGTCGGAGTTGATTATCAAGCTCGAATGCAATAGTACGTAGACCAATGGGCAAGATGATATGAGTGCATAGTGCACAGGAAACACATCATAGGCAGTATGCAATACAATTTCTGGTTACCATCTGCAACTCAAAGGCATGCGCTCAGTGAGGAGAGGTATGTAATATAATTTTTTGAATAACGTTACTAATATATGTCCAGATTGGTCAAAATCAAAAGGAGAATTATTGAAATAACTTTGACATCAATATTAAGGCAAAGTATGTCCGAACTTTATAGTGATCCTTTACTAAAGACAAAATTCTATAGAGAACCTTTAATAAAGTCTAGATATAAATGAAAAAATATACTCAAATAATCAAAAAATCAAAACATAACCAACAACGTGTTAGAGTCCTATTCTTATTCTACTTATATCATAATTCGTCATCCTAAATAAAAAAGCTTCAAGTTAGTATAGATTGAGCTTCCTCATTTAAACGAAGAAAGAAATTACCAATCAAGAGAAGCTTGTATCTATCTTTGTTTCATGAAATGGATACTAGCATGCTTGACTTTACAAATGTTTATGAACTGATACTTTTAATTCTTATAATTGATTATATAAATCGACCGGTAAGATTGCTGTTTTGTGATCTTGAGCTCACAGTTTCGAGCCGTAGAGACAGCCTGTTCCACGAAGTGTAGGATAAGACTGTGCATGTCAAGCGATCTGATTTATCCCAAGATCATACGTAAACGCGGGAGTTTAGTCACCGAAAATGTGTTTAAAAAGAGAAAAATAAAAAAAAATTCCTTTTATATATTCTTTGAACAACTGTTACTCAAACGTCCTCCAATAGCTTGGATAGTAGAAATCCATTTCTTTTGGAAACTAGTCTACCAATGTTATCAATCAATCGTATCCAGTATATTCAAACGGAATCAAAAGTTATCGCTAGGGTCTGAAGAGGGTGAGTGACAACCAAACAATACATCCATCCCAATCGGATGAAATTTCTTGCATATGCTTCATTACTAACCGCTTTCAATATACTGGTTGAAATAGCAACTGAATACAAAGATCATCCTCCAAATATATATTTTGGTAGTCAGCCAAGGTCGTTGCCCTGACTTCACCAGGAAGCCACCTAAGGTAGCCACATGCACCAATGAAGGTGCATTTTTCTAAAGGGCGTTTTCGGTATAGTAGGTTTCTGTGTTTACGCAGAGTTTAAAGAGGGGTATGATTGCTTCGCGATGTGATGTATGCAGTCTTACCCTACACTTTGCTCAAGAGACTGTTTTCGCGGCTCGAAACTATGGCATTAAAATCACAAAATAGTAACCTTACCACATGCACCAATGAAGGTGCATTTTTCTAAAGGGCGTTTCCGGTATACTAGGTTTCTGTGTTTACGCAGGGTTTAAGGACGGGCCGGATTTCTTCGCGATGTGATGTATTCAGTCTTATCATACACTATGTGCTCCTGTTTTTGCGGCTCAAAACTATGGCATTAATGTTACAAAATAGTAACCTTACCAGTTGCTCCAAGACTCATATTCAAAGATGCATTTTCCTATACATAAATAAATAAATTATATATATGTATGTGTGTGTGTATATATATATGTGTGTGTGTTTGTGTACATACACACACATACATGGTACATATATATGTATGTATGTAAAATAAATATTATCATAAGAACTATTCATATAAAATAAATAGATCAGTAAGTACGTCAAATACAACGGTTTTAGTTATCTCTTTCTCATAATAATGGGTTCATTTTTGTCTCTGTTGTTCAATATGACAAGGCTTTGCTCTTTCCATCTTCATTAGGAAAGGGTGAGTCGAGTTTTCCCAAACCTAAACATTTCATGTATCTCTTCCAGGGATTAAGATCTCCTGACCCTTCTTAAGGGGTATTGAATGACTCCTTGACATGTGGCACACAGGGGGATTGGTGAGGTTGGGTGATGGTCACCCGCATCTAGCCTCACCACCCCCTGTGTGCCACGTGGCGGGCGGTCCCAAAGAGGTAAGAGAGAGGGAGGTTAGATGATCTCGATCCCTCTTCAAGGGGATGAGATCTTCTCATTCTAAATCCCCTCACCGGGTCAGGATCGCCTAACCCCCCATTCCCTCACCGCCCGCCACGTGGCAACAAGGGGGGTTGGTGAAGCTGGATGGGGGTTATCCGCATCCAGCCTCACCACCCCTTCCCGCTGCCACGTGGCGGGCGGTCATATGGGCGGTCACTGGGAGGGGGTTAGAGGATCTCATTCGCTCACTCATGACCACGTGACACGTGACAACAGGATGAAATGAGAGAAAATGGTTGAGGAGATCCTATACCCTCTCCAAGAGTGCACCGTAGCCGGAGTAGAATGAGGATCACAATGACAAAGACCTCGCCAGCAAAAACCTCAACATCGTTTGCAATCCTCACGCAGTGGTGGATGTTTTTTGGGTTAAAGAAAAGGGTGTACACTTCGAGAGTAATCTATTTTATCATGTAAAGTAGTGAATTACCAACTAGCATGTTCTTACATTTTGTAACGAGGTGTATCTATCGGTACATGTGTATCTTCCTCACTCTCAAATCCCTCACCTCCCTTTCTACCGTCCGTCATGTAGCAACAGAGATGATGATACTAGATGAAAAGTGAGAAGGAAGAGGTGTATGAAAAGAGATGGCGATCACGTGACAGACGGTAAAGAAGGAATGAGAGATTTGAAGGTGATGAGATCTCACCGTAGGTGGGTAGCTTTCCTCTTGGACGTTCTGTAAATTCCTATAAGATGCCATTCTTTTATTTGGCATAATCTAAAAGAAAATTCTTATTTTACTCTTTAGAAAATCGTAAAAGTTAAGTATGTGACAGTAATTTTATTATAGCTAAGGATACTTGCTTTTATATTTGTAGTGACTTATTAGCTACAATTTTTTTTGTCATTATTGGTCAAGAAAATAAGTGTCATAATCAAGATACAAGTGTCTTTTTGAAAGAAATAAGTTTTCTGAATTGAAGTGTTGGAATTACTGTGGACATCTTAAACTTTGGACAATTCTGACGTATTTTAAGATAGGATAATAGAATAAAATGACGTTTCCGGTGAACTGGACTCCGTTACGCGAGTCTGAAGATAAGCCGTTTCACGATTTCATCTACACAGCTTTATTAATGTATAATAGACGGTTTGAGACACCTCAAACCGGTCATCTCAACAATATATTAGAACAAATTATAATAATAACTTTTTGGAGCATAGAATTTGTATTTGAATTTCTGGAAATTAAATTGAAGGTTGGTATACAATTAGTCAAGACCTTCTCGTCTCTCACAATCTAATCTCTCTCCATCTCGGATCATCGTTAGTTGAAAAATATCCGACGTTACGGACACTTTCTGCCACAATTAGAACGCTTAGATAGGGAAAGAAGGCGAAGAGAGGGAGAGGGAGAGGGAGAGATTGATTTATTGAGGAAGATCCGGGTCTCTTGAGTTTTGAGGATGGCCTTGATGCATTTCATCAAGCAGGTAATCTTTTGATTTCTTTTCAAAGATTGTATCTTTTTCCATATCCTTGTACTGGGAATCCTTTTTGTCCCTTTAATTTCCTTACGGCTGATTGTGTAACCCTAGCATCAGTACAGCGGACTATGTGTTGGCTGAAGGGGGTATTTATTAAGCTTAAAGTTTTGGATGTGAAGCTCTTATTGTATTTGGCGTTACAAGTTGAAAGTGGCTGGCCTTATGTAATCTTTGATGTATCGAATGATGGGATTTAGTGTAAAGTCTGCGTCTTTTTAGTTTTTGGCTTATAAATTCTCCTCCTTTTAGGCTCTATTTTGTTATCCGAGGTTTTTTGGGCGGTTATTTTCTGGTTAGGACGGTCAATGCTTTTCTTTTAGGTACACCTTCATTTTTCCATTGGACTTTGCTGCTTCCTATGAAAGTTGATGTAATTTGCAACCAAATGGATTTTTACATGGTTATCGCAATGCAGATATAGAAAATATGTTTGGTGTAGAGTGGAACTTGTTTGTAGTATGTCTTCTGAATCATTTGTTGTCACAGCAGGTAGGGAGGCAGCGGCAACTGAGGCTTCTTAGTAATTTGGTTGGCAGAGCATATGTCACTTCAGAAAGTTCTGTAGGGCGTACAGGTATGATATGTAGTTCTGTTATTTATTGTTTTATGTCTGGCAATGGTTTTCCCACTTCTTTGTTATTCAGTTATTAAATCTTGAATGTTGGTAAAGTTCTGTTGTTCTCATGGGAGGTCGAGATTTTCTCCATCCTGCACCAGTATGTTTTTCCCCCTTTCTCCAATGGCAGCATGAGAAAGTTCACATGGTGGCTGTAGAGTATTTTGTTTTCCTCTCCCAAATTCACAACAATGTTGAGTCATGCAAATCAAAAAGGCTTTGGTCGGACAAAGCGACTGTTAGTATCAAGTGTAGTTTAATGTAAATTTTTTTTGATAAGATATTATATAGACAAATTCTTTCGCATATATTCTAGTTCTTAGTGTATCATTGTATTTTAAGGTTAATGGATATGAACTATTTACAATGGTGGAAATTAAGTAGTTGAGCGCTGAGTCTTCGTAAAGAGAGAGAGAGAGAGAGTGTGTGTGTGTGTGTGTGTTTATGTGTATTTCTTCCCCCCCCCCCCCCCCCCCCTCTTTTCTCCCTTATGAATTACATTGTTGATACGAGTAAGCTGTCACCAATTACTTACCAAAAAAAAGCTGTCACCAATTCCCTAGTCCTATCTATGTATTGTGTGCAAGTTATCTTGCTGATTGCCATATCTGTGGCCCATCTACCATGTACAACCTTTGCATATTATGAAATTTGACATGCGAAAAAAGAGATGTCACCAATACTTCTGATAAAATGTTGGACAGATTGATGATTCTTTAGCTGTAGTCCATTCAAAATAAGCACCTCCATTGCTTGCTTGAGAATTCTGGGACTATCATTTCAGGAACTTTTTGTCAGAATAGATGAATTCGTTCTTTGGAGGAATTTCTGCACAATAGCTAGGTTTTATGTAACTCTGAGATTTTTCCTCATGCAGGGCATAGGGTTGGGAATGGTCAAAGGTTTCAATCAAGTTATGTTGGTAGTCAAGCTCGCAGACTTCGTGAAAGTGAGGAATTCAGTGATTATGCATACCTCAAAGAGTTGCAGCGTCGAAATGATCCTGAGGCAGTCATAAGGTTGTTTGAAGGTCAACCGTCATTGCATTCTAACCCTTCGGCACTTGCAGAGTATGTTAGGGCACTGGTTAAGGTGGATAGGCTGGATGACAGTGAGTTGCTTAGAACATTACAGAAAGGTGGTTCTTACAATGAAATTTTCCTCTCTTTCTGTTGTTGGTGTTTTTTCTTCTTCCTTTTCCCCATTGTGTCGTGCTGATTGTTGAACTAAGAATATAGGAATTCGATTTCTTTTTTTTTTACTCTGAATTCTGGAACTACTTATTTTTAAATCACTATAGAATACTTTGATTCTGGAATGTTGTTCATTGAATTTATTTGACATATATTAATGTTATCCAGGAATTTCTGGTTCCGCAATTCCACACATGGAAGAAGAAAGTATAGGGGCTCTTTCTGCTCTTAAGAATGTGGGAAAGAACTCGAAAACTGGAGTTCTTGGTACTGCTAGTGCTCCTATACATATGGTAGCTGTTGAAGGGGGACATTTCAAAGAACAGTTATGGCGAACATTCCGTGCCCTTGGAATGACTTTTCTATTAATTTCAGGCATTGGTGCACTCATTGAAGACAAAGGAATAAGTAAAGGTACTCATGTACTGTAGTTGCTATTAGTTTTTTGGATCTCTATTTGGATTAATCTGCTTCCTCATGCAGTTATGCTTATTTTCGTCTTTGTTTCATTCTGTTATAGGACTGGGTCTAAATGAAGAAGTGCAGCCAAGTATGGAGTCTAATACCAAATTTAGTGATGTGAAAGGTGTCGATGAAGCTAAATCTGAGCTAGAGGAAATTGTTCACTATCTTAGAGATCCCAAGGTAACCTGTTTTCTTGTTTTTCTTCAATTTTTAGCAGCAGCAGGTTTGGACTGACAGGCCACCATGGCCTTACCTCCCTGGACATTTTTTGCAATACATCTGCCAAGATGGGTTAAGTAATGGACAGATATTTCTGCTATTTGCTATTTTTCCCCATAATTGGTTGGATTCAGAAAGCCTCTACGAAATTCGACAAGAAAATGGGGCATCTTATTAACGTAAATATACATAAATGGTATCAATACGACGGACATCGTTTTGATATCATTTCCTTTAGGCTAAGGATTTTTTAAAACATTCCCTGACACATCCCAGAAGATCATGCATGTGCAATACACTTACATGACATGCACAGTGGGAAAAACCCATATGAGGTTGCTTAGAAAACGTATTAAGTAATGGGTTAGGAGACCCCAAGCCCATTTTATACTCTTCTCACTCCATGCATCAAAAACTCCCTGACCTAGCTTTTAGCTAGTAGCCCAGGGGGCCGTGCTCCTTTTGTAGTCTCCCTATGTAGGTATCTTCATTTTCTTCTAGCCTTTGGGTTTCCAAGATGTGGAAGATTGGTTCAAATCGGCGTATGGATACACTTGAGAGAAGTCAAAGTTCTCTTCCACTACTGTTTACACCAGTCAGTGCCAGTCTTACAGCCCAAGGAGAGTCACATACTGCATGTAAATTGGTCTCGGTGGAATCTCCTTCCGCAGAAAAGATGCACCACCTCTGATTTTCCTCTTAAATTGACTGTTATAATCTGAGTCAGGCTTCTATTGAAGCACCAATAATATTAAGTTAGAAATTCTTTATATTTGCTTCCCTGAAGTTACTCTATGCTTTTTAATATCTTTTTGCATATCATTTACCAGTTTGATTAATATCTTGTTCCTTATTATTCTCTGTAAAAATGTTGCAAATTCTGGCTAGTATTTCCATTGATGTATGTTAGCAATATGTGCAACATGTGAAGAGTTTCTTATCTCTTTATGCTTTTGCAGAGGTTTACCCGACTTGGTGGAAAGCTTCCAAAAGGCGTCCTACTTGTTGGGCCCCCAGGCACTGGGAAGACTATGCTAGCAAGGGCCATAGCCGGAGAAGCTGGTGTTCCATTTTTCTCATGTAGTGGCAGTGAATTTGAGGAAATGTTTGTTGGTGTTGGAGCCCGAAGAGTTAGAGATCTTTTTGCTGCTGCAAAGAAGCGATCACCATGCATAATATTTATTGATGAGATTGATGCCATTGGCGGGAGCCGAAACCCAAAAGACCAGCAGTACATGAAAATGACTTTGAATCAGTTGCTTGTTGAACTGGATGGGTTCAAGCAGAATGAGGGAATTATTGTAATTGCTGCTACTAATTTCCCTGAGTCATTGGACAAGGCTTTGGTCAGACCTGGACGTTTTGACCGCCACATCGTTGTACCAAATCCTGATGTTGAAGGACGGAGGCAGATTCTGGAATCACACATGTCCAAGGTATTTGGTCTTTCTCTCTTTGTCAGAATGAAATATTCGAGCTTCCTGTTTTCCGACTGCCAAATCCCCTTCTGTCTTCCACTCCTGAAAAATGGAGAAGAATAGCCAATCCTTTTCTAAACCCACGCTTTTCTTGTTTACATAACCCTTTAGCCCAGCGTCTGAAAACATCTAGTTCCTTGATATTGTCCCTGGAAAAGATTTAGTTGTTTTCTAGCTTAAGTTCAAATTATTAGACAGTTTCAGGAGAAGAGGATACGGTGGACGAAAACATAATATTGAAGCTCTTTTACTTTCATGGCATCCCTACCTGAATTTGCTACATTTTGTTAATAATAGAACTTCTGCAATCCAGCTGGATTACTCAAAGACACTGTTACTTGAAGATTTGTTGTATTTCGAACATATAGGGCCTTGCTTAAATTCAAGTGGTTCCAAATTCTGTGGCTCTCCCCTCCGTTTTTCTTTTGAATGAGAAGAAAGTTCAGAAACGAGATGTAGATAAAATAAAGCACCTCTGCCCACCTGACTGGGCTTTGTTCCTTTCCTTTTCCTCTCTCTTTCCCCCTTTGGTGGGGTACACGAACCTAAATTATAAAATTTGGCAACTTCTTGCTGTTACTATTCTGAATTTGACAATGTAATAAGCTTTTGTTAAAACTCGCTATATTTCTGTATCCTGTGTCTTTGCTCCCTTACTCTTCGTTACTGTGCCAGATTCATCTTTCTATGTTTGCCAGCAAAGCTTTTTTTTTTTTCTTTTTCAGGAGCACCATTACTTTCTTCCGCTATATATATTTCACGCAAGATTTATTACTGTTACTAGATATTGATAGGTACAATGAACACCACTGCAAACACCATAGTGATCTTAATAGAAATTCCTCAATTGTTTCAACGTATGGTAGGGCATGAGTGGATCTTGGAGTCTAATGTCCCAACTTTCCAGAATCTGTTTTTACCTTCATTTTCATTGTCTAGAAATGATGGTCATTAAAGTCTTCCTTTTTTGCAAAATTAATGTGTTTTTGTTGCACCTGTCGGGTGTAAATATAGCCTAAAAAAATTTATATTTCGTCCATTGTTGGCCTTGTTTCATGTAATTAACTTTCATTTTGAATGTTTATCAAGAAGTTACTTGGCAAAATATAATTGGTGAAAGGTGGAATTGCGCTGACCTGGCACTTTTCTTTTCAAAACTTCATGAATGCACAATTTATAGCTCGCAGTCTCCACCGAAGAATTAGCCCTTGTATTCTAGAATGTAACCTTATGTCCCAGCGGACACCTTTCATGCCAATGACCAGGTATTGTAGTGAAATATTTTAATATTTCATGCCTTTTAATAGGTTCTGAAGGCTGAGGATGTTGATCTGATGATCATTGCTAGAGGAACTCCGGGGTTCTCAGGTGCTGATCTTGCAAACTTGGTCAATGTTGCTGCCTTGAAGGCTGCAATGGATGGTGCCAAAGCAGTGAGCATGGCTGATCTCGAGCATGCCAAAGACAAAATTATGATGGGGAGTGAGAGAAAATCAGCTGTTATCTCTGAGGAGTCACGAAAACTGACTGCTTTTCATGAGGGTGGACATGCCCTTGTGGCTATGTATACTGAAGGGGCTCATCCAGTTCACAAAGCAACCATTGTTCCAAGAGGGATGGCTCTCGGTATGGTATCTCAATTGCCGGAGAAAGATGAAACTAGTGTTTCATATAAGCAGATGCTAGCCCGCCTTGACGTTTGCATGGGTGGACGCGTTGCAGAAGAGCTCATTTTTGGAGAAAGCGAAGTGACTTCAGGTGCATCTTCTGACTTGCAGCAAGCAACCAATCTAGCAAGAGCAATGGTAACAAAGTATGGCATGAGCAAAAATGTGGGACTTGTTGCCCACAACTATGATGATAACGGGAAAAGCATGAGCACTGAGACAAGGCTGGTGATTGAGCAAGAAGTAAAAGAATTTCTGGAAAAGGCTTACAACAATGCCAAAAATATTCTCCTCACCCACAATAAGGAATTGCATGCCCTTGCTAATGCTTTGCTTGAACACGAGACGCTTAGTGGAACTCAGATAAAGGCTCTTCTTGCCCAGGTGAACTCTCAGCAGCCACAGCAACAGAAACAAGAAATTGTAGCAAAACAGAGCACATCCAAGTCCAATCCCTCGACGCCAAATCCTGCAGCCGCTGCAGCAGCTGCTGCTGCGGCTGCTGCTACTGCAGCTGCAGCCAAGACAAAAGGGATTGCTCCAGTTGGTCCTTGAGGATTGACATGATAACTCTTGCAGATCACATGCAATCCCTGCTAGATTAGTGTGCATATATTTGTATGGAATACCGGAGCCTTTTCACGTGTTATCTTATGTAGAAGACAATGGAATACAGAATATGAATTATGTTGCAGGCCAAAGCTTCATGTCTATGAATAATGTTGACAATGGAATGGAAGTTGTAGAAGATAAATGGCGGTGAGCGTGAGATTGCCTTCTTCTGTGTAACCCTTAAGATTGAATTCCATTGAACAATTCTCATTGGGGCAGTTTGAATGTTCTGTTGGCATAACCTGTAGCCTTTTTTTTTTTTTAACTCTTATGTACAGTTTTAGATTAGTCAGTGACTCTTTTTTTTGGCTTTTCTTTCTTTTTTTCCCTTCTCTATCCCAGAGTATTGTTTGCTTGTCTCTCACCCTCTTCAGACCCTAACCGTAGCTATTGCTGTCGTTGGGATATACTGAGTATGGTAATTGTTTTCCCCCTTTTCTTTTGGATAGAAGCTTACTTTTCATACGGTAATTAATCAGTTCTTCCAAAGATGACAGGATATGCAGTTGTATCCATATCACTTAAATGGTGGTGGTGAGTAATTTCGTTCATCTTTTTTTTGCTAACATGAACAGAGGATCTTAAATTGGTATATGTTCATGTGATTTTGTGTAAGATGCTGTCTTTAAGATCACAAAGCGTCAACCTTACTAGTGTGTCATATGATATAGGCAGGATGGTTAAAGTGGAAAAATACGTCAGGTTTTCTTTGTGATTGAAAAATACATTTAAAGTTTAAATGAAAGTTTTACATGACGACAGTAAGAACTACACTGTTGTACGGGTCTGAATGTTGTACGGGTTTGAATGTTGGACAGTCAATTATGAGTATGAACAAATGATTCGAATGACGAAATGAGAACGTTAGTTAAAATATGGAATACATATATAGATTAATCACCAATTGTTGTATGATTTCTTTAGATGGCTGATTACCGGAAAGAATATGCATCACCATCATACTCTATTTTTTTAAACTCAAAATCATATCAACGACAAAAATTCCTTAAATCCTCTTTTCCGATTAACGTTTGATGTTATCTGATTAACAGAAAATGTCATTTTACGACCATAACTAATGGACATTTTTTTGAGTTTGCTAAAATCTAGTAATAAGATGGTTTTTTATACATAAGATTGGGATTCCAGAAAACATTGTGGTTGAGGGGGTTTGATGGTATTCGACTTGGTCTTAGGGAATTTTTTCTCCCGATAGTTCATGGCAGAGAAGGGGTAAATAATTATTGTAGTATCTGTTAACATGTTAATTTTCTTTATAATATATATATATATATATATATATATTATAATGGATAACATCATAGTTTCTTTTTAATCATGGTAAAGTTCGTAGTTTTTTCAATATACATCTAACCGTGCGCTATTGGTCATGGACTCGAGATTAAAAACAACATTATCCTATTTATCTTAAAGTCTTCGGCTTAGGACGGGATATGGGAGGACGGGTGTATGCAACCATCTTATGTGTTAGAAACACACAGAAGTTGTTTTCCAATGACACATAATGAAAATTACGTCAAGATGTGTCAATCAATTGCGCCAAGATACCCATGTGTTAAGATCTTTCCATATGCTACACCATCCCATTGCTTTAGAGGCTCTTGACTATGAGGGGTATGGGAGGTCGTATGTACGCAACCATACATATGTGTTAGAAACACGTAGATGTTGTTTTTCTATGACTCAAAATAAAAATTGCGTCAAGATACGTCGATCAATTACGTTAGGATACCCATGTGTTAATATATTTCCATATACTACACCATTCAAAAACTCAAAAATCTTATAAGTTACGATGGATACGATGTGAATCAGATTACGTTTAGCATAAGCCAAAATTGACATGAGAATCGGGTGAAACCCAACGAATCGAATCAAATTCTGTTTAACAAAAATCAAAATTGACATAAAAATCGGGTGAAATCCACACCGATGGGCTCCCACCACACGTGCCCTTGCCCATCATGTGGTCCAACGGAATCACGAAATGTCACCTTCCTCTGTGTATGATTTTGCATTGAAAGAAAAGGTACCAATCCCGTTTTCCGGTTAGGATCAGAGGGGTAAAAAAATAGGTAAAATATGAGGTCTCCAATTACAGATTGCCACGTGTACGAAATTGGAAGAAGTTTAAATTTTTTTTGTTTTTAAAAAATAGTTACTTGTACACGTGGCAGCGTGTAATTAGAAGGCTCATATTTTGCCTCACTTTTTGCCTTTTGTGATCCCAACCACCCCTTTTCACTGCTTTTAAGTCTCAACAAGTTTTTTTTAAGGTTACAAATCAAAAAATCTAACGGGTTTTTAAATATAAAGTTTTTATTTGGTGTTTAGAAAGTGTCACGTTCAAGTCCGTTTTAGAGCTGACGATATGGCTCCAATATTTTCAGTCGGTTAAAAACCAAATCGACGACATCTTATAATATAATTTACCATCTAAATACGAATTGAGATAGGTTATGAAAGTCTCTTTACTATTTTTGCACATGCCTCATGTGGCCATAAGGCATAGAACAAGCTAACGTGTATTTCCATAATAATATGATATATATGAGTATGATATTTAGAATCCGCAAATGTTACATCATTTTTTCGTTTGAACTTGTAAAGTTTTAGTTTTGAATGTCGATGTTAGTAATTTTTTTAATTAAAAATGGAAATTTTTATGGGTGGACTGACTTTTCTTGTCATGTTTCATATGTCCATTACAATACAACTTCCTATTTATATTATATCATGTAAAAGGTGAAATGGATATAAATGTTTTGCTTAGGGATGAAACCTAAAAAACTTTTTCTTTTCCGTTGCTAAATAAATATTAGGATAAATTCTGTTTAACTATACAAAAAGGAAGAAATTACGTAGAGAATACAATTTTTTTAGAACTTTTAGCGAGGTATGTTAAATGATATATTTTTTCTAACTTTACCCTGAGTGAAGAGACGCTTAATAAAGTAAAGTTATGTTTACGAATTTCAATATTTAAATCGAATCAAAATCTTATATGTCTTATATATTACTCAATTAACACGACAAAAGACAATTATTTTTCACAAACATGCATATAAATCGTTTACTCCAGTTGTAAAATAGTTAATTGAGATAAGTATATCATAATTAGGATATTAGTAACAATGAGAAACGAATGTGTACCTATTGAGATCGCCTGACCCCTTCCCTCCTCACCCTCTTGGGACCGCCTGCCACGTGGCACACAGGAGGGGTGGTGAGGCTGGATGGGGGTTACCCGCACCCAGTCTTATCACTCCCCCTGTGTAGCACGTGTCGGGTGGTCATTTAATACCCCTTAAAAGAGGGTCAGGTGATCCTTTCTCGTCATGTGGAGTGTCCGATAAGCGGTAGCCAATAACTTTGATGAGGGAGTGGGTTCTCCCCCACCTGTACCAGAGGCCCCTTAGCCAGGTGGGATGTAAATCGAGGGATGTGCTCCACCGGCAACCCTGCAAAGGGAGAGGACACACGAGACTCAGCCAGCCCAGAGACAACCCTTGTAATATTTCAACAAGGATTGTCTCCACACGGACTCGAACTCGGGACGTCGGGGTTCTAATCCCAATCACCTTTGCCACTTACCACTGGACTATGCCCCTGGGGCACGGTAGCCAGTAACTATAGCATACGGAGCTATAATGTAATTATTGTTGCCTAACAGATTCTTGATTAACCGTGTTACACTGCATATCGTATTATGGTGTGCCACAATTTCATATATTCAATATCTATGTTTAGTTCATATATATCGTATGATGGTGTATACGACATCGTAATACAGTGATGAGCTTATCAAGCTATGTTACAAGCTAAGAAAACGTTCTAGACTCATTTGCATATCGTATTATGGTGTTTAGTATACCGTAATACAGTGTATACAAAAACGTCCACACAGTGTATATGGTTTTGTTAATCATTTATAATCGTAATTACAGTTATCGTTCACGATAATTATTTCATGCTATTATACTTTCAAAGAAGATGAAAGAAATTTTCATATATTTGGTCACCGTATTTATGCTTACCACAACTATGTTATCCAAATATATATTTTTTTCACAACATAAATGATAAAAAGAATTTACTTGAGCTATACCTTTATTAGTAGAATGGATATATATTATAAAATAATATGTTGTTGTTGTTGTTTTATTAGTATAAAAGATATCGTTGAGATGTATTGAGTATGTGCTATTATTGTATCCCTATTACAAACAATTACTACCAGATAGTTGAAAAAAGAAATGCTCAAATTTGGTTTAGGACTGCGGCTATGAATCTACCTTTCTTTAAACAACTGATAAATCCACTTAAATTTTAATTTTAGAGATTAAATGAGCTAACGAAAAAAAAGAAAAGAAAAGAAATGTGTGTTGGATTCTAAGACGTAGTTCAGTTGATACTCGGATTGAGAATTGCTACCAAAAAGGCAACTGTTTGAATTCGGGGACACTAGCAATGTGGATGCTCTACATCTGCAAGTCTGTATGGGACAATTGCCCAACTTCGGCTAGTTTGTATAGGACACCTTGTGTGGATCCTCGTGTGTAGCCTCATTAATCTAGGAAGCCGCTGAACACCTGATTTGCATCTTCCACAAAGCTACATAAGAATAAGAATAGTGGTATCCTAAGACGGGATAGGATCCCCTCACCGCAAAAGGGGTGCGGTGACGCGTAACCGCGCGACACATGGCAACAAGAGAGGTGGTGAGGCTAGATGCGGGTGACCCTCATCTAGCCTCACCAATCTTCTTTGCTACCACGTGTTGCACTGTCACAAAAAAAGTGATGAAAGTGGGGGTTAGGAGATTCCTAACCTGATAAGACGAGAGATTTCGACTTTTTATACCCAGAAATGTGTGTCAATTATTTGCTGAAAAGGACACTTGACTACTTGAGCAAGTTTCAGAGCAAACTAAAGTCCGAGAGCAGACAGCATGAATTGGTGTTTTTCATTTTTGCAGATTCGTTTTTATATATAAACCTTTAAATGTAGGAATATGACTACATCCACTTCTCCATGCTCAGAGATCCTACCAGGATCAAGGGCTCTGGGTTTTCACACACAAACTATCCATTTTCAAACAATTCGTGGCGCTTATTGATCCCACTGTAAAACTCCACTCTCCTTTCTCTCCACCCTCAAAGAACCAATCTTTTTTCTAAATGCTCATAAAAAGTTCCTGTCTTTAGTTCAGATTTTCCAAGAAAAGGGGAGTCAAGAATCAAAAGGGTCTTTCCAGATCTGTTCGGTTGGATTTTTCTTAAATTGTTTCTTGTATCTTCTTGAATATTGAATCAATGGCTCAAGCCAAAAATTACATTACCTTGGATGAACTGAAAAAACATAACAAACCAGGGGATCTCTGGATTTCCATTCAAGGCAAGGTTTATGATGTATCAGAATGGGTTAAGGAACATCCAGGTGGTGAATTTCCATTGCTGAGTCTTGCAGGACAAGATGTCACAGATGCTTTTGTTGCATTCCATCCCGGTACTGCCTGGAAAAAGCTTGATAAGTTCTATAATGGGTATAATTTGCAAGATTACTCTGTTTCTGAAGTGTCCAAGGACTACCGGAAGCTTGTTTATGAGTTCAATAAAGTGGGATTGTATGATAATAAAGGGCATGGTGTTTGTCTGTCCTTGTGTTCCATAGCTATTCTGTTTGCTGCCAGTGTTTATGGTGTTCTGTGTTTTCAGAGTGTTTTCATACATCTGATCAGTGGTGGAATGATGGGGTTTCTCTGGATTCAAAGTGGGTGGATTGGGCATGATTCTGGGCATTATCAGGTCATGGTGACACCAAAATTAACTCGATTTACCCAAATTTTAACAGGGAATTGCCTTGCAGGAATCAGCATTGCATGGTGGAAGTGGAATCATAATGCTCATCACATTGCTTGCAATAGTCTTGATTATGACCCTGACCTTCAGCATATGCCTTTCTTTGCGGTATCCTCTAAGTTCTTCAATTCCCTGACATCTTACTTTTATGATAGAAAGATGTCTTTTGATTCTGTTACCAGATTCCTAGTCAGTAAGCAGCATTGGACATTTTATCCTGTGATGTGCTTTGCTAGGCTCAATTTGTTTGCACAATCATTCATATTGTTATTTTCAATGCATAGAAGAGTGCCAAGCAGGGCTCAGGAGATTTTGGGTCTACTTGTGTTTTGGATTTGGTACCCATTGTTAGTTTCTTGCTTGCCCAATTGGGGGGAGAGACTGATGTTTGTGTTGGCTAGTTTTACTATTACTGGAATTCAACATGTGCAATTCTGTTTGAACCATTTCTCTACAAGCACTTATGTTGGTCCGCCTACTGGAAACGATTGGTTTGAGAAGCAAACATCAGGTAGTCTCGATATCGCGTGCCCGGCTTGGATGGATTGGTTTCATGGTGGATTGCAGTTTCAGGTTGAGCATCATTTGTTTCCCAAGTTGCCAAGAGGCCAGCTTAGAAAGATATCTCCTTTTGTGAAGGAGCTGTGCAAGAAGCATGGATTGCCTTATAATTGTGCTTCTTTTTGGAAGGCAAATGCTATGACTATAAACACACTTAAGAATGCTGCACTACAGGCTCGCGATTTGACTAAGCCAGTTCCAAAGAATTTAGTCTGGGAAGCGTTTAACACTCATGGATGAGTGACTAAGGAGTTCATCAAGATTTCTGGGAATTTTATTATTGGTTTTATGTATTAATTTCCAGGGAAAATTTGGTTTATGACCTTACATTTCCATTCCTTTGTTTATGCCATGTGGTTGTTATTTCAAGGAAACATGTTTGAGCCATGAATTCTATTCTAGTACACCGAGAACGTTCTTTTTTATCAACTTATGTTGACTATGAGGCTGTCAAACCTCAGCTGTGATCACTCTTAGTAATAGGCTCCTTTCTCATGTGGTTTATGTTCACATATTTCTTTCTTTTTTCTAGTGAATTCTCAATTTCAGCATAGTTCTATTACATGTTTTTGTAAGTTGTTTCCATTTACCAATGGAGTTAAGGACACGCTCTTCCTTGATTTTGGAATATGATGGAATAAAGCAAAATGACTCACTAAATTGGCTGCGATTCTTATATTGTGAAGTAGCAGTTGATCGACACAGCTTGACTCAATTTTTATTATGGGTCATCGAGAAACAACCTCTATGTGTTTTTAACTCATGAGTATGGTTGACTATATCTGATCTCCTATATCCCGTTATAGGCGGAATCCTCTAAGACAATGTGTAATGTTGCTGTTTGTTGTAAATGTTTTTGTAAGTTCTATACCTCTTTCTATCCAGGAAAAACGGTCATATACTTTTCCTGTATGACTAAATAGACCTGCCTGCGTTTCTGAACCAACAAAGGCAAGTTATTTATTTATTTACATGTTTTTATGAGCATTAGCTTGTTTGTTTTGATTTTGGAATATGATGGAATAAATCAAAATGACTCATTAAATTGTCCGGCTTCTTATATTGTGAAGTAACAGTCAATTGACACAGATGGACGCAATTTTCATTATGAGTCATAGAAAAATAACATCTAAGTGTTTCTAACACGTATATGGTTCGGTATATCCGACCTCCATACCCTGATATAAGTGGGAGCATCTAAAATTAATGAGGGCAATGTTCTTGTTTTAGTGCTAGCTTGATTCATCGTTTTGCTCGAGGAATTGAAGTTGCTAGAGAAATTGGCTGAAGTTGGTTTCTAATTTCTACGGTACAATAAGAGATGTACATTGTGATTCTAAATGATAGGCATTGCGTTTAGTCACCTTTACTTTGAATGGTGTACTAATTACCAATGCTTTCAAACTCTAATTTTCTTCCTCTGATTCTGTGGCTTTGCTCGTCACATGCTTTTCGTAGTTGGTTACATTGTTTAGCCCTTTTGCTCTCGAACAACATTTTCTTTCGCTTGTCGTGTGTGTATGTGTGTGTATGTATATGCATACTACATATACATACACGCACATATACACACTTATAGGTCTCGGCACTAGTCAATAGTCTGCAATACGTACGTGTATTATTTCGTCAATGTATCTACAGCCATCATGTTTTGTTTCTACAATGAAATGTGTTTTACTAAAAGGTACGTGTAAGCAACCAAGCATTAGAACGATACAAAGATCATCACCATTTCTGATGAGGCCGGATCCTCATCAGGTGGATCAGAGGTGATCCTTATGGTATGGCGTTTGCGCCTCGTTAGGGTCCTTTTCTTCGACTTGAGAGGAAAAAAATAACGTTAGAGGCACAGGGCTAATGCCCTGGAAAACCTCTGACAATCAAGTCAGTTATGAGCATATTTGTATGTGAGATGCTGGAAACAGAGGTTGAAGCAACGTGTTTAGGCTCTCTTTTGAGAGTGTGGCTGTTTAATGTGGATGAGCTCAGACTAAGTTCTAGTCGAGCTTAGGTCTTTTTGAGTGGAGCTTGGGCTTCAATTGGACTTGAATGAACTTGGTTGCCGAGTAAGTGCTTTTTTATAGTTGTTGAAGCTGAATGATGCATGACCATGAGAAAAACAGTGATGACACCTGGCCGCCCCGGTGGCGGTTCTTGTTTGCATGGCAACAATGCGGCAACAGGTGGTTGTGGTGCTGGTCACTTTCCTTTGCATGGTTGACATCTGGGGATAGATAACTGCGTTGCGGACAGTCCTAGGCTACATGAAGGCCAAGTGTTGCCACACGTCAGGCTGTGCGGCCAAGGTTGCTGGGTGGTAGGTGTCTGCCTAAGCGTGCTGCGACCGAGCTAAGGTACTACATGAGCAGTTCAGCTAGGAAACCGAAGTGGGGGTAACATGTCTAAAGCTGATCAGGTGGTCTCTATTGGGCTGACCTGGATGGGCCGATCTGAAAGGGGCTCACCTCGGAGCTTTGGCTGAGCTGATAGAAAAGTGTGACCTTTGCTCTTTAGCCTAGCTAATCCAGAGCTGAAGTTGACCGGTCAAGTTCTGTTGGTGGAGCTTATCTTTTGAGCTGACGTGACAGTGCAGAGGTTGCGACGTTGACTGTCGCTGTCTAACGGAAAAATGTACTTTGCAGCTGGTTTCTAAGTAATCAATTTCAATTATAACGTTGTTGTACAGTAAACATTAATCAGCGTACACATGCATACAAGAATACATCATAAACAAATACAAGTGCATGACCGAATGGAGTTTGTTTAGTTGGCCAGGAAAATGGCATCAACGGCTCTTCCAGGCTAGAAATGGAGACGAATCGTCCCCAACGTTTTCTTAGTATATAAGGTATTTTTATTTCCTAGGCCACATATTAATACACTAGTGGCGTTGTATCGTGTGTTAGAGTTTTGCAAATAAATAAACGTAATATTATGTGATACATTTAAAGATAATGTTTTGCCAAAATTTCATACAAGACATAACATTTTGTAATGTGTTCAATGCTAACATAGGAGATTGATTATAAAATCTTACAATATGGTTTTGAGCCCGGGTCTTAGAGTAACTAGTAAGGTTGCTGTTTTGTGACTTTGAGGTCACGGGTTCGAGTCGTAGAAATAGACTCTTGCACAAAATATAGTAAAAGACTGCGTACATCAGATCACGAAACAATCTGGTCTCTTCCCGGGCTCTAGACAAACGCGAGAGTCTAGTATAACGAGAACGTCCTTTTATAGTATGGTTTATTTCTTTCACAACATGGTGAACTTTCTCCATATCTACCCGCAACCACAATCAAAGCAGTTCCCGCAATCGCTCCGACACAAGTTAGTAAAAAAGATGATCAATCATGTATATGTCGAACTCGAATCATGTATATAAATCTGAAGAGCAATAGAAATAAATTATGGTTTTTTCCACATGTATATGGTTGTTCATATGAATATTTCATGCATGGGTCATCTCTTTTATTTCCTCTTGTCGATATATTCTTTTAACCGAAAATACTTAAAAACACACATAATTCTGATGTACCACAAAGTACATCTTGAGATGTGTGCCTTTTTAAGTTGCTTTTAAACCAGAAAGAAATATTGAGAACACGAATATTAGGAAGATAATTTCAACCTGATAAAGCTTACCTCCAAAGTCGAGACTCAAGGAGTTTAACTTCAAACTTGGACTCGGGGTAATCACCTTTTGTTTTTGATCAAATCATCAGTACCAAAATGTAGTTTGACCAACAGAAACTTAACTTATAGAACACGGGATGTGATCTCCTAATCCTCAATCTCCTCACCTAAACCATGATTATGCGACACGTGACAGCAGGTTGAGATGGTGAGGCTAGATGCATCTACCTCAGAGGCTAGATGCGGATGACCCTCATCTAGCCTCACCACTCCCATTGATATCACGTATCGTACGGTGACGCTTGGGATAAGAAAAAATGGGTGAGAGAATCATATCCTTAAGAACACGGAGTGATTTTAATTTATCTCACTCACACCATCAAGTTGAGGCATTATAACCGGGGAAGGATTTGACTTTGCACTCGAAAGAAAAAACCTTAAAAGTACAGATGCGCACAGAATACCCCACGTGTGTTTGGATCTTAACAGTAACTTTTCCTCAACTCGAATTTCGTACCAATATAAAACTTCCTATTTTCGACATATTACTACAA
Organism: Eustoma russellianum; assembly: GCA_036186865.1. NCBI lineage: Eukaryota > Viridiplantae > Streptophyta > Magnoliopsida > Gentianales > Gentianaceae > Eustoma > Eustoma russellianum. The sequence goes on along the minus strand of AP025075.1, from coordinate 27,436,803 downwards.
CTATCATTGCGGAAGATTTATGGATCTACCTTTGTTTTAGCACCATACATAGGACATAAAAATCATTAACCATTCATATAATATCAGAACTGTTGAATCATTCCTATAAGTGTGTTTGTTATTATATGACATAATTAGATTTTCAGCCGACATATCACCAATCCCAACTCAAATAAAATTTATATATACAGGATTCATTAATTCGACCATTGCGTCATAAATTTCTCATAGGAAAGAAATATTTCCTGTTTTTAAGCATTAAAGAAAACTGACAATTATTGATCGCCTAGTCAATTTCTTCCCAGAACTGTATTGCATCATTAAAACGATGTTGATGCACCAAGTACACGGCTGCTTTTTATATTCTTTCTGGACTAGTATAACAACATTACTCCATTGTCTTAGAGACTCCCACCTATGACGGAGTATGGAAGGTCAGATGTACGCAACTATACCCATGTGTTAGAAACACAAAGATGTTAGTTTCCTGATAACTCATAATGATGCGTCAAACTGTGTCAATCAACTGCTATTTCACAAAATAATAGCAAAATGGAAAGCACATCCAATTTAGTGGTCATTTTGTTTTATTTCATCATATTCCTAATCAAAAAATATGTGTCATTGACTCCATTGAAAAATCAAAGAACGACAATTACTTACTTTTGGTCACAACTAATAATCTCAAAATATGAATACTTATTCTCAAGATTCATTCTTGCACCGACACCCCAACTCACAATCATCCACCCCCAAACGAAAATACTCGAGGAAGAAGAGAAACCCCCCCCCCCCCCCCCACCAAACAGCTTAAAGTTCGAGATGATGCTCACGGTTGAGAATCTCACATTGGCTAATTTGATAAAAAAATGCATGGCTTATATGAGAATAAGGTACCACCACTCATTGCCTTAAGGTTTTGAGTGGATATGAGCCTCATCTCATGTAAGCCCAAGTTTCAATATGGTATCAGAGCAGTTTTAAAATGTGGACTCATCCCTTGCCTGGCCCATGGTTGGCCATTTAATGTTTCCCCTCACATAAGTCCAGATGTTCATGTCTGGCTTGTGGTTTGTGATTGAGAGCGGGTTGTAAGGCGCGTGTATATGTCAAGTCACGTTGTCACGTGAGGGCGGGTGTTGAGAATCCCACATTGACTAATTTGAGAAAAATGCATGGCAGTCCAGATGTTCATGTCTGACTTGTGGTTTGTGATTGAGGGCGGGTTGTAAGGCGCGTGTGTATGTCAAGTCACGTTGTCACGTGAGGGAGGTGTTGAGAATCCCACATTGACTAATTTGAGAAAAAATGCATGACTTATATGAGGATAAGGTATCACCACCCATTGCCTTAAGGTTTTGAGTGGATATGAGTCTCACCTCATGTAAGCCCAAGTTTCAATACTCACGGCTAAAAAGAAAAAGATTCTCACCATCCAATATGGCATATTGTGTAATATCCAATCTTGGAGGAGAAGGTCATTCCTGTCTTGATAACCCTATCGCTCCAGTTACAAGGAGCAGTATGGGTGATGCAAATTAGGAGTCTAGCGGTTTTCTAATTTAGGTGAGGAATTAGGCAGTGACCAATACAAGGTGTCCCCTCGCAAATCAGGACTTCCGCCTAGCAGCTGTGGAACACCCACACTGTCTGTGTCCTTAGATTCAAACTCTTGACCTCTTGGAGCAAATTCCAACTCGAGTACCAACTGAGCTATACCCTGGAGGCGTGTAATATCCAATCTTTTTTCTATTTCATATCAAGTCAAATACACACTCTTCCTGCTTTGGAATATGATAGAATAAAACAAAATGACTCACTAAATTGGTTGCGCTCTTATATTGTGAAATACCAGTTGATCGATATAGCTAGATGCAATTTTCATTATGGGTTATCGGAAAACAAACTCTGTATGTTTCTAATACATGAGTATGGTTGCCTACATCCGACCTTTCTCATATCCCAACATAAACAAGTGCATGTAAGGCAATCGAGTAATGTTGTTATTGTCTAATATCTAATCTTCCGAGTTATTCGTTAGTAAAGGAGTGTCACTCGTACTCATTAGTAAAAGAATCTAACGTGTATATATTTTTTCTCAATCCGACACAAGTAACATGATTCTATCAAGTAATAAAGTAATCAGAACATGATAAGAAAAAAAAAGAATGAAGATCGTTCCCCAAAAGAAATTTGTCACAAATATTCTGATCTTTAAGAAACCGAATGCCATAAGAGTAAACACCCAGACCTTTAACGTAAATTCAGAACATAAACTATAATTGCTTACACTAAACTTGCATTTTATAGAAAGTTATGCGATAAATACATAACTAAAACGTAGGAGAAAATGAGCATTTTAGCTACTGATCTAGTTATAATGTACCCTTAACACCTTAAATTTCCTTGATCCAAATTTTCATCTATCAAAATATATAATGAATCCAATTTTCAAACATCCTTTCTCGCAAAAAGGAAGAAAGAAAAAAAAAGGTATAATCAAGAAAACAAATCAAAAGGAAACATATAAAAGCAAAATAAAAAAGAAAAATAGACACTAGTATTGTAATTAAAAGTTGAATTTCCATATCTTGATTTGAAGATCTACCTTACACTTGGCCTTATCGACAGCAGCCGCCGTTGGATTCTTATCCTTAGGAACCATTCCATGAATTCCATCACACGTTATCTTAATCCTAATATTCTTACTCTTCAGCTTCTCCAATTTCACCTTCACTTTCGTCTCCATGTCTAAAATCAACGGCAACCCATTTTTCCTCTTCAGATCTGATCTCAAAGAATTAGCTGAACCGGGATCAAGAAGCTGAGATCTCATTGTTAATGTCGAATGAAGAACATTAATCCCATTTGGAGAACTAGTGAAATTCCCAAAAGTCCCATTTGCGAGAAGAACTTGACTTGAAAACAGATTTATTGATATGGGATTGTAAAAAAATGTGATCTTTTTGTTGGGATTTTTACAAGTGAGAGTGAAGTTCAATTTGGTGGTGAGGCGGGTGGTTTCGTCGGAAGGGGTGGTGGTGAGGTTGAATTGAGAGATTTTTAATGAAGTGATTGAAAAATCAGGGCGGTGGGGGCGGTAAAGAACATAAAATACAGCTCCGGCGATGGTTGCGAGGAGGAGAATGAAGAGAAATATGAGAATCGACCAGAAACAGCACCGGCAGAAGCAGCGCTGGCAGTTACACCGGCGCTGGTTGTGTCGAGCATGAACGGAGGGGTTCGGACGGTAAGGGTGGCGGGCGGCTGGGTTGTAGAGATGGGATTTGGGTGGAGGGAATCGTGGTGGATTGACGGCGGTACTGGTGGTCGGTGCGGCGGCGGTGCCGTTTGGCTTGCCTGAAGGATAAACTCTGTCGGTCATTCTTGAAAAAGGGGTGAAGTCAGATTTAGAAATGTTTGTGCAAAATGAATATATTAAGTAGAAGAAGATAATGATGAAAAAGATTGGAGCTTTCCAAGAAGGGATGGAGGTTGAGGAGGAAGAAAATGGGGAAAAGACAACTGTGTGAAGCCAAGGCAGAGGAAAATGGTTTTTGATGGTATGTGAGAGAGAAAGAGAGGAATTATTCAGCTGGATGTGTGAGTGAAACAGAGGTTTCCAGCTGAGTGTGTGAGAGAGTAATGGGGATAGAACGAGCAAAAAAAACACGGAAACAAATATCCCAACGATATCAAAAGCTATTGTTAGAGTTTGAGGAGCGTAAGAGTTAGACAAACAATACATCTATCTAAAAAATAGAAAGTTTGATTCTAGCTAAACCCTCGGCTATATACATAATGGTATAAATGACATAATAATAACGGGGATAGAACATAGAAGAAGTAAAAGGGGTGAACATACAATTACACCTCACCAAGCTTTGTTGTGTTGAGACATAAGCATCCAAGAAAATAATGGTGGCTAACTTACTTTGGGTTGTATTTTTGTTGTTACTTGCTTCCTTTTTTCTTTCTTTTTCTTTCTTTTAAACTAAGCCTGCATAAAATAGACAGGCAGAAGGTGTAGATATATCAGGCCTAACTTAATCAAAAATATAATAATAACGTCAGACGTGAATGATTGTTCAAATTCTATAGATAACTTAGATTAGAATATTTATGGGTTATCTACTTATGCACGTAAATCCTGAAAAATTGTTAATACAACGAAATATTCGATTCATATTATTCATAAATTTTATAGGCACAATACTGATAGTAGTGAGGTTAGAGATTAAGGTGACGTTTAGTTGGTGTGTTTCGAAATCATAGAATGTACATCAAGAAAATGATATCTATTTTTTATATTTGTTTGAAAGATATGAAAATCAATATATATGCATCAAAACCCTCCAAACTCATTCGTTGATACTTAAGTGAAATCGTGAGTTTTACTCGGATATCAAAATACGTTCCCCACTCCGGCGCAGCACAACGTGTCACCATCGTGCTAGCTCGTGTCTACACCGTGCCACCACCTCACCACCCTGTCATCGTCACCGTCGTGCCACCACCGTAGCACGGACGCCATCACGCCATCACCTTACAGCCACCGCGCCATCACCCCGTCACTATCGTGTGCCACCATCGTGCGTGCACGTGTGTTTTAATTCTCATTCTCTCTCAAATGTGTTTCAAACATTTGTGTAGTAATGATACTATTCCAACTTTTGTACCAAACGTACATGGTTTTACAGCTCAAACTCATTCCGATTTCAATATCTATATATCCAAGTTCAAAGCAAACGTCTCCTAAATTTGTTTAGGAGGTGGAGCCATGGAGTGAGTAGGCAGCTGTCAGACAAGTTGACATGTGGAAGTACTTTGCTTCTAGAAAAATGCAATGAGATGTCTCTAGAACATAGCTCATTTGATACTCAATTTAAATATTGTAATTAAAAAGACGGGATTTGAACCAAAACATGTGCATCATAGGTGCAATAATGCTATATAAGTTAGTACTAGTTTAGACCATAATATCCGATTTTATTGGATTAAAAGATTGTTGGTTTAGTTTACAACGAACACCTTGTAAGTTGTTTAATAAAAACTTTATTAATTTAAGAAGCGGCTGGATTCATAATTACATACCAAGTGAGCTAAGGTGCGACGTTTTGTAACTAGGAAAATGCAGTGAGGTGTTTTGCCGCATTGATGACAAGTTTTACTCAACTTGCCAAGTATCATCATGAGAATTTTTAAAATACGACAGGTCCTACGGTATCGTCATTCAAGCTATCTTTTTCTTTTTCTTTCTTTTTTTTTAATTCATTCATGTAACTGATTAATATATATCATCATCATCCGTATCCAATATATTCCAACGACAGCAAAAGCTATCGTTAGGGTCTGGAGAGGGTAAGTGGTAGACAAACAATACTTCTGTCCCAAGGGATTGAGAGTCTGCTTCCAGTGAGACCTCTGTCAGAAACTGATTAGTATATATATATCATATATTTATCTGATCCATTCTCTTACTCGTTTACGTGAATATTTCAATCTATTTATAATATTTTCTTCAAGTAAGAACACATTTCGATATTGCAATACATCGTACAATTTGTGCATGTATATAATTTTAATTGTTTATAGAGTTGCAAAATTTACTAAAAACCAACATTTCTCTATAATGGAATTGCTGTTTCACATTGGCTAATTAAGAAAATACAAAAGTTATGTGACGATGGTGTATCACCATTTATTGTATTAAGATTTTAAGAGATATGAGGTTCGTCTCATGTAAGTCCTAGTTTCAGAATGATATCAGAGTCCATTTATTACATGTGGATTGACACCTTGCTTGATCTGTGGTTGGTCATTTGTTGTCATTCCTCGTCATGCAAGTACAGATTTTCATGTCTGACTCTTAGTTCGTTACTGAGGTCCGACTCTAGACACTTGTGCATTGATTGGCTCGTAGTTTGTTATTGAGGTCGGAATTTGCTGTCTCAAATTGACTAATTTAATAAATATACATATGTTATAGGATGGTGATGTATCATCATGTATTGTCTTAAATTTTATTTAAATATGAACCTCATTTTATGTAATTAGATTCTTAGTTTACCACCTTTCAATTGTGAAGACGTAAAGAAGCTCGAGATACTTTCAAGAAAAAAAAAAAAGGCTCGTGATCAATTTAAATCAAGTCCATAATAACAAATCAATAATCGATCAAATCCAAGGAAGATAAAGTAACACATTAGATGGGCACAAAGTTGTGGGGAAAAAAGAGCATATACTACTATTGTCCAAATTTGTATAATACATTTGTGGAAAAATATTTTTTTTCACTCATATAAGATATGAGCCGAGTCTTTTGCCGCTGATCAAATGTTGCAAACTTATCCGAATGGGAATTTTTTTTTCTGGAAAAATATAAAATAAAGAACTTCGTCCGTCTTCTCAAAAGGGAGGAAAAATAACACACATGGTCCGTTAAAGATGATGGGGGTAATCTGATGACATCAAACACATTCGCGGCAGCAGTATGGCAATCCACATGCACTTGCACAGCCTCCTGGACATAGTCTAGTTGGTATTCGGATTGAGGATTACTAACAAGAGGTCATGAGTTCGAACGCACATAGTGTAGGTGTTCTTATGCTGCCAGGCCAAATGCCTGGTTTGTGGGGTCACCGTTCCTCTGCTGCCAGGCCAAATATCTGGTTTGTGGTGGCACTTTGTGTGAGTAACTGTGTAAGATCTCACCCAATCTAGGAGGCCGATGGATTCTTGATTTACATTCTCCACACAGCTCCTTAGGGCTGGAGCAGTAGGTGCCCTTTGGGTTGGGGTTCAACCTTTTGCCAAGCACTTCCATTTTTTGATTTAATCACAATATTTTTATATCTTTAGTTTTCGTTGGGATATATTGAGTATGCGTTGTTATTGTATTGTTTGCATGTCTCTCATCCTCTCTAGATCCTAGCAATAGTTTTTTATGTTGAGATGTACTGAATACGCGTTGTTATTGTTGCGGTCGTTTTTTAAAAGGTACACATTTTATTTATTTTTGTCTAGCAATAACATAAATATAAAGATACAAATAAAAATGCTTTGTGATTTTTTTTTTGTAACGAAGGTTAAACAGGCTTAGTGGTAAACTCCTCTGCTGACTTATTTTGAGTAAATTGTCACCCCTCATGACATCTTGTCGAGGTTAAAACTGAAACCGTTATGAGCACGGAATATTATTACATATATGTAAAACTTTTATATATAAAAAAGACACATTTAAGCTGCCACTTAATAGTAGACTTATGTAATTTTAAACAAATGATAGTCCAGAAGAACACCTCTAAAGTAATAACTTTCGGTACTGACTTGAGACCAATTAGTAAATTAATAATTTTGATAATAAGATCATAATTTTTTGATGACCGTTATATAAATCTATAGTCCTATCAATATCATAAATTAGTAATGCAAAATGTTTACATGCTAATGAATAGCATGATTGTTCCATGTACCAATTAAGCTAATTGTTAATTACCTATTAAATCAAAAGAGAACCTTCTAATATGAAAATACTGCGATAATTACAAAAATACCACATTATTTACACATAAATAGAAATAATATACAAATATCTAATTAATATCTTAATAAGTTTTCTGGATATATATTACTTTTTTAAATAAATAAATTATTAATTTATGATTAATTAATACATCTATAAATTCATAAAATTTTAACTTTATTAGTTTAAAGTGGATTCCACTATACTTTCCCAAACATGGGTTTCCTCGTTAAAATGATTGTGGAATAAAGTTTTTCTACATTGATGATAGGGAAATCTCTTCTAACTACGAGGCGCACAGTAGTACAGTACAGTCATGGAAATGTGGGTGATGATGTTGGCATGTGTGATAATATAGAAAAAACAGGGACCGGATCTTCTCACCCCCCATACCCTTACCCTTTTGCTCACTGTTCGTCACGTGATAGCAAGAAAGGTGCTGAAGCTAGATGCGAGTGACACTCATCTCGTATCACCATCCAACCTTGAGGCATGGCGGGCGGTGGGCAAGGGGGTGAGGGTGTGGGGGTGAGGAGATCTCCTCTCAAAAAACGGGACCGGATCTCCTCACCCCCCACACTCTCATCCCGTTGTTAACCGTCCGTCACGTGGCAGTAAGGAGGGATGGTGAGGCTAGATACGAGTGACACTTATCTAGACAGAATACTATGGTATAAGGCAATATTAATTTAGATAGCATTATTGTACACGCTACGCATATTCTCTTTCCAGTTATAATGTACCAACACAAATACCAACTGATGTATATCTTGTGGCTATAGTTTATTTCTTTGCAAGGGAAAACAAGTGATGCACATGGAAGTTCACATTATGAATTTAATCATGTATATTACTGTGTGTGTCCCTACTCTTGTTTTTCTTGACCCTTTGACTATGGTCATTTGTCACACACGGCACTTGGAAAGTGGAAGACAGGGGGTTTATGAATTTGTTTATAATTTGGTTCAAAAGGCCATTTTTTTGATCCTGGGTTATAACGTATTAGTTCTAAGGAATATACAGTCATGGAAAGTGAAAGACGGGATAGGATTCCCTCACCGTTCTCCTCTCACCGCGTGCGTGACCGCGCGACACGTGGTAAAAAGGGGAGATGATGAGGCTAGGTGAATGTAACTCCAATCCAGCCTCACCACCCCTACTGTTGCCACGTGTCCCGTTCTGGACCACGCGGTGAGGAGATCTCATCCCGTGAAAGACAGGAGGTTTATGAATTTGTTTATAATTTGGTTCAAAAGGCCATTTTTTGATCTGAGTTATACCGTCTCAATTCTAATGAGTATTATGGAAGATACAAATCAAGAGTCCAGCTGCCTCTTTGGTTGGGTGAGTGAGTCCTGCAAACTAGACCTTCGGCTTAGCAGCAATGGAACACCCACACTGTGGGTGTCTCTGAAATCGAGCTCTTGATCTCTTGAAGCAAATCTTATACCAGCTGAAGTATGCACCGGGGCATTTATTTATAATTTGACAAGCTTAAATTCCGTGTTCAGTTCAAACTTGGATTTGACTTTAATGTAAATTGATGCCTCCTATGGAAAATCATATAACAACTTAAATTTAAACATAACATCATCAGTTTTTTTGTCTTTTTTTTCGTTTCAGAAATACATAATTTCTCCCCATTTATTTTACATAATATTGAAAAGCATACATGATTTTCTCAAAAACCTACACAAAGATTGACTAAACCTATGCACTGAGCCACAGACAGCTAACCAGCAGGATAAATAACAAATGTAGACAATAAATAAAATTCTATCTAAAAACTGAACAAAGAAATAATGAAACAAGTAACTCCACTCTAAATTACTCTAGACTAAATTATTGGAAAAAGGAAAAAAGAGAGCGTAAGTAACGATTGACAATTTTCTTATATTGTGAAGTATTAGTTGATCTACATAGCTTGACACAGTTTTTATTATGGGCCATCGGAAAACAACATCCGCGTGTTTTTAACACATGTGTATGTCCGACCTCCCATAACCCGTTATAGATAGGAGGCTCTAATGGAACGAGGTAATGTTGTTATTGTACACGTATTAAATTCATTTAACGGATAGAATTAAGTAACCTAGACTGAACCATTAGAGTTCATGGTTTTGCGGTTACAATAATTAACATCCTATAACTCTATCTCAAAATATAAGTCGATTTTGACTTTTTAATACAGTAAAAATTACATTATAAATTCATTTTACTTTTTCAACACGGTAGAAATTATACTGTGTTAAGAAATCAAAATATATTTGTATTTTAAAACGGAAGGATTATAATTTTGCGAAGTGGAATTATGATCCTTTGGCTTCATCAGATAACGTAGCAGTGTAACAAATTTATAATTAATTGGAGATAAAGTAGCGGTATAGTATTGAGTGAAGAGAGAATTCCTTGCTTTACTAAATTAAAAAAAAAATATGTATTTCACCCCATTCGGTTAAAAGATGAGTAATTTGAAAAGGCATGGGTATGAGATGAAAAATAGTTATTTATCCAAAGGTTATTTCTATAATAGAGCAAAGATAGACATTGACATATTAATATCATTTACACATTATGTTTCAGATCAACTGGTAAGGTTGCTGCTTTGTGGCTTTGAGGTCACGAGTTCGAGCTGCAGAAATAGTTTCTTGGACAAAAAAATGAAAGATAAAGCTTCGTACCTCAAATCGTAAAACGAAAGCTTAATACACCTCAAACGTATTTTTTTATTATGTTTCAAGGATAGTCTATTAAAGAAGAAAACATCTACTTATGCAATTTTTGGTTCATAACGGCTTAGGGTTTAACGCTGATATTTTTACTACATCTACAACTCAGTAACAACAACATACCCATTGTCTTAGAGGTTCCTTTCTATGGCGAGGTATGAAAGGTTGGATATACGTAATCATACACATATGTTATAAACATCCCCGATGACTCAATGATGCGTCGAGCTATATATCGATCAACTGTTACTTTACAATATAAGAAGCACAACCAATTTAGTGAGTTATTTTGTTTTATATCATCATATTCCAAAGTGAAAGAGAGTGTCTCCTTGACTCCATTCTAAATGGAAACGTTTTTTTTACTATATCTATCAATAATAATTGGTTGTCGGTTACCTTAACTTACGTAGACTAACCGTCTTAATATGTGATGGGATCCCGTACAAAATAATAACTCCATCTACCTATTTTCCGGATGAGATCTGAGGAGGCTTGTTATGAGGCAAAATATAATGTCTCCAATCACGTGACGCCACATGTACAAAAGAGTCTTTTTTTTTAAAAAAAAAGAAAAAAGTAAACAGCGGGCCTTTTTGTACACGTGGCGTTGCGTGATTGGAGACCGCATATTTTGCCTCATAACAAGCCCAGTGAGATCTCATCCCCCTATTTTCAGTCAAAGATGTTGACTTACTTTAAATAGAGATTTCTTCCATAAGTTTAATAACTTCTCTCTCTTCATCCGACAACCTTTTTTTTTTCTTTCTCTTTTGAGCTATCAATGACTTAAAATTTCGAAGAGCCTCTAGAGTGTGAAAGTGAAACCCTATTGGATTCTAACTAGGGCTGTTAACGAATCGAACCGAATCAAATACTAGATTTTTGAATTTGGATTCGTTTAGCTAAACGAACTGTTAACGAATTTCAAAATTGGTTCGAGTTTGGCTCGATAACAATATAACTATTTAAACGAGTTGAATAGTTCGCGAACAGTTCGGATTGTTTTAGTAAACGAATCCAAGCAGCTATTCGAATTTGGCTCCTTTACAGACAATTACCGAACAAACACGAACCGAACTCGAACAGTTGGGGAACTATTCGCTACGTTAAACAGCCTAATTTTAACTACGTATTCTATATTGCGGGCTTAAATGAGTATTTTGGTGTTGCATATCGATAAGAATCGACATCTCTCTTACAACTCGCAACGTGTACTTTAGTGTCTAAATTTGACCGTTAGAGAAACCTCATTTCTTTAATATTATTATTCTAATAAGTATTTGATTAGCTTAATTGTGCACATTTATGTAAAATATCAGTTACTGACTCAGTGTATTTATGTCAATACATAGATTCTATCAATTATCACAAATAAAAGGAATGAGAAAACAATTCAGAACGATCACGGACGGTGGTGTATCGTGAGAAAACGCAAAATCAACGGTGCGATTTTTTTCTTTATATTCGGAGTAAAAGAGAAAAATAACCTTTTTTATTTCCACCTGGCCAAAATGACGACGCGGGAGGCCGGATGAGATCCTAGAAGGTTAAAAGTGAGGAATAATATGAGGGATCCAATCACGCGTCGCCACGTATACAAAATCAGGGGATGCTACAATTTTTTTTTAAAAAAAACTGATTTTGTACACCTGGCGACGCGTGATTTGATTACTCACATTCTGTCTCACTTTTAACCTCGTAAGATCTCATCCGGATGAGGCCGGATGAGATCCTAGAAGGTTAAAAATGAGGTAGAATATGAGGAATTCAATCACGCGTCGCTACGTGAGTGCTTACCGCTTTTGTCGGATCTGTATTCACATTATAGCAGCGTCCCCGCTCCTCTATTTCAGGCTTTCTAATGTTATGTTAATTTTCTTTTTTATCTAACTTTATTTGTAAAGATAAATATTTATCATACAAATATGTAGCAATTCTTATCTGATCAAATGTCCGTTACATATACACGAACACACACTCGTCACGCGCACACATATACATACATGCATAAAAAAAAGACGTTTTCAATGTACTAGGCTCCTGCAGAGTCTAGCGAAAGACCGGATCGCTTTGCGATCTGACAGTCTTGCCCTACACTTTATAAGAATATGAAACATATGAATCATTATAAGTTTTACATGGTAGAATATTATGCGGTCGTAGTGGTAGCAGCTAACAACGTTTAAACTTTGAATCAAAGAAGTTTCGAAATCTGCCACAGAAAATTCAATAAATGCAGTAAGAACTGATTGAAATTCTCTGCAGCTAATAAAACTGTACGGGCCCCTTTTCTTTGGAGCCAAAGGCCAAATCTTGGCCGTAGAGGTTTTCACTGCTCCAGAGCATTGTGGAAGATGTAAATCAAGAACTCAACAGTCTCTTAAATTGGTGAGATCATATATAAAGAGTCAACATAAGATGTTCATTGTAAACTGAGTTTCGGCACAGACAACAGGGAAACACCTATATTGTACGTGTTCTTGAAATCGAACTCTGTATCTATTTGAAACAATTTTCAACTCAAATACCAATTGAGCTATGGTCTGAGATTGTAAGGGCCCTTTTCTAACCACATAGAAGGAAACTACTTGACAATCAAGGTAGATGAATACTACGTAGGCCTACATAACTTCAATTTCTGCCTAAATTTTCATGCATATAAGGATAAAAAGGGAGTTATTGTGGAGAATATAAATCAGAAGTTTAACGGGTTCCTAAGTTAGGGGAGATCATACACAAAGAGCCCACACAAGGTGTCCACTACAAACTGAGCCTTTGGTCCAAATATCAATAAAATTCCCACGCTAGGCATGTCTCTGGAATCCAACCTTGTATCTCTTAGATCAACGTCCAACCCGAATAACAAATGAGCTATGTCCTAGTCTTTTCTTTATATATGTACAAAGTTGTAAGTGGAATAATGCGTAGGTCCAAGGTTATTGCATTATTCTGTATTAGGGTCCGTATAAGGCCCAATAGAAAAGCCTATTACTCCATCCGGTGTTCTATTTTTTTATTTTAGTTTTTTCAAAAATAGTACTCCCCTCGTCCCAAAAATATGGTTTTAATTAATTTTTTAATGTAGCGTCAAAAATATATTAACAATCGAATTTTAAATATAGTGTAAATCACACTACACTGAAAAGTCAACTATGACAATAATTTTTAGGATGCAGGGGAGTAATATATTATTTATCAAAGTTTCCATACTACCTTTAAATTAACACTTATATTATTACGCTTACCTCAATGAATAAAATAGAAGTAGGGAGTAAAATAGTTTGAATTCCGTAAATTAAATTAAAATTAGACAATAATTTTAAAACAAGACTATTATTTTTTTTTTCTAGAAAAGAAAAGCCTACTATTAGTACTGAAGAAGAGGACCAGGAAACGATCCAATACTGAATGATTAGAGTAAATAATTTTGTTTTTGAAAATGGCTAAATTCCACAATATGGGAAATGATTATCAATGTGTACAATAATCAACGTTTTCTGAACCCAGGAAATTTAAATAACCATACTGTGACTGTCAATGTTCGAAACAACAACTTTCTTGCTACAATCTGTTACATGATTACCAACTGAATTACGTACTGAGTCAAACTTAATTGTTCACGTTGCTTTTAAACCGGTACTAAGATTAACATAAAAGCAACTTGGCTAATTTTTCAACCGACCCACATGAAGAAGCCCGGTTGCGAATGTTGATAAGATGATTTATTAATTATATTGAAGATAATTGATAGTTGAAGATAATCCATGACCTTATAGCAAAAGCTATGCCACAATAATAATAAAGCAAATTTAGGAAAAAGGAAGAATCAAAATGTCCTTTTCAAGTTTAACCAAACAAGGTTTGATAGACTACCTGATGAGGCCGAGATCCTCACCGGGTGGATTAGAGGTGATCCTTGTGGTTTGTCATTAGCTCTCCATCTAAATCCGTTAATGGAACCTGAAAAGGAAGAGAAACGTTAGAGGCCCAGGACACTGCCCTAGAAAAACCCTTCGACGCTCTAGTCAGTTATGGGTATTTTTGTATGCATTTCAAATGATAATCCAGAGCCGTTACTGGCTCGGATGCAGAGTGCTGATGGCTATACCTTTGTCCTGAACGTCTAGCCTCGGCCATGAATCCACTCTGAAGATCAGGATAATACTCTGGCCGGGTTGGAGAGTATTCCTGAAGTTCCTTTTACGGAGGAGAATCGCTACGATGGAAGCCACTGGGTCCCGCCACAGGGGCTTTTCTATTCATCTCTTTCACCAGAGCGTGAAATATACTAGGATTCTGAGCCACATAGCGAATGGCCCGTATATGTTCCTCATAGGTGAAGAAAGCAGTAGGAGTTGAAGAATCTGCTGGTTCCGGGGAACACTGTTCCGGTCGTTGTTGAAGAGGTCGTTGACGTCTTCTGGAGGTCATAGGTCGCTTAGACCCTTTTCCTTCTTTTTTATCTATTCTCTCAACGATGGTTTGTAGGCTATTTGGCAAGAAGGCCCTTGAAAGGCTATTTTTAAGAAATACGGAGGTAAATGCCCTCCTTCTAGCACCAAATGATGAGGCCGAGATCTTCACCGGATGGATCCGAGGTGATCCTTGTGGTTTGTCATTAGCTCTCCGTCTAAATTCGTCAATGGAACCTAAGAAGGAAGAGAAATGTTAAAGCACCCTGGGAAAACCCTCCGACGTTCAAGTCAGTTATGGATGTTTTTGTATGCAATTTGTGCTGGAATAGAGGTTTAGAATAAACCTGGTTCAGGATCTCTATGAGAATAAGACTGTTTAGAAGTCAGCCGAGATGGTGTTCTTGGAAGATCCCTTACTGAAAGATCTTCCTCTTTTGGAAGTATGGAGTTCTTTACTTAGAGAAGAAGGCTCCGAAAGTTGTAGTTAAAATTGGGTTCAAGTTGGATCCTCCCTTTTTCGTCCGGAAAGAGGTACTTTATAGACAAAGTTGATGAGGTCTATCCCTCTGTCCGATGATAGGATGATTGTGTGTCTGAGATGGCTATATTGTCTGTTGTAGGACAGTCTGATGGGACAAGTGCCTGTGACTGCAGCTGGGTCAGTGGCTGACTCTATGACATGTAGACCGGCCGGCAATGATGACTTTGTACTTAGCCAAACGATGCTTGACACCTGAAAAGCATTTGCAGAATTTTCTTGGTTGGTCCCAGACGGCATTTTATAAATATCTGGTCTGAACTGGCCAAGTCTTTTCTTTTGGGGGGCGAAAACCCTTAGGACGTCGAGGACGAGGCTAGAGCTCGGCCACCAATAATATAATACCGCGAATAGTCAGTGACCGAGCAGACTAAAAGTCTTAAGCACTGCTGATACGATATTTGTATAATTATTAGCTGAAGCCGTTTTGAGGTGGTTGACTTGATCATCCAGTACATTGTTGAGCTGAGATGCCATTAGAGCTTCTGCTTTAGGTGTATTGCCGAAGTAAATGTCTTGGTCACATAACGTCTTGCTGAGTAGAGGTGCAATGTGTCAAGCTGATCTCAGGAGACTGGTTTCACTTAACCATTTTTGGTCATATTGAATTAGTGCCGACCTGACTCAGGCATGCGGCCGAGCTAACCAAGAGTTATGCTTGTTTGATGAATTTGCCTTAACCATTGAGGATAGTGGCCGAGGCTGAGGCCTTCTAGCCGAGGGTATCTAGTCAAGTAGTTGAACCTGAACTACGTTGACTATTTGACTGACGGATGATTTTTGTCTTTTCTGAGCGGATTAATTTTGGCTCATCACTACCTCTTCTCAATCGTTATCCGCATAGCTTAGATCATTACCAGCCATAAACGATTGAATTACCCTCTATGATGTATAAAGTGAAAATAAAATAAAAGAAAAAAAGAAAAAAAACGTACCCCTCCATTTTAGGACTTCTCATGCATCGTTTACGGAGAGGGGCAGATCATTTCGCGACCTAATATATACAATCTTATCTTACACTTTGTGTGAGAAGCTGCTTTCACGGTTTGAACCCCAGATTCAGTTTAACTATCTACCCATGTTTCAGTTGATTCAATTTCCATTTGATCATTTCTCATCTAGCTCACTGATTGAATAAGATCAATTCCTTTTCCTAATTCTCATCTAGCTTACTAATTGAAGTTGATAAAGTTTCTTCGGTTCCCTCCTAAGCTTTCTCAAATCTACATTAATCCAGTCTCCACTTGCTCATTTCTCATCTAGCTCACTGATTGAAGTTGATTTTCTTATGTTAAACCTCGTTAGCTTTCTCAAATCTACGTGACCACTTTGTAGAGAAAAAACTATCCCCATATCTACAAGCCTCGAATTTTGAATGAGAAGAGAGATAACATAGGAGCAAATCACCTAAGCCCTAGGATTACATTTTAAAACAAGCTTAATAACAAAGTACTCAGCATCAATCGATCAAATACTAATTAGTAAAATAAAAATAAATGGAGCGTCCAAAGTAAGTGTGGATCCTTTATTATTCCTCTCAAGTTGATATCCATCTCGTATTTATTTTAATTCATTAGCAAAAAGAGATAAAATAGGGGGGAGGGGGAGTTTTTTTTTTGAGACGCTGAACTATTGATTATCAACTGCTATAAAAATTTTCAAAGCTTATACTGATTTTAACACATAGATATGGTTGCGTATATCAGACTCATCATATCTCGTCATAGACGGAAGCCTCTAAAACAATAGAGTAATATTATTGTTGTATACTTGTCCGGTTTTACATTTATTTTGCACGCTTCACGTAATTAGATAGAATGCGAAAGAACTCAATGCACGCAACATTAGCTTTGATGAGGGAGTGAGTTCTCCCCCACCTGTACCAGAAGCCCCTTAGCCAGTGTGATGTAAATCGAGAGATGTGTTCCACCGGCAGCCATGTAAAGGGAGAGAACACACGAGACTCATTCAGCCCAGAGGCAACCCTTGTAATATTTCAACAAGGATTGTCTCCACACGAACTCGAACTCGGAACGTCGGGGTTCTATCCTCAATCACCTTTGCCAGTTACCACTGGACTATGGCCCTGCGGGCGCACGCAACATTAGCTGTTTACTTATAGTATTTTCCCTGCAATTAATTGCTCCGTTTATCGAGAAAAAAAGACATGTTACTTTGAGAAGCTGGTATATTTAAATAATTATTTTTTTTTAAAAAAAAACATTATGGCAATCACTTGATGGTGCCACAAACACTTCGAACCTTTCTAGATTTGCTGACTGCCTGACTGGTGAGTAGCCACATCAATCTAACCTAAAATGTCAATTGTCAAGCGCATTAATAATGAACCACAATACATGATTTTTTAGTTTCAATATACTAACTCGATTATCAACTGAGTTATGCTATTTGTGTTATATGATTTCTTTCCTTGATTAAAATCTTAGATGCAAAAAGTCAAATCACTGCTCTCGGAAGTCTTTCATTCTCCCAGCTTCATAGAGCTTTATAGAAGATGTTATAATAGTTTGTAAAGGCAATGGGATGAAGAATATAGGTGAAATGGTGTTGGAATAAGCGAGAATAGCTTGACTCATGACTTGTATCGATCCATGTATCAAATGGATAGATCCATGTGGCTTGAAAATGAAGTATTCTGCCGGACATAGATCGATCGATCGATCGATGTATCCTGGGTGCAGAGTTAAAACTTTCTGTCCGACATAGATTGATCACATAGATCGATCGAATTGACAGATCGTTGTTGGTCAGAATGAAGTTGGAAGCTGCTGTGTGACATCGATCGATGTGCCAGTAGGTGCAACTTTTCATTTAAAGTTGCAACTTTCGCACCATGGAACCTCCTCCAACCACCTTGCAACGTCTAAAACCTGTCTGAATGGAGTTGGAGAGCCTATAAATAGGCTATTACAACCCATTGTTCAAGACATCTTGGTTTAGAGTTGTTCTTGCATTCTAAATACTTCATCCTTCTCATTTTCACTCTTATTCTTGAAAGTTCATTGAATCTCAATCTTATTTGCTGAGGATTAGAGATTGTTGGCTGTAGTATCCTAGGAGGAAGTCTGTCTATAACCCTGCAGCATCTAGTGGGGGCAAATATTCCTTACGAAAAGTGATATACACGCCTCAAGCCAAATTCCATTCACTACTTCATACTCTCTTGTTTGTTGTTCTTGTTTCCTCATTTTTGTAACAGAAGATGTAAATCAAGATCACTCAACGGGCTCTTAGGTGGAAGGGTCAAGCAAGCAGTACTCATAAAATATCCACTGTAGACTAGACCATCATCCACACCACATTGGACCACAGTGTATCGAATTCAGTAGTGAAATACTCTTATGGTGTAACTGTTACAAGAATCAAACATGCAACTTTACATACGATCTATTACTCGAATATTAACCGAGCCACAAAATGAGAGCTTCTTGGTTAAAATCTTATTTCTTACTTTAGACGTTCCTCTATAAAGTTTCAATTTACTCTTTTTATTTTTATTTTTTTACCGTAGAAAAAATTAAGTTTTGAATAAAATAAAAAATTTATTTTTATACATTGATTCAAATTTACTTTGAGCAACTACCTCCATAGGCTCCGTTAATGTTTTCTCCGCAACTTTGTTGAAACGTGCAAATAGACTAAAAGGTATGAACAACAATTCTTAAGTTCTGCTACATACAATAAATCTATATACAATTTCAACATCATATAATTTTAACAGACAACGTATAGGTGTTTGTACATGACAAATATATTTTTACTTGATGGGCCATATTCGTTGCAATCCAAATAAGAGCAAATAATTCCTCCTAAATTACACAAAGAAAGATACACACTACTACACAATAAAAAAGAATAAGACAGAAGTTATGCAACTGAAAATAGTATTCTTCCTCCACATCTACACGTTTAGGCCGGATGAGATCAGAGGAGGCCTCATATGAGGCAAAATATGAGGCCTCCAATCACGCGACGCCACTTGTACAAAAGGGCTCGCTGTTTATTTTTTTTCCTTTTTTTAAAAAAACTCTTTTATACACGTGGCGTCGTGTGATTGGAGGCATCATATTTTGCCTCATATGAAGCCTGCTTAGATCTCATCCGCGTTTAGGCATGTAAGGGGTGAATGGGAAGATATATATAGACACACACTAAGAAAGCTGTAAAGCCAAGTCTTGTTAGATTATGTAATCAAAACCAGTGCATTTTGTGCGTTCGTGTAAATCGATAAAAAAAATGCAAGCAAAACCGAGGCGAGTCTAAGGACTCTGTCCTTAAGACGAATTGCTCCGGTATACTGTGCCCAACCAGTGAAGCAAACGTCTCCCAGGATACAACGGCAAACAGTTCACATGAGCTGCACTGCAACGTAGGAACTCATCGAACCTGTAAGTGTTCTGACTTCACGATCACTGTAAAGACTTTAGTGTAACAGTATGTATGCATATGCGATGAAGTAGAAGATTGCAGTGCGTATAGGTCTTGGAGAAGCAGACCTTTATATAGGAGGGGAGGAAAAAAGGCGGTTAAAAGCAGTTTTAAACATAGAACATCGGATCTGACGGTTTTCATCCACAGCCGTTAGATCATAAACCGCAACAGTTTTAAACGTAGACCGTCGGATGAAGAAACTGCTGCCAGATACGATCTCATCCTTTAGATCATAATCCGTGTAGACTACGATTAACAGCCGTTAGATCTAGATGAGGCAACCGCTGCCTTTATTTTTCTGGAAAAATGTAAAAGAAAATTTCTCCAAAAAGATAAGAACAAGCCAGGCCCACGAGCCCGAGCCGGCCGGCCGGGCAGGCGGCGCACGCGTGTGTTGTGAACCTTGCCTGAGTTGCGTCTTCCCTCCGGTCAAAAACTTCTCATGCCCAAAGGCACATTTAAAAAGGCTCCAACTAGAACTATATATGATGGCCTCTTCATCTCAAATAGCCAATGTGGTATTCCACTTAAGGAGTGATGTGGTCACTCCTCAAAAGGCCACATCACTGCTTTTCCAATTTCCTTCCAATTTTACTCTAATTTTGAGCATTAATTTCTCATTCACCCGGTATCGAAATCGAGTGATTCAAAAGCCTAAAGTCATCTACTTGTCATGTAGATAATTTAGAAATTATTAGTTTCCTTTTTTGATTAACGAACACTAATCATAATTAAGCTCAAAACATGATGGTTGTCAACTTTTGACAAACCCATTTGCCCAAACTTTTCCAATTCATTTCAATTTCTCCAACAAGTCTTTGGGACGGGAAAGAAGTTTGCGAAAATTTTTTAAACTTGAAGACGTTATTAGAAAAGTTGTTAAAAGAAGATTATCTCCAATAAAGTAGTTGTAGCTTGGATTATTCTCCACCGCCCTAAATTAAGAAAGATGTAAAGGCAAATTTATTAGAAGATTAATTATTAATTAATAGAGACAGTTGAGGCCTAATACATGTGGGGTGATAAAATTGACCAATGGGGAGCTTAAAGCAACCACGTAGTAACCTTAAAGCATAAGTAACACTGAAACGATGAGGAATCAAAATCAAAAAGAGGGGAAAAACGAGACATCTTTTTTAAGTCTAATCAAAAGATTAGTTCATATTAGCTCAGGTGATAAAGGTGTTCTCAGTACACTAAGTTTCTGCATTTGCTTAGTGATGAGTCAGGAAATATTCCCTGTTAGTCAATAACAGTCAACGCCAAAGCAAGGGTATTAAAACGGCCAAGTATGATGGCTCGGACTAGTAACCGACCTGGCCACGTGGTTACAAGGTTTATCCCAGACTTTGGGAACTACTACGATGGCTCAGCACTGGGGCCCCATAGTCAAAATGAAAGGTTTTCATCTCGGCCAAAGAGCCTCCTTCTCATCTCGGCCATACGGACAGCACCTAGCTCCTAATATTGGCTCTAAGGGTCACACCTCGGCCCACAATTTCATCTTGGTCACGGAGAGATGCCAGGCCTCAGGACGTCACTACTTGCTGGTCTCAGGTCAGCCTAATGATGTCAGCTACGAGTATCCCGAGCGAGCGCACTAGCCCTTCAAAGTCGGATGCTCTTATCTCGGCAAGCTGACGTACTTCAACTCATCTCGGGCAAGCCTGAGTGCTTCAGGAGGATTCCATAGCGGTACTAGGGGTTTACCCTAGGTAATTCCACCGGGTGAAATACCCCGCCAGATGTCCTCAACTAGCTTACTCAGTACCAAACCAAGCCACGTGGCAGTCAGGCAAGAGCATGAGTCATTCAGACGACCTCCTTGCCTGTCACGATTTCCTGTTTCTGCTCATGCATTGGTCTGAGCCGCCATATAAAAGGGCAGATCAACAGGAGAGAGGGGGGGAGCTATCTCTGAACACTAAAAAACTTACTCAAAAGAACCGACAACTCTCAGTCATCTTCATCACCGTGAAAACCCAGGTTTTACCAGAAAACCTTGATAAAATCTTCCCTCATTAAATACAGATCTCTCCATAAATGGCCTTAACTGACTTGAGCGTCGGAGGGTATTACCCGGGGCCATAGATCCCGGGTCCTTTGACCATTACTTCTTGTGCAGGTCGGCGTATTACTCGCAAACGACAATTAACGGAGTTCAAACGGCACCACATCCATCATATACTTGGTGAACAAATCTGACCTCATCATATTGGCGCTAGAGGAAGGGCCTGAACCTCCGTTACATAAAATTCCTTAAACTGCACTACTCTATAGACAAGTCCACACATGGGTAAGGACACCCGGGAAGGACTAGGAGAATCTTCGAATCCGCATCGCAAGAAAGATACCCGCTCTGCTCGTCCTGGACAGGATTCCAGGAGGCCAGAGCCGGATATGAAGAAGGTCCCAGTCATAACTGCGGATGAGAAAGATAAAGCCATGAAGTATGTGGCTGAGAACTTGGACGTATTCGAGGCCGTGGTGGAGCGGTTAAAAGGGAAGCGTCCAGAGGTTGAGTATATGGAAGAAGATTCAACTTCACTTCATTCGAAAGAGAAGACCCAACGACGATCTTCTCCTCACCAGCAGGGGTTTATGGCGGATGCTCGACGCAGTGAAGTCAAAGTTCCAACGGTCGAGTCGGTGCCCGTGCCTAGGCAGCGCCTAGGGGCAAGGCCCCGATCTTTTAAAAGTGTTCGGCAAGAGGCGGATCCTCGCAGGCCGAGGAGCCGACCTGAGGAACCAAATCCTGAATACGTGAGAGTGATCCAGGAAAGTCCATTCTCCTGGGATATGGCAGAATACTTGGCACCAGACAGCTTTAAGGTGCCAAAGATGGACACTTACGATGGCACGTCAGACCCCACTGATCATCTTTTCCAATTCCAGACGGCCATGAGCTTGAAAAATGTGCCGGATCCACTCCGGTGCAAAACCTTTCCAATGTACCTTCGTGGGAAGGCGCGACGGTGGTTTCAAGAACTTCCACCTCAGTCGGTGGATTCTTTTAGGCAGTTGGCGCAAAAATTCAAATCTCAGTTTGTGTCCAGCGCGCCATTCATAAGGAACTCGTCACACCTAATGACCTTGAAGCAAGGTGTGGATGAGTCTATCTTGAAGTACATGCAGCGATTTTCTGACGAATCATTACAGGTCAGTGACCGTAATGAAGGGGTAAAGGCCGCAGCATTTATCAATGGCTTGAGAGCATGACGTCTGTTCTCGCAGCTTGCAGAAGAAGGGCCTACCACACTAAGGGAGTGCCTAGAGAAGGCACATCAGTTTGCCCGTGGAGAAGAGGCGAATAGATTAAAGAAGGAGGCCGAGCAGGGAGTTCGGCAAGAAACCCGCTCTAGCTCCAGATCAGAACGGCGAGAAGACCAACGTGATCGGCGCAGTGCGTTCGATCGCCTTGGTGGCCGAGGTAAGCGAGGTCGAGAAGGGTTGCCCCTTCTGGCTTCCAAAGATAGAATTCTGGCCGTTATGGAAAGGGATGGCTTGAGAACTGATCCAAAACCCTTGGCAGGACCCAGGGATAAAAGAGATCCCAAATTGTATTGCCGATATCATCGTGATGTCGGCCATGACACTGAGGATTGTCGGCAACTTGCTCAGGCAATTCGGAAGCTAATTGAGCTCGGGCATCTGAAGCAGTTTTATGACCCGCGCTCACGACTCCATAATCGCTTAGACTTCCGAAAAAAACGCACAAAAAAACAGGTGCCGACCAGAAGACCCCCCTACACGTCCCAGGTCGGATGACGAAGGGGACCGAGACAAGCGAGAGGCCGTGGTTCAGCCTCAGATTAATTCGATAATTTACACTATCTCAGGTGGCCCATCCCGGTCAGGTCAGGGCGGTCCGAGCACGTCAGGTACGTCTTCCGGACCTCCCTCAAAAAAAAGGAGGTTGGCTCGAGAATTGATCTACGGGCCAGAAGACTTGGTCCCACTAGACTCTAATAATACAGGGTTAGTGATTGGACTGTGCATTCACATGGCACCGGACAAAATAATAGAAGTACGACGAGTTTATGTTGATACTGGGAGTGCTGTAAATATTATGTATTACTATGTATATAAACGGCTGGGTTTATCTGACTCCCAGATGACTCTTGTTACTTCCCCATTATTCGGGTTTACCGGAATGCCTGTTCGGCCGGCTGGGTTGATCACCCTCAGTGTTAGTTTCGGCAAACCCCCCGTATATCGGTGTTTGTGGATGGACTTCATCGTGATTAAGGAAAGCTCGGCCTATAACATCCTTTTAGGCCGACCTGCGCTAGTAGCCTTGGAGGCCGTGGTATCTCCTTTGCACGTTAGCATGAAGTTTCCAACCCCAGGTGGAGTGGCAACTCTGCAAGGAGACATCCCGGTGGCGCAAAATTGTTACGCAGTGGCTATTCAAGAGGGTGGGGCAATCCAGCAGGTCGCCCTGGATGATCTCATCCCTCCTACTGATGAGCGTTTGCAAACGGATGACGCTGTGCAGGAATTTATCCTCGATCCAAGTCGGCCAGAAAACACAATAAAGATTGGGACTTGGATGCCAGCTGAGACATTGGGTCAGCTTCAGAATTTACTAAGGGAGTTTGAAGAGATTTTTGCATGGACAGCAGAAGACATGCCAGGAATCCCTACTTCCTTAGCCGAGCACCGGCTTAATGTGGATCCGCAGGTTAAGCCCGTCAAGCAAAAGAAACGAAATTTTGCCCCAGAGAGGAATGAAGTCATAGCCGGCGAAGTGAAAAAACTTCTGATAGCAAAGTTCGTTGAAGAAGTTTTGTACCCAATCTGGTTGGCTAATCCGGTGGTAGTCCCTAAGCCGGACAAAAGTTGGAGAATGTGTGTTGATTATACTGACTTGAATAAAGCTTGCCCAAAAGATTGTTACCCCCTACCTAAGATTGATAGGTTAGTAGACTCTACGCTGGGGTACGAGGTCTTTGATTTCTTGGATGCCTTTAAAGGTTACCATCAGATCATGATGGCAAAAGAAGACCGAGAAAAGACCTCCTTCATAACAGAGATGGGCACCTATTGTTATATCAGCATGCCCTTCGGCTTGAAGAATGCGGGGGCGACTTACCAACGTTTAGTTAATTCATTGTTCAAAAACCAAATTGGTCGAATCATGGAAGTGTACATTGACGATATGCTGATCAAAAGCAGGGTCCTTGCTCAGTATATCTCAAATTTGCGTGAAGTATTTGTCATCCTAAGAGAATCTTGCATGAGACTGAACCCGAAGAAATGCACTTTTGGGGTGCGTACTGGAAAGTTCCTTGGGTACATGGTCTCAAAGGAAGGAGTGCAGGCTAATCCGGCTAAAATTGAAGCATTGGAAAGCATGCATCCACCTCGGAATATTAAGGAAGTTCAGAGGTTAACGGGCCGGATTGCAGCCTTAAGTAGGTTTCTGTCCAAGTCAGCGGAAAGGTCGTTGCCTTTTTTCCAAATTCTAAAAAACAGAACAGCGTTTCTCTGGGATGAACCGTGCCAAAAGGCATTTGATGACTTAAAGGCACACTTGGCCGAGGTGCCGATGTTAACCTCTCCCGTCCCGGGAGAGACGTTGTACATATATCTATCTACTTGCCATGAAGCAGTAAGTGCAGTCTTGCTCAGGGAGCAGGATGCAATTCAAAAGCCCATCTACTTTGCAAGTAAAGTCTTACATGGGGCCGAAGTGCGATACCCAAATGCTGAGAAAGTCATCTTGGCGCTAGTAGTGGCGGCCAGGAAGTTCCGCCCATATCTCCAAGCTCATCCCATAATAGTGGTGACTGATCAACCCCTAAAGCAAATCCTGTCTCGACCAGACACTTCAGGCCGAGCTGCCAAATGGGCAATGGAGCTCGCCGAGTATGACATCAGTTATAAATCACGCACCTCGGTTAAAGCTCAAGCCTTGGCTGATTTCTTGGCCGAGGGAATATCGATGGAAGAAGATCCTTCCTCAACGCAAGGTTGGGTCTTACATGTAGATGGATCTTCTTCGAAGGAAGGAAGTGGGGCAGGTCTCTTAATAATTAATCCAAATGACGAGGAAACAGAGTATGCCCTGCGCTTTGATTTCGAGGCTACCAACAACGAGGCCGAATATGAAGCTTTAATAGCTGGATTAAGCTTGGCTCGGAAGCTGGGGGCACGACACATAATAGCGCGAAGTGATTCACAGCTCATAGTTTCACAAGTCAATGGAGACTATGAGGCTAAAGAAGAGAATATGAAGCGCTATTTGGCAAAGGTTCGGCACTTGAAAGGAATGTTCGAACACTTTAATATTGAACATATCCCCAGGTCGGCCAACAAACGTGCTGACGCATTGTCCCGGCTAGCCTCATCCACCTCGGCCACCATTGGAAAGAAGATAGTTGTAGAATTGGTAAAACATCGCGCTTTTGACGGGAACGAGGTTTTGCAGCAAGATTATTGTAATACATGGATGGACGAGATAGTTACCTACCTACAACATCAAACTCAGCCGGAGGACAAATCACAAGCCCGGCGACTCCGTCTGAAGGCTTCCAGGTACGCATTCTTTAATGACCACTTATACAGAAAATCTTTCTCTCAACCGTGGTTACGATGCGTACCTGAAGACGAAGGAGATTACATTCTCCGAGAAATGCACTTGGGCATATGTGGGAGTCATTCTGGAGCGCGCTCTTTGGCCCGTAAGTGCTACTTGGCTGGCTATTATTGGCCCACCGTTCGCAAAGACGCTGAAGAATTGGTTAAGAAGTGTCCGTCATGTCAGGCTCATGCTCCAATTACTCATCTGCCGAGTCGTGAGTTAACAAGTATTTCAAGTCCGTGGCCGTTCGTACAATGGGGTATGGATTTGGTAGGACCTCTACCCCGAGCTCCTGGTTCGGTAAGATTTTTGCTGGTCGCAATTGATTACTTCACCAAGTGGATAGAGGCCGAGCCCCTAGCAACCATAACAGGGGCTCAAGTCAAAAAGTTCTTATGGAAAAATATAATTTGCCGGTTCGGTTTACCTCAAATATTGATTTCGGACAACGGAAGGCAATTTGCCGAGGACCCGGTAAAGAGCTGGTGCCTTGATTTACACATCAAACAGCACTTTACCTCGGTAGCGCATCCCCAGTCCAATGGTCAAGTTGAACTTGCAAACAGAATCATTAAGGACGGACTCAAGAAGCGACTAGATAAGGCAGGCACGAGTTGGGTAGAAGAATTACCCAGCGTTCTTTGGGCATATCGGACCACTCCTTCGACTTCAACGAAAGAAACACCTTTCTCGTTGGTATATGGCACAGAAGCAATCATCCCGGCAGAGATAGGTTCCACCTCGACTCGAGTCGATTATTATTCCGCTTCAGATAATAGTCAAGGACTACGGGTGAATCTAGATGAACTTGAGCAGAAGCGAGACCGAGCTCACATTCGTATGGCACAATATAAGAACCTGATTTCCCAATATTACAATTCTCGGGTACGTCCGAGGTTATTCCGAATAGGTGATTTGGTCATGCGCAACAATGAAGTCAGCCATGCGGTCTCGGCAGGAACTTTCAATCCCACATGGGAGGGTCCATATCGGATTGTTGATGCATTTCCAACAGGGGCTTACAAGTTGCAAACCTTAGAAGGACGAACTCTGCCTCGGACCTGGCACACTTCCCACCTTCGACTGCTCCATCAATAATGTACATTGTAATGATAAAGTATCAATACAAACCTTATGAAGCAGTTTTCAAGAATGAAGTGCCTCGGCATAATTCAAATGTTATGATCCCATAAGACCTCAGCAGGCCTGAGGCAAAAGACCTCGCAGGTTCGAGGCAAATGCCCGCTAAAGGGTATCTTAAGACCTCAGCAGGCCTGAGGCAAAAGACCTCGCAGGTTCGAGGCAAATGCCCGCTAAAGGGTATCTTAAGACCTCAGCAGGCCTGAGGCAAAAGACCTCGCAGGTTCGAGGCAAATGCCCGCTAAAGGATATCTTAAGACCTCAGCAGGCCTGAGGCAAAAGACCTCGCAGGTTCGAGGCAAATGCCCGCTAAAGGGTATCTTAAGACCTCAGCAGGCCTGAGGCAAAAGACCTCGCAGGTTCGAGGCAAATGCCCGCTAAAGGGTATCTTAAGACCTCAGCAGGCCTGAGGCAAAAGACCTCGCAGGTTCGAGGCAAATGCCCGCTAAAGGATATCTTAAGACCTCAGCAGACCTGAGGCAAGAGACCTCGCAGGTTCGAGGCAAATGCCCGCTAAAGGGTATCTGAAGACCTCAGTAGGTCTGAGGCGGGAAACTTCAGTAAAATTTGAAGGTAGACCTTAAATTGATACAAGGCCAGAACCCTAATGAATTCGGGGAAAGAAATTATTAAGTGATTAAAACCTCGGTGAATCTGAGCCAAAGACTTAACAAAATTTGTTAAGCTTTGGGAAGTGTTGAAACCAAAATTAGTGGGTTGAGGCTAAGACCTCGGCAGGACCGAGACGAGAGCCAAAAGGGGTTCATAGAACCCCCTCGAAGAAGAAAAACTTGTTAGAAAGAACAAGGGAGCACGTCCTCAAGACTCCCAAAAATCAGTCACAGTAAAGTCAAGCAGGATCCGAAGCTGACCTCAAATCCATCTGATCTCAAAGATTTTGAGCTCGGATCCCATGACAGACACTAAAGACTGAGGAAATAGCTGAGACAAAAAGCTTAGATTCCATTCATGAAAGCAAAGGAATACACGTTGATGCCTGGCCTAGAAAAAGAAACAAAGAAGAATCCTAGAGCCTACTCGTCTCTGTCGTCCTCTCTCAAGTCAGCCCCATCTACGAATCTTTGAAATAGCTCTTCAAAGTCCTGAGCTGCCTGGGGATTGAAGAGTTGAGCTATTCGAGGATCTTCTCTGTTCAGATCAGGATGAACTTGGGCACAGGCCTCAATGGCATTCTTCTGGCCGACCTCCATGGCTGAGCCTTGAATCAAAAGCAGATTCTCTTCGAAAAAGCTGGATTTTCTGAAGTCTTGAATCGCTTTGATCTCGGCGTCGATTAGTTTCTGGCGCAGCAAATTGTTCATCTTCTGCTCAGACTCGAGTTTCTGCGCCATCTCAGTCATGTTCTTCTTCAAAAACTCAACCTCATTAATTGATTGAGTAGAGGTCAGCTCCAGATCAGCCACTTTATTTTCCAACTCGTCCACTCTAGAGTTGGAAGTGGCCAGCCTTATCTCGGCATCTTCAGCCTTTTGCAGGAGTTGGTTCATCCCCGCTTCCAAGTCAGTGGTTTTCTGGGTCAGTTCGGCCCGTCTCTTCTCAGACTCCTCAAGTTGTCTCCGAGCCGCCACTGACTCTTCAAGAAAATGTTTGCACCGGGTCACCACCTCCATTTCTTGGCTGCGAATCTATTCAAGAGACAAGGTCAAATGGATAGGCTTATTGCCTAAAAAGAAGCTAAGTATTTAGAGAAAATTACGTACCAGAGCCATGTTGGACATGAAGGAGTCGATCAAAGTCGGGAATGTGACCGACCTACAGAGCTCAGCATCCGCCGGGAGGATTGCCACTTTATTTAACTTCTCAGCAACGGCTGGATCCTGAGCCGTATCCCCTTCATTGAACCCAATCAATATTGGGTCTTGAAAATTTCCTGGCTGAGGCAGGGTCTCCTCAGCCGGTTCAGCAATAACCTCATCCGGGGGTTGAGAAGGCCCCGGATCGCGAGTACTAGAGCCGTCACCCCGTTGTCTCTTCCGGGGGCGAAGGCTGGAGCCGTCCCCGATGTCTTCGGGGACTTCAGAATTAACAGAAACTTGAGGCTGGATCTCAGCCGCAAGCTCTTCATCAACTATTGTAATCGGCAGAGCTACAAAAAAGAAGATGAGTTAAAATGTAGACTAGCCTTATGACACTTGGAAATATTCTGTACAAGGGACTTTACCTGGTTCAGGCTCTGCCGATTCTGGTTCAGCGGCGATATCAGCACTTGACGATGGGGGCACAGCTGATGTGGATGCTCCTCCAGAGGCCATTGCTGCCAATCGCCTCTCTCTCCGAAGCCTCTTTCTGGCTTGATTTTCAGCCATTATTTCAGCACGGGATTTGGAGCCAACCATTGCACCTGCACCCAGAGAAAAGACTTAGAAGTTGACCAGCTTTGAAAATGATACAAATTCAAAAGACGTCGGTCACCACCTCGGATGGTAGTTATCTGGTCAGGAGAAGCAGGCCGAAAATTGTCACCCACGGCTGAGTGGGGCACATCAGCAGCAGCCCAGATCTCAGAATCAACCTTGCGCCAATCAAGGACGATTGGAACAGACCGAATTCTGTCTGCTTCATCGCGGTACTCCTGGTTGGGCCATTTGTTGTGAATTCGGCCATGCCTCCAGATAGTCTCGCTTGGCAGTTCAGAGCGAAGAATATAAAAGAATTTTTCCTTCCACCTTTTGTTGGAGGACGGAATGTTAATGGCAAAAGGAAAGTCAATGTCGGTTCTTCGCTTGCTAAAATAGTACCAGCTGTGCGAAGACCGACAAGCAAAAAGAGCTCGGAAGACAGTAGTGTTAAAAGGAAAGTCGATAAGTCTGAGAAAAAGAATGTAACAAAAAATAAGTTTAAGACCATTTGGTTGGATTTGGGGTAGTCTAAGCCCATAAGCTCGCATGACGCGAGTAACAGGCTCAGGAACAGGAAGATTGAAGCCTGATTTGAAATAATCCTCATAGACAGCTTCATAGTTCCTCGGCGGGTCATAAGCCGTTTGACCTGGTAAAGGAAGAAGAGGTTGGAACCGAGCCCTATCAATTTTATAATTTTTGCAGATCTTCTCCAGGTCGGCCTCAGTCAGAGTTGATTCAGTTTCCTGAACCATGGGAGAAGGTCTACCTCTCTCAATAACCCCAGAAAAATGAGAAGGGCTCCTCACTAGAACCGGAGGATTTATAGACGCCGGAGTGGGGGCAACCCTCACAGGCTCCGGCGAAGAGCTAATCACAGTCAGAGCTCTGCTGGACTGAGCAGAGTCTCCGGTGAACTGAACTAGAGTACCGATGGGCAGCTCATCGGCGGAAGAAGATCTGCCGGAGGAAGATGGAGAAGCAATGTCTTCTCCACTCCCGGCGGCATAAAAACCACCCACAGAAAGGTCTTGGGAATCACGGGAAGAGGCAGACATTATGAAAGACGAAAGAAGAACTTACAGAGTTTCTGACGGAAAAAGAACTCGAAGGAGGAACGAAGACTGACGGAGACGAAAATTCGCCGGAAGATGCAGAGTACACCGGAGAAGAAAGGATAGGCCGGAATAAAAATTACAAGCGGATAAAGAGTGAAAAAGTTCTGGTTGAAGCCAATTTATAGGGCTGCATCTCGGCAGCCCAAGGGTCACCTGAAATAAATAACCCTCGATTCGTGAAACGGAATGAATTCAGAAAAGCTGCATAATTAATGCTTCGTGCCCCGTGCAAATAGTAAATACAAGAGCTGAACCAATCCTAGGCGGACACATGCCAAAACTGAAAGGATTTTGATAGCGTACAGAAGAATCTGGTCAGAATCCCAACCGATTTCGGCTAAACACTATCATTACCACGTGTTCTGCGCCTCGATGAATACAATGAATGACGTAACTAAAATCCAGCTCTTCATTAATGAAACAACAGCGCAAGAAAGGTTTAAACAGATCAGCTCGCCCTCTCAGGTCAGATCGGCCAAGCTAATCTGGGGGGCAATTGATGAGTCAGGAAATATTCCCTGTTAGTCAATAACAGTCAACGCCAAAGCAAGGGTATTAAAACGGCCAAGTATGATGGCTCGGACTAGTAACCGACCTGGCCACGTGGTTACAAGGTTTATCCCAGACTTTGGGAACTACTACGATGGCTCAGCACTGGGGCCCCATAGTCAAAATGAAAGGTTTTCATCTCGGCCAAAGAGCCTCCTTCTCATCTCGGCCATACGGACAGCACCTAGCTCCTAATATTGGCTCTAAGGGTCACACCTCGGCCCACAATTTCATCTTGGTCACGGAGAGATGCCAGGCCTCAGGACGTCACTACTTGCTGGTCTCAGGTCAGCCTAATGATGTTAGCTACGAGTATCCCGAGCGAGCGCACTAGCCCTTCAAAGTCGGATGCTCTCATCTCGGCAAGCTGACGTACTTCAACTCATCTCGGGCAAGCCTGAGTGCTTCAGGAGGATTCCATAGCGGTACTAGGGGTTTACCCTAGGTAATTCCACCGGGTGAAATACCCCGCCAGATGTCCTCAACTAGCTTACTCAGTACCAAACCAAGCCACGTGGCAGTCAGGCAAGAGCATGAGTCATTCAGACGACCTCCTTGCCTGTCACGATTTCCTGTTTCTGCTCATGCATTGGTCTGAGCCGCCATATAAAAGGGCAGATCAACAGGAGAGAGGGGGGGGGGAGCTATCTCTGAACACTAAAAAACTTACTCAAAAGAACCGACAACTCTCAGTCATCTTCATCACCGTGAAAACCCAGGTTTTACCAGAAAACCTTGATAAAATCTTCCCTCATTAAATACAGATCTCTCCATAAATGGCCTTAACTGACTTGAGCGTCGGAGGGTATTACCCGGGGCCATAGATCCCGGGTCCTTTGACCATTACTTCTTGTGCAGGTCGGCGTATTACTCGCAAACGACAATTAACGGAGTTCAAACGGCACCACATCCATCATATACTTGGTGAACAAATCTGACCTCATCACTTAGGATCCGGAGAGGGACCGGATCGCTTCACAGTCTGATGTACACAGCTTTACCCTGCATTCTGTGTGAGAGGCTGTTTCTACGACTCGAACCGATGACCTCATCACCACAAAACATCAACATTTTCAGTTACTCCAAATGCCGCCCTCAATCTGAACTCAATTGATCTTTATCTTTATTCTGTTAGACCCCATGTGATTGATTATCGGCTGTTAGCATCTTAAATACGTCCATCTGAGTTGACCAGGTTAAACGCTAAAGATTAACATCAATTTTTAGGATAATGTGATTATAAAAAGGCTTTTAAGTCAGACTTTTCTAAGTTAATTTTTCGGTTAACTTAATCAATGTTAGGATAAATAAAAGGGAACAAATCTCCTGACCCCCATTTAAGGGGTATTAAATGACCCAACGACACGTGGCACACAAAGGGGATAGTGAGGCTGGGTGGAGGTCACCTGTACCCAGACTCACCACTCTCTCTGTGTGCCACGTGGAGGGATAGAATCACCTCACCGCAAGGGGGTGCGGTGACGCGTGACCGCGCGACACGTGACAGTAAGGAGGGGTGGTGAGGCTAGATGAGGGTCACCCTCATCTAGCCTCACCACCCTCCATTCCTGCCACGTGTCGCGTGGTCACAAAGAAGGTGAGAAAAGTTGGGGTGAGGAGATCTTACCCCTACGTGGAAGGCAGTCCTAAGAAGGGTGAGGGGCTGGGTGGTAAGAGGATTTCAATCGTAAATAAAAGACTCCAGACTATGTAGCTTGAATGACTAGTCAGCCTTAGAGTTAACTAAGTCAACGTTGACTTAAAAGTTGACCTCGTTTCGACAATGGACTCACCTCATTTATCAAGTATGTAAAGTTTTTTTATGTCACAAATGTTATGCGTGACAGATTGGGCTTATATGAGCCACTTTAGGTTACATTTTATCTCTACCTATCCTTGATTCATTGACCGGTCAGCTGACCGTCCATCATCTGATTCATAAAATTTTGTTATTTATATTTGGTCTTCTAGTTCTTTCTATTGGCTATATGTCACGTGGTCACGGTATAATCATATCTTCCAATCATCAAAACTAAACATCTACATGTCAATCTATATTGGCTATGTGTTACGTAGTCGTAGGGTGGTCACATCCTTCAATCAGCAAAACTAAATCTCTACCGTCAATCTGTAACATTGCTACAAGATAACTCTCTAATTACTATCAACGTATAGAATATTACTTTTTGGTAATAGGTAGGACATGCATCAAACATGCATGACAAAGGGTTTATACATATTGAGCTTGTTTTTCAAACCCATCAACTATAAATATGAGTCGTCTTCTTTACGTAAAGGGTTTCAACTCTCCTGATTTTTGCTACGACTCTTTAAAATATTTTTCAGATTATTTACTAACTTGATCATCGAAACACCTCTAGAGAACAGACCCCCGGTTATAACTCTTTCTCTTGTAGAGTTCAAAAGAACGTTCTCGGTGCTCTAGGCTCCCACGATATCGATTGCGCGTCTATAAAGACGTTCTCGTTGCTTTAGGCTTCCGCGTTTGCGCAAGGTCCGAAGATGGCATGTGTACATTTACTTTTACTTATCCTTCGTAGCGTTTTACATAGAAACATACGTCATTGACTCATTGTATAACAAAATGCAACATGATATAAAATGAAAGATGTAACCTTAAGTTTTCATGTTCGGGAACTGTTGTATAACTTATTAAAAGTAACGAATATACCTTATAAATGGATCAAGTAGAAAATTGTTATTTGATCAATTCAAGTCTAAGTGTTTTTATTTATAATGGAGTCAAGAACATGCTCTTTCTTGACTTTTGAATATGATGGAATAAAATAAAATGACTCACTAAATTAGCTGCGCTTCTTATATTGTGAAGTAGCAGCTGATCGACACAGCTTAACGCAATTTTCATTATGGGTCATCGGAAAGCATATGTGTGTTTCTAACACATTTGTATGATTGCATACATCCAATCCCCTATACTTCACTATAGGTGGAAACAAAAAAGACAATATGGTGATGTTGTTGTTGTGATGAATTCAAGTCAAGTAATTTCTTAACAGAGAGTAACTTGACCGTACCAATGGGTCATTTCAGCTATGAAAATAATCTCTTATAATGTCTAAAATGACTATCATCTTATATATCAATGTTAATACTTTCTTTGTATGAAATTATCGAGTCACATTATCCAGACGAATTTAAAACTACCCTTCAACATTGAGTTAGAGTATTCCGCCTAATACTGGGTATGGAGAGATCAGATGTACGTAACCATACCCATGTTTTAGAAACATATAGAGGTTGTTTTCCGATGATCCATAATGAAAATTACGTCAAGTTGTATCGATCAACTGCTACTTTACAATATAAGAAGCGCAACAAATTTAGTGAGTCATTTTGTTTTATACATCATATTCGATATTTTTTAAAAAAATGTGTCATCAACTACTATTACATAAATTAAATAAAACGATAATCACAAAACCAAACACAACCTCAAATTCTTTGGGGTGGGGGGAGGGGTTGGGGGGAAGGGGAAACCTAGTATTAGGCTTGAATTAGGCCACGAAGCTTCATTTCTACCATATTTCAAATCAAATAGGAGCATGATGGATTAAATGACTAAAATGCCCAACCAAAGAAAACCTGGTCTCCTGTACTCGTCAGGTGAAAGAAACAACCCCTTGGAAAGCCACATCACAGCTCCACAATCGACATTTAGCTCCACGTTTCTTTTTCTACCAGAAATACCCTTCACTTTTTCTTTTCCTCCTCTCTAAGTCCTCAAACTATTTAACAATTACAAACCAACCCCTATAATTCCAATCCTCTCTCATTTTCCACCCCCTCTTCCAAACATCTCTTTGTACTTCATCAGAGAATCCAACCTCTGCAACTGCAATTGCTGCCTGAATTTGCTGATGAAATCATCAGCCTTAGAATCCACCTCTTCGTCTTCATTAGCTCTTGCTTTCCTCCCTTTCATCGTCGCCGGTCGGCGAGCCTCCACAATATCAACCGCCTCAATATGCTCTGAACAATCAGACTTCATGCTTAAAGATTTCGTTATCTTAGTAGGTAATATCTCCGGGAAATCACTGGCACCCGGAATTGTTTCCCATTTTGAGAAGCTGAGTTTACTGAGCTTACTGTAGACTTCATCCAAGGTCGGTAAATCGCCGTTTACGAAGTTTGACTCATGGGCCGCATTTTCTGAAGATATTTCTTCATGGAAATGATCAGAAACGAAATCTTTGTGTTTCTCTTCGTGGGTTTCCTGCGAAGGAAAAGGGATCTCGTTACCTGGAGTTTTTACCTCAGGGTTCTGCTTTTCTGGAGAGCTTTCATAAAGTAGAGGCTGCTTTTCTTGATGATTTTGAGAAAAAAGATATTCTCGTGTTTCAACTTCAATGCTTTGAGATTTTTGGGAATTAGGCTTTAATTCATTCCGTCTGTAGAATTCCAAGGGAGAGAAATTATTGGAGCCGAGTCGTTGAAGAATAGAAGGTGATCTAGTGGGCTTTGGGTAACGATGATTGTTTGGAGATGGATGTTCTTGATGATGGTGGTGTTTTTGGTGGGATAAAGCAGAGGCGAAAACTATGGTGCCGATCATGATGTTGAGAAGAAGGAAAAGAAATGCAGGAGTAGTGAACCAGTTGTTTATGGATTGCCAGATTGAAGGGATGCTTGATATAGATGATACGAACATTTCTTGTTCGGTTTCTTTTTGCGGGAGGAGGAGGGATGTGGTTTCGGTACTCAGCCAGCGCTGAGCAGGTTTTGGAGAGAGGGAGAGAGAGGAAGACTGCAAACTTGGACATTATTTTTACTTATATATCGAAACAATCCATTGCATATTTTTTACAATAAAAATAAGGGCAGAGACACACGGTCTAGAAATATAGATCTATGGTTCCAGGGACACGTACGCTGTGTGTTCGTCTGTTGTTAGGTCGAATGCATAGTTTGCGGAAGGTTAACTTGTGTGGGTCACTGTGTAAGATCTCATCCAATCTAAGAAGCCGCTAGGCTTCTGATTTGATCATTCACACATGTTCTTTAGGGTTGAGATGTTAGAATCTCCCAAAGTGAAGGATTTCACCTTATGATCCAAGATATATGATACTAAAGTCAAGTTGACTATAAATTTTTTGAACTAGCAAGGACATAACACAAAAAGTCGATGTTTATTAAAGGTTGAACCCCAACCAGTAAGGGTCCATGCCACATCCAGTCTCAAATGGTAATGTATGGATGTAAATCAGGTACCCAACGTCCTGCTAGCAGGAGCTTAGCCATATATACAGTAGTCTGCATAAGGAGACCCTAGCACTGCAGACAAGTCTACAGGCCAAGGAAGCTCTCACACTATGCACTTGCTGGAAAGGAGTTATCTTGTCTTTGACAAGAATTGAATTACTGACATCTCTTTCGAGAACTCATGTCCGGAACCCATTGGGCTATGTCCTGGTGATGAAAGTCGATGTTTATTGATAATAGACTCGTAGCTACACCACAGTACTCAAGGTATAAGATCTGATAGGGGCCGTAGGGCATAGCTCAGTTGGTTTTGGATGTGCAGATTTGCTAACAATGTGCAAGGTTCGAATCCCGCAGTGTGGGTTTGCGTGTTCTGTACCTCTCTCTTAGCGGGCTGCTGAATGTCTGATTTACATTTTCCCAACTGTCTCGTCAGACCGCGATGTGGAGGCCCTTGGGGTTGGGTACAAACTTTTTTTTTGCTAACAAGATCTGATAGGGAGATTATGAATGTGCTTAACGAGAATGGTGACTCATTCAAGAGGGATGAAATTTAATATCCTACTCTACATTAGAAAAGGGAAAAAAAAAGAAAGAAAGAAAGGTATGTTATATATCTGTTGACTATTAAGGTCAACTTAGGTTACCATTTTGGAGTTTGCTAACAGAGAAGAAACCCGGAAAGTTGATATTACTGCTTCCAACTAACAGTAATCTGACATCAACTTAGGTTATCTATAGTAACATGATTATCCCCAAGTTATAGGATGTTACATATATCACATTTACTAAAAAATAATTACTTGTTTAACTAATAATTACGTATGGACTATAAAAAAGAGTAATCTCTCCATTTGAAAAATATTGTTTCAATTTTTATTTTGGTTTCTCTAAAAAATATTATCACATTTTAAAAGTAGAAATACATTAGTAATCAAAGTTCTTATACTACTCATTCAATTATTATTATTTATATGTTTTATCTAGTGTTATTCTAATTAACCAACTATAAGTAAAATATGAATAGTAACAAAATAGTTTGACTA
Source organism: Eustoma russellianum (assembly GCA_036186865.1). Classification (NCBI taxonomy): domain Eukaryota; kingdom Viridiplantae; phylum Streptophyta; class Magnoliopsida; order Gentianales; family Gentianaceae; genus Eustoma; species Eustoma russellianum. The sequence goes on along the minus strand of AP025075.1, from coordinate 27,399,101 downwards.
TCATAGTCATCTTATCTTTTATTATAAGAACCAAGACTATCATAGTCATCTTATGGACGGTACGGCGGTAAGCTCAAATTACCATTGTTTTAAGAGACACGAACATAACCCCATTCAAACCTTTAGTAATTAAACAAAAAGTCTACTCCTTACTCAAATTTCTGTGCAAGTTTAACCTAGACGTGTTAAACGAATTCAATAGTTTGCGAACAATTCGAGTTCGATTTGTATTTCATTCGAATTAGTTCGTTAATTTTTACTTAGACGAGAGTTCAGACATCTAATTAGATTCGTTTACTAAAACAAGCTGAACTGTTTGCAAACTATTCGGCTCGTTTAAAGAGTTATAGTGTTTTCGAACCGAATTTGAACAAATTTAAAACTCGTTACAACAAACGAGCCGATTCAAATAGTTTGTTTAACTAAACAAATCTGAATTTAAAAACACAGTATTCGGCTTAGATCGGTTCGTTAACACCCCCACCCAAACAAGATTTTATTGTTTTGCCCTTTTTCCTTTTTTATTGAATTACAATGTAAAAGAGAAGTTTAAATTTTTTGAATAGTCTACTTCTTTTCTACGAATCAATTTAATCATAAAAGATTTACTTGCGTATATATAAATATTTTTCCATATTTTTCCATAATTCCATAATTCCAATGTAAAAGAGAAGTTTAAATTTTTTGAATAGTCTACTTCTTTTCTAGGAATCAATTTAATCATAAAAGATTTACTTGCGTATATATAAATATTTTTCCATAATTCCATTGAAAAGGGGTCTCAATTCAATATATGAAAGGCGCATTATTTATTCCTCTTAACAACGTCTTGGCTGTTAAAAAAAAAGGGACCTTATGGTCAAATTAAAATGTCACGTAGTTAGAAAGAGAGAAAATTTTATAATTATGACTTTCCAGAAAAAAAAAAACTACATATATAAAGCCTCTTCCACAAAGAAGCTTTATGTTTTGGCTTAGTTAAAGTATCTCCTACAAAGATGATTCTTTTTTTTTTTTAAATCGTCTTTTTTTAATAAAAAAAATAAAACGAGCCTATTTAATTAAAAAAAAAGGTTGTATCCTAACTAACAAGGGTTATTGTCACATTCGGTTTCATAGGAAGTGTAGGACTGTAATGTCTGAAGGGCATGTTATATACACGTGTACAACATTATAGAGCCCAAGTAATGGAATTCGTCTCCAGAGGGAATCGAATTCACAACCTCCTTCTTTCAAGGTGATCAACTCTTGACTGTTTCCGTCAGGCTAAATCCTGGGACGAGCCTATTTATATGGATAGAAAGAGGAGGAAGATATCTTATCCAATCAAAAATTGATTTCTAAAATTATAATTTATCTAATACTAATGTTCATATAATTTGAACAAGTTACCCACCAAACAACCTTCGTAATAAAAAAAATGAGTATATTAAATTCATAATGACAACATTTCAGCCAACAAATAAAATTTATCTACCAATTTTTTGTTTATAAATTTTAAGATGTTCAATACATGACCCTTTTACGAGCCATGGTGGATTTTTTTGTTCTAATATTACGAGAGTTGACTGTTGGATAAGTTTTCTGTGCAATAATATTTTATATTTTAAACTTATACATACATGTATGTAGATTTACAAAGATAAGATTAAGTGATTATAATGTTCTAATCATATATTGGATGGAAAATAGTTTATAACATCATAATCATCTAATCATATTGATCCAAATAGGTGTGCATATAAGTTTACAATCTTGGAGATCTATATAAAAGTTGTACATCAATCAACTCTCGAAATATTATAAGGAAAACATCAACACGTCAAAGGGTCATGTATGTCGTTTATTTAGTTCATTTTAATCAACCAATTAAGAGTAGAATAAGAATAGTTGCCAACATAGTTTGACGTTACTCAAACTATAACAAATTTTTTTTTTTGCTAGGGAAGGAGTACCTTTTATTTAAATTATCATTCAAGTTTAAGATTAGGAAGATTTAATCCATTCCCCTTTTCTTTCTCCTTTTTTTTAAAAAAAAAAAAATCAGTTACCACTACTTTACACTTCTTACACATGCAAGTGTAAAATGATGCACGAGTGACATTCGAAATTCTGGATTCATTTTGGATTGTGGATAGATAAAAAACAACACTACTCCATTGCCTTAAAGGCTTTTGTTTATGGCGAGATATGGAACGGTCAGATATACGCAACCATACCCATGTGTTAGAAACATACATAGGTTGTTTCCCGATGACCCATAATAGAAATTGCGTGTCGATCAACTGCTACTTCACAATATAAAAAGCACAACTAATTTAATGAGTCATTTTGAATAGATACACCAGTAAAAATTGCATACCACACAAGATGAGCACTTCTCTAAGAGAATAAGGGCAATTCTTCAATCATATTCTCCACTATAATGAAGATTAGGGTTTGATTCCTTGTTGGCCATTAAATAAATCATTCCAGCCTTTTGCAAAAGTGAATAATTGAGCTCCATTTATTCTATGCCTTTTTCTTCTCTCCTGCTTATGTAATAGCCTTGATTCAAAAGAAGAAAGTACACTAAGCTTGTGAGCATATTAGGATTGCCAGAAGGAAACACGCATAAGTTCTCTACTAAATATCATATACTTTTAGCTATAATGGATGAGAAATATTTTCTGCTAGCACAACATATTGTTATTATTGTGCCATTTATGCAGGTATATATAGAGTCAAGGTTTCGCTAGAAACAAACTCTCTATCCTTTTGGACAGAGGTATTGTTTGTCTGTCTTTAACTCTCTTAGATTCTAGCGATAACTTTTGATGTCGTTGGGATATATTGTGTATGTGTTGTTGTTCATTCTAAACAATCTTAGAGCAAAAGAATCTTTTTATTTCCACAACATAATATTTGTTAGTTGCTTTAACGAGGTGATTCTAAATAATAATATAGCAATAGAGTATTTTTATTTTCGTAACCTAAATTTATTAGTGGATTTAACGAAGTAAACGTGTTTAATCTATGGAATCCCTTACTATAAATTACTACATAAGCAATTCCATCTCCTTTATACGTGCCATAAATGTCTAGACAGGCCACTCAATCAAAAGTATTCTTTTTGTAACCTATGTGTACGTATATATGTATGTATTTGTGTGTATGCACATATATGCACACACATGGCAACAAATTACGTATTACATGCAGTGAAGAATAAAAGAAAACGAGGATTTGTAAATCCAAACCTAATAAGCAAGTGAGAATACAATAAGCTGTAGACTAATTTCCCTGCAGAGCCTTCACAAGCTGCGGTCCGGATTTCCTCAGCGTAAGAGCAGTCAAAAAAATAATCGGCAAAAATAATCGGCTGACATATTGTTAAGATTGGTGGAACTTAAATCAGCCGAACTGAAATGAGACCGAACTCAAAAAACTTAGAGATGTGAACTATTGTCGAGCCAGAGCTGAATAGTGCCGAGCTGGACAGAAGCAGTGACGAGCAGAGCTGAGCATCAAAGCATTGACCTCAGCTCGACAGTACACCAGAAGTTTACAGAAAGGAATATTTCCTTGATTGGAGATTTGACTGAAGTGAATCCCGTTATGAGTTAAAGTTTTCATACTTATCTTTTATAAGGAATACCTATTAGAGTTCTACTTATGGTATGATAGCGAAGTAAAATGAAAATTCCATAAGTCGTGCTAATCCTTTTACTCCCCATAAAATCCTCTGTTAGACGCATGTTTGATGTAGCCGAAAATCTCAATTGGTGATAGTGAATTTCTTGGCTTGCCGCCGCCGTGGGTTTTTCTTCCCGTTGAGTGTTTTCCCACGTTAAATTGTGCGTCCTTCGTTTTCGTTTTCTTTGATCGGTATTCATTACTTTTGTGTGTTCTTGTAATTATCGTTGTGGTTGTACTCGATGTTATGCAAATTTACACAACACATAATAACATAAAAGAATGGATCAGAATGAATGAAAGATGACCAACAAAAAAATAAATATGCATGAAAGACAGTATCGGACGTTGGAAAAACGGTAAGAAGAGGAACGGTAAGGGTTCTCACAAGCTGTGCACGTACGATTTCACTACTTCAGTAAGTTCCGGTGGAATGATCAATTTTCAAAATAGGGCGGTAAACGAGCCGAACGAGCCGAGCATTGCGTTGTCCAAGCTCTGTTTATTTAACTTAGCGAACGAGCTGAGCCTGTTTGTTTATTTAAACGAACACATTTAATGGTTCAAGTTTGGTTCGTTTAACACACGGACAACATTAACGAGCCGAACACCTTAACGAACGGTGCCACTTACCGAGTTCGAACAGAAAAAAGGGTTCAAGTTCTGTTCATTAACCTTTTATCCGAGCCGAGATCAAACGAGTTGAACAACCAAACGGCTTGGTTCATTTACAGCCCTATTTCAAACCGTCAAATCATTAAAGTATCACATACGTTACATACTTGATTCGACAGCTTTGAATTAATTTGACACAACAATTCCATCAGACAGAACCTACGAAACACCTTCTTGATTCCCATTTTCCTGGATTGTTTATGCCTTCAAACTTGACAGGAGTCTTTCATCTTCCAAATTAGACTCAAAATCCTGGTAAGCAACTCCATATATACAATTGCGAATTTTATTCATTTCTACACTCTCACTACCTCTAGCAGATTAATGTCTATTGTTCGATCCTAAGTCATACCTCATTTGGTATTCAGGTTGGGAGTTAGGAGTTAGCTCCAAGAAGTACAAGTTTGATTCCAGAGACACATACAACGTCGGTGTTTCAATATTGTCTGAGTCAAAGGGTCAGTTTGAAGTGGACATGTGTTTGTTCCTTGTGTATGACCTTCCCAACCTATTAGGCCACTGAGCTCATAATTTTCATCCTCTACAATGTTTCTTGGGGATGAGACGATAAGAACAGTCAGAACCACTGGCATTTTGCAAAAAAAAAAAAAAAAGCACCATGTTATATCGTATTGCAGTAGCCAAATTTAGAGTCTATTTCTAGTAGTTTTGCGAGATGAAAGAGAGGAGAAGACAATCAAAAGCAAAGATGAATGACCTTTTGCTTGGAAATCTAGGGAGACAGCAAACCCCACAAAGGAAACGTAAGGTGCTGTGTGATCCAGACAGAAAAATCAGGAAAGGGAGATCTTAATTCTTAAGTAATGTGAAACAGTGATATTGAAGAAAGCATATTTTCAAGAATATTTGGTCTCTTTGCATCCAAGATCATCTTTTCATTTCTTTAAACTCCCCTTAAATGCATATCTAAATATTCCATTTCCTTGTTCATCAGCAGCCATTTGCTCTTGCCCTGCAGTTTGGAGCATTAATTCATGGTTTTGATGCTATTCCCTTCTTAAGAATCTTTTTGTTAGGTAATTGTTGGGTAAGAAAGAATAATAAATAGTACTAAGTGGAATGATAACAAAGCATCCACTTATGCACCTTAGATATTTGGAGCAAAAGGCCATACTATGTCTCTGAGGGCCCACCGTTCGAAGAAGCATTGTGGAAGATGCAAATCAGGAACTCAGCGGCCTCCTAAGTTAGAGAGGTCATACATAACTAGAGATGTTAACGAACCAAGCCGAACCGAATAATAGGTTTTCAAATTAGGATTCATTTAGCTAAACGAACTGTTCAGCTCGGTTTGTTTAGCTAAACGAACTTTAAAATTGGTTCGAATTCGGCTCGATAACCCTTTAATTTTTTAAACGAGCCAAACAGTTCGTGAATAATTTGGCTCGTTTTAGTAAATGAACCAAAACAACTGTTCGAATTTGGCTCATTTACCGACCATTACCGAACGAATACGAACCAAACACGAACCGAACTCGAACAGTTCATGAACTGTTCGGTTCGTTGAACAACCATATATAGAAGGAGCCCACCGCAAACTGGGCCTTTGGTCCAGACAGCAGTGAAACACCTATACTGTGCGTGTCCTTGGAATCAAACTCGGTATCTCTTAGAGGAACTTCCAATCCAAATATCAACTGATCTATGCACTGGGGCCACCTTAGATATTTATAGATATGTATGTTGAAATTTTATTAATGGAAGTGATAAATTATACTCTTATCTTGAGACATTATAGAAAAAGACAGAATATCTATTTTTTTTAAAAAAAATTAAAAAAAAAGACAGAATATCTAATATAATATGTATAAGAATCTCTACATTTATAATTGTGTTGGTCAAACTCAAACCGTGTGCAATAGTATGTGAAATCTTAATGGTATCTTTCCAACATGTGATATATTATTAAGCAATTGTGATGATCTAAGCGGGCAAGAGAGATGCCTTGAGGGAATCAGAATACTTCGCATAGAGGATAGAGGGGGGGGGGGGGGGGGGGGTGTTCTTATTCGTTACCTCCTAGCATAAATACCTCTTTCTTCTTATCATTCCATCTTAATAACATGCATGTACCTATCCATTCATATGTACGTATAGTTTGAGAAGCTCCATCTACATATATATGTTGAAAAACATTTGGTAGTTAATGGGGGTTAGCATTGTAGATAGGCTATTTGGATCCGTTGTCTCGGCCATAGCCTATGGTTTCGTTCCCTATCATCAAGACAACCACAACCACAAATACAACCACAAGATGGGCAAGGGTCGTCCACTTTCTTTGCAGGTTCATTTCGTCCTTGTTAATGTTGCTTTTGCACTTATATATTTATAGGTAAACTGCCTGAGCTTTTATGATGCATGGCTCTAGACCTTAGGGGTGTGTGTTATTTATTTTCTTCGTTCAACAAAAGTATTATTTTTTCACTAATATATACGTTATAGCATATGCAGATGAGATCTGAGGAGGCATGTTATGAGACAAAATATGAGGCTTCCAATCACACGACGCCACGTGTACAAAAGAGTATTTTTTTAAAAAAAGAAAAAATATAAACAGCGGGCCCTTTTGAACACGTGGCGTCGCGTGATTGGAGACCTCATATTTTGC
>AP025075.1:27380250-27392112 GCA_036186865.1 Eustoma russellianum | reverse complement strand
GATATAATAAGGTAAGAGCTAGCATGGTAAAATCCCTGAGTGGCGCCACCAGTTTGGGTTCAACGTCCTTACTCTTTTGTTTGACGTTTAACTATGAGTTTCAATTATTTATTTCAGGTATTTTTAATGGCAGATGAGATCTGAGAAGGCCTCGTATGAGATAAAATATGAGTCATCCAATCACGCGACGACACATGTGTAAAAGAGCCTTTTTTCTAAAAAGAAAAAAAGTAAACAACGGGCTCTTTTGTACACATGGCGTCGCGTGATTGGAGACCTCATATTTTGCCTCATATGAGGCAAAATATGAGGTCTCCAATCACGCGACGCCATGTGTACAAAAGAGCCCGTTGTTTACTTTTTTTCTTTTTAGAAAAAAGGCTCTTTTACACATGTGTCGTCGCGTGATTGGATGACTCATATTTTATCTCATACGAGGCCTTCTCAGATCTCATCTGCCATTAAAAATACCTGAAATAAATAATTGAAACTCATAGTTAAACGTCAAACAAAAGAGTAAGGACGTTGAACCCAAACTGGTGGCGCCACTCAGGGATTTTACCATGCTAGCTCTTACCTTATTATATCGTGTTCTTTTTGAGGTTTGGATCATATTGATGAAGAATTTTCGTTACTATGCTGCACTGACATAGTAACAAAAAGTTTATGTACGGATGAAACCACTTACAAGTAGGAGCAACAAACACGTCGTCTTTGTGGTTTTGGTGAATTTTAAAAAGCAAATTTAAATACAAGCATATCAGGTTGGTGGGTCGTGTTTAGTTACCCTGTCAATCCGGTTTCTTAGGTTGACAGGTTTGATATGTCAAGTTAGCGGGTCACTTTCAGTTTTGGTGGATCATGTTTATTGTGACAAATTCATAAGTTCGGTTTGGTAGGATGACATGTCTGCTGAGTCAACCGATAGGTCAAACATGTCCGACTTGATTTTAGAGTTAACCGATAGGTCAAGCAAGTTCGATTTGATTTTGGTCTAAACCTGTACAACCAAATCTAAACATGCAGGAGAAGAAAAAAACCAGTCAAGGGACACCAAGCCATGCAATATAGTGACAGATTTACATTTCCTAACTCTAAGAGAGTTATAAACTTCAAGTTATAAGATCCTCCTGTATTTGCTACCAAAGGTGCAAAATAAAACGATTTTTGTATTAGTGATCAAGATGGGATCAGTCTATTTTCATTCCGGCTTTTGTTACATACATATATATTCCTCCTAGTCTAGTTTGTGATAATGTTGTACATAAAGACAACTAGATAAGGAATAACTATTTAAATAATACGTTAAAAATAACTAATCACGTACGGGTATAAAAAGTGCACAATCGTGAGGCTACCTTTCACCCGTTTCACACTTATGGATTCTCTTGTCTTCCCATCATGGCCCGGGCACGTGTAACACCACGTGCTATATCGAAAATGAACATATATACATACATACATATATGTATATATATGTGTATATGTATATGTATATGGGTTTGAATATCGGAAGTGAAAACATGAATATTTGATTTTTAATATTGTCTGCACATAGTAGCTTTGACATGGCCAAGTTTGGCAGCGACATGGTGAGAGACCGAGAGTTGTCTTTATAATCATCAGATTTGAATTGACCGATTTGTAAAATCTAGCAATGGAGAAAACTATAACAACAACAATATCACCACATTGTCTTAGAGGCTCCCGCATATGTCGTGATATGAAAAGTCAGATGTACGCAATCATACACATGTATATTCCGATGACCCAAAATGAAAATTACGTCAAGCTGTGTCGATCAACTGCTAGTTCATAATATAGGAAATGATCAGCCAATTTAGTGAATTTGTTTTCTTCCATCATATTTCGAAGTCAAAAAAAGAGTGTTTCTTTGACTCCATTAGAATGGGAAAACTGCCCCTGTCTGTCTATCATCATTTGCAAAACTGTAAAAACAGTGGAATTGATTCATCAACACGCAGTAAAAACTGGAGCATGTGTTTAAGAATGTGACAAAAGAACTTCAATTTACGTACTAGTAAAAAATAAAGGCGATTATTTACGAACGTGTGTTAGAAACGCCTTGGTTTTCAGACGATAGAGCTGAAAGTGAGAATGTGCTGTGCTGGATGCGAGAGGGTTGTCAGAGACGCCATCTTCAAGCTCAGAGGTATCCTTCCCATCTTATATTATCCAATTTCATGGATTTCCTATAAGATTGTGACTGTTGTGTGCATGCATAATATTTTTCACTGCCAAGATTCGGATTAAAACTTTAGAATTTCATATTCTTTTGTTGCATATACATGCATATAAAGTGGTTTCAATATTCAGTATACTAGAGAGGGGACAGCCACATATGTAAAGAGAGACAACAACAACATTGCCCTATTGTCTTAGAGGCTCCGACTATGGCGAAGTATGGTGGATCGAATGTACGCAACCATACTCATATGTTAGAAACACACAGATGTTGTTTTCTATTGACCCATAATGAAAATTGGGTCAACCAAATCCATCATGTCTCTTTATGCATATACATGCCCACCATTTCCTTGGCTTCGTGCAGCCAAGTCTCTCCAGGTCCATGTAAGGGTTGTCCATTTTACTTAAAAACTTATGGACTGTTAGGTTATATTTGTTTCAATATTGTCATTATGATTTGTCTGAGTTCACAGCTTCGAGCCACGGAAACGGCATCTTGCATAAAAAGTATAGAATAAGGCTACATACATCAGATCACGAAGCGATCTGGCCCTTTCCTAAACCCTGCGCAAATGCGTGAGCCTACTACACCGAGAACGTCTTTTTATATTCTCTAATAGGGGGTTCGGATGTACACAATCATACTCATGTGTTAGAAACACAGGGAGGTGGTTTCCCGATGACCCATAATGAAAATTACGTCAAGCTGTATCGATCAACTGCTACTTCACAATATAAAAAGCGCATCCAATTTAGTGAGTCATTTCGTTTTATTTCATCATATTCCAAAGTCAAAGAAGAGCGTGTCATTAACTCCATTGGAAACGGAAACATTATCGATCACGTAAGAATTTTTGTAAATATGTACTGCATGCATAATGCACAAATACACATCTAAATACATGAATTGACTATGTGAAATTCGTGAGCTAACCAGAATATGCAGTAACAAGAACTGCAAATAGAGAGGAAAAACGAAGGAAAACCTAGAGAAAGCAGTTGGAGCAAACCAGAGAAATGAAAGAGAAGAAAAACTGAATTGATAACTGTCAAACCGTTGGTTACAAGTATTTAAACAAAACAGAAAATTGGAATGACTAAAATGTCCCTCAACTAATTACACATACAACCAACGAATTAAGGGCACTACAGTCTTTTCAACTGAAATACAAACTTTCGCGCCCTCAAGTATTCTTCTTCCTCCTGCTTCCTTCACCCTCTGATGTACCTGCTCCATCCAGCTTGATCACCCGAATTTCATCACCTTCATTACTTGCTTCAGCTTCCTTATCATCTCCATTCGTAACACCCCTCCTCAAGCTTTGCTTGTCATAAAGATTAAGCATTCCAATCGACTGCAGCATCACCATCAACTTTCTATAATCCAAAGACTTTGTGAACATATCCGCAATTTGAAGATCTGTTCTCACAGGCATCAACTTTAAAGTACCATTCTGCACCTTTTCTCGAACCAAGTGGCAATCTATTTCAATGTGCTTGGTTCGTTCATGAAACACCGGATTCTCCGCAATATATATGGCGCTCTTGCTGTCACAAAACAGTTCAATTGGTCTTTGCTCAGGCAATCTCAAATCATCAGCCAAGTAGAGCAACCATTGAAGCTCACACGTTGCAGCAGCCTCGGCTCTATATTCAGCCTCAGCTAAAGACCTAGAGACTGTGGTCTATTTTTTTGCCTTCCAAGATATTAACGCATTGCCTAGAAAAACACAATACCCGGTAATGGATCTCCTACTCTCACTACAGCCAGCCCAATCTGAGTCCACAAAGCCCTGTAATTGCAACTTGCCTCCGCTTGGATATACCAAACCTTGACCTGCAGTGCCTTTCAAGTACCTAAGTACTCTATGCGCAGCCCTCATATGATTAATCGTAGAACAATCAAGAAATTGACTTAGTTGTTGTACCGAATAAGAAATGTCAGGTCTTATGAGATTAAGATAAATGAGCTTCCCTATCAAGCTTCGATACTGTGGCACATCCGAGAAAGGATCTGAATCACCATGAGCCAGGTTGTGATGCATCTCCATAGGTGTTCTGACCGGTTTGCTCCCCAAAAAACCACTCTCCTCCAGCAACTCAAGCGTATATTTCCTTTGATTTATAACTAGCCCCTCCTTAGATCTAACTACCTCAATTCCAAGGAAAAATCTCAGTTCACCAAGGTCCTTAATCTTGAACTTCTGGTGTAATAAAGCCTTGAGATCTTTTATAGCCTCCACATTATCACAACATACTATTATGTCATCAACGTATACCAACAAGATCAACAACGAAGTCCCAATCGTCTTAGTGAACATAGTGTAGTCTGCCTTTGATTGTATGAAACCATGATTTATCAAGAAACTTGTGAGCTTCGCGTTCCATTCCCTACTCGCTTGTTTTAGGCCGTATAAAGACTTCTGAAGCTTACAAACCATGTCTGGCCTAGTCAAAGTAATACCTGGTGGAGGTGTCATATAAATCTCTTCGTGAAGATCACCGTGAAGAAAAGCGTTATTAATGTCAAGCTGCTGAAGACACCATCCCCTCCTGGCTGCCAGAGCCAATATAAAGCGAACCGTAGTCATCTTCGCTACAGGCGAGAATGTGTCCTGGTAATCAATGCCGTACTGCTGCGTGTAGCCTCTCGCAACGAGCCGCGCTTTATGTCTTTCCACACTGCCATCCGCCTTATACTTTACCTTGTATACCCACTTACAACTTATTGGGCACTTCCCCGCAGGTAAAGGCACCAAACTCCAAGTGTGGTTTGCTTCCAAAGCATCCAGCTCAGCCTTCATGGCTTCTTGCCAAGCTGGAACAGCAGCTGCCTCAGTATAAGTAGAAGGCTCTACATGCATGCTTATATTCAATGCATAAGACTTATACTTTGGAGCTAAAGATTCAAAAGTCATATATTTGTGAATAGGGTGAGAAGTTGAATAAAAAAACTGAGGAGAACTTGAGGCCACCATTTGATTGCAATAATAATCTTGTAAGTAGGATGGAGGTCTCCTAACTTTGGGATTATTGCATTGAGTTGGGAGAGAAGGCACGGTAAGGTGATCATGAGAACTGGTTGACTCTGGGGTAATTTGAGCATTATCATGGGAGCTGGTTGAATCTGGGGTCAATTGACTGATTCTAGTTGGAGAGACACCATGACTTACATTAGGTATAGGGGTTATGTATGTCTCACTAGGAATTTCAGAGGAATCAACATTTAAGCCAGGAGTTAATGACTGAGTTTGAGTGTCAAATGGCAATATGCAAGGTGCAGGGCTAGGAATTGTTACTGGACAATCATACAACCAAGGAGCGGACTGAGCTTTCTCTGATGTGGACGGACCACCACAAGATGGAGAATCAGAAATTCGACTATTAATGACAGGCTTAAAAGGGAAAGACTGCTCATGAAATACCACGTCTCTTGAGATGAACACATCATTAGTGTCAAGATCCTGCAATATGTAGCCTTTGCAATGCGAAGATATCCCAAGGAAAACACTTCTAATGGCCCTAGGTGCAAACTTTTCTTTATGAGGCTGTGTGCTAGTAGCATATGTTAGGCAACCGAAAACCTTCAACTGATCATACTGAGGTTTGGCATTGTATAAAAGTTCATATGGTGTTTTGTGATTAAGGAGAGGTGTTGGTGTGATGTTAACAAGATAGGCCGAGTGTTGGATACAAAAACCCCAGTACTGGCTTGGCAAATGAGATTGAAATCTTAATGCTCTTGCCACATTCAAGAGATGCTGTTGCTTCCTTTCCACTATGCCATTCTGTTGCGGGGTATAAACGCAACTTGTTTGATGGACTATACCCTTCTGAGCATAAAAAGAATGCATGTTAAACTCTAAGCCATTATCTGTTCTAATGATTTTAATGGGAACATTAAACTGCACAAAACTTTCAATAATTCTCCTTGCCTCAGACTTGGCTCTCATCAAATACACCCAGCAGTACCTAGTATGATCATCTACTATAGTAAGAAAACACTGCTGTTTATACAAGGTATGGTATATGGTATTTATACGGTCCCCAGATGTCTATGTGAATGAGATCAAAAGGTGAAGAGGAATGGGAAGCTGAAACGGGAAAGGGTAACCTCTTTTGTTTGGCTAAGGGACAAACATCACAATTAATGTATTCTATGCTAGGAACAACACTTGGTTGCTGTTTGTGCACATCCTTCATTCTATCAATTCCCATGTGGCCAAGCCTCATATGCCACAGCATACCATCAGTTGCATGACCAGTCGAACTCTGAACATTGAAACAATTTCCATTCGAAGCATGATTGGTATTGGCCCGTAAGTAGTACAATCCTTTTCTTCTTTCAGCTGAACCAATCATCTTCCCCGTTACCTTTTCCTGAATCAGACACATACACTTATCAAAGGTAATGGTGACCAGGTTATGTTGGGTAAGCTTGCTGATGGATATGAGGTTAAATGTAAAAGTGGGGATGAAAAATACGTCTTGCAGGATAAGATTGGGGGTGACTCGGACTGTACCAATGTGAGTAACACTGGCATTGTGATCATTGGGAAGTTTGACATAGACACTAGAAACAGGCTTAAAGGACTCAAACATACAAATAGATGAACAAATGTGATCTGTAGCTCCAGAGTCTAAGATCCACACAATTGAACTTTCACAGTATGTGTTACCTTTATACTTACCTGAGGCACTGGTTTGTTGAGTCTGAGCACTCATCACAGCATGCGTGCCAATGGTGTTGTCAGAAATGCTTGCCCCCGCATTGTGACCTTTGTCCTGATGCTCCTTGAGCATACTGAGCAATTGTGTATATTGTTCCTGCGTCAAACTTGGCACCATTACAGAGTCAGACATCACCATGCTGTGTCCACCATCATCATAAGCTCCCTCATTATCAGTCTGTCCGCACTCTTCATCCTGATACTACAAGTATGGCTCTCCAGTGACATAATTCACACTTCCTCTTGGTCTATATCCTGGTGGATATCCATGTTTCTTATAACATCGATCCACGGTGTGTCCAAGCATATTACAATGGGTGCATATTGGTACTTTAGAATTGGGAGCAACTGACTTCACCATATCCCTCCTACCTCCTCTACCAAATGGCCTGGGCATCAGACTGACATTACTCGTCCCCATTACTGGCCTTCCCTGGTAGTTACCATACCTAGGATTCCCTCCAACATTCATCACAACTGAGGGGTTATTACTGAACTGTGGTTGGTTATTTGAATACGCCAATTTCCTTTCAAACTTAACCGTCATTGCAAAAATTGTCTTAAGATCAGGTAACGGTGTTGACAACAACACCTGAGACTTTACAGCCTCAAATTCATCATTCAAACCTTTCAGAAATTTTATAACCGAATCATCCTCAATAAATTTATGCATTTGAGAAGTTAAATCACATGTGCATCTATGACAATTACAGCTAGGAATTGAACGCATCACCATTAACTCTTCCCAAAGCATTTTCAACTTAGTGTAATATTCGGTGACTGAAGAATTACCTTGTTTAACTGCATAAAACTCCTCTTGGAGATCTGATAATCTGAAAGCGTCAACATTCCCGTACCTATGCTTCAAATCACTCCATATATCTGAAGCATCGTCAAGCCACATTACGCTTTGTCCAATCGGACCACTAACAGAGTTTATGAGCCACGCCGCCACCATGTTATTCGCCTTCACCCAGGCTGCATATCTACGAGATGTTTCGGGAGGTTTAACAACTGTTCCATCAATAAATCCTATTTTGTTTTTGGATTGAAGTGCTCGTTTGAAACTTCTACTCCAACTGTGAAAATTTCGATCATCAAGCAACGGTTGAACTAAGATCAATGAAGGATTATCACTCGGATGAATATATAAAAGATCATCCGAAGGATCGGATTGATTCGTAGGGATATTCGCATTATGCGATGAGGAGGCAGCATTCGCAGAATGCGATGTGGAAGGGGAAGCAACATTATTCGCCATAAACGTTCCGAAATTCATGAATCTCTCTCTGATACCATGTGAAATTCGTGAGCTAACCAGAATATGCAGTAACAAGAACTGCAAATAGAGAGGAAAAACGAAGGAAAACCTAGAGAAAACAGTTGGAGCAAACCAGAGAAATGAAAGAGAAGAAAAACTGAATTGATAACCGTCAAACCGTTGGTTACAAGTATTTAAACAAAACAGAAAATTGGAATGACTAAAATGTCCCTCAACTAATTACACATACAACCAACGAATTAAGGGCACTACAGTCTTTTCAACTGAAATACAAACTTTCGCGCCCTCAAGTCTTCTTCTTCCTCCTGCTTCCTTCACCCTCTGATGTACCTGCTCCATCCAGCTTGATCACCCGAATTTCATCACCTTCATTACTTGCTTAAGCTTCCTTATCATCTCCATTCGTAACAGACTATGTGGAATTCGTTTAATATAGGTGTGGATTCAGTAGAAGTGAACCTTCCAATGGAGAAAGTGACAGTAACAGGATACGTAGATCGAAACAAGGTGCTGAAGGCTGTAAGAAGGGCAGGAAAGAGAGCAGAATATTGGCCATATCCAAACCCACCTCTTTACTTCACATCCAAAGACAATTATTTCAGAGACACCACAAGTGAGTTCAAAGAAAGCTATAACTACTGGAGACATGGCTACAACATGCCCGACAAGCATGGCACTCTTCATGTCACTCATCGTGGAGACGACAAAGTTAGCAACATGTTTAACGATGACAACGTTAATGCCTGTTCCCTCATGTGATTACGCCATCCGGCTGTCGTAATATCGACTACAGTCTTTCTTGTACAGGATCCCTGGACAAAAAATGTATGTGATAACTGACAGAAAAAGGGTTGTCTTTTTTACATATATATATATGTATCATTAGTCTCACTAGTCTAGTGCAGAAAAAGACTTGGCAGCCCAGTTTTATGTTAATGTGTATATGGTTCTGTGAAGTAAATAAGAACTAAGATGTATATATTGGTCATGTCAAGTATGTAGATGTGATTTGGAACTTTGATTGGATGTGGAGTTATGGTGTCTATTGTAACGTCTATAGCATGCAATTGTGTAATTACAACAATAAAAGTCATACTCAGTATATTCCAATGACAGCGAAAGCTACCGCTAGAGTCTCGCTTGCACTTATGTAATTAACATGTCAAATATTTAGACCCAAGAAACATGGGGAAGAGACAGCTGTTTTGAGTTTGGATCTCATTGATATATCAGTTGAATGTTGTTCTAACGCCAACTCGATAAGTTAAAGGTGATGGTGTGATATGACACTTGATCTCTAAAACTTTTCTTTTTTTAATTTAGGGAATTGAACTTGTGTGGTTTTCATTGCTAATATTCCCAAAGGACAGGACTGTCCATCTTTCAACATAGAGATCAAAAACCTATTTCAACATCATGTTAAACATGCAAGCAGCACATTATGTTCTATTGTGCATCTTGATTTCCTTTTTCTACTTTATTCAAACCAGGAAAACAGTAGCAAATGTAGCTTCCTATGATGAATAAGTAAATCATAAAACCATAAATAACACTTATTGTTGCAGTTGTGCATCAATAGGATAAGATGATGATACAAACATGTATGCAAATAACAAGGCTATATTCACAAGAATCTAATGGAGGCGTGGACTCATGTCTCGTTGCAGCACCTTTAAAGCAACCAAGTCTCAGGCAGTAGCTGCTGCAGCTTCTTCCACAACTTGTGTTGCTGGAAGAAGGGTGCAGACGAGTGTGCGATCACCATAGACATTGTCCACACGTCCTGTTTCCACAAGAAATTAAGGAAATTCCATCAAATTAGTCATCAAAAAAGTGCAGTCTTAAATAGATGGACAATAACAACAGGCTAACAACCAACAACAACATTATCCTATTGACTTAGAGGCTCCCGCCTATGGCGGATATGGAAAGATCGGATGTACGCAACCATACACACCATGAAACACACAGAGGTTGTTTCTCGATGACCCATAATGATGCGTCAAGCTGTGTCGATCAACTGCTACTTCACAATATAAGAAGCGCATCCAATTTAGTGAGTCATTTTGTTTTATTCCATGATATTCCAAAATCAAGGAAGAATGTGTCATTGACTCTATTGGAAATGGAAATGAACAACTGGCTAACAACCATAGCAGAAAAATCAATGAAGGCCACCAAAAAAAATGAAACAAGGATGATTACATTAACATATAATTTCAAGCAAACATTGAACAATCAGAAATGATTCATCTCACTACTAAACTTATGATACTTCATTTCATGAAGGCTTTCCAGTAAGCACTGATATTCAAGTTATCCGGCAAAGTTCAGCTGAATAAATCATGGACGCTAGTTAAAGCAAAAACATACCATGAATGTAAAGTTGGGGAAGATAACATTGCATATCTTCCTACTTGTTAAAAGAACACAATATATAACACCATTTCCAAACCAAATGCAGGAATATAATGCAGCGGAAACGCCCTTTACTGATTCTTTTTGCCAAATCAGTTCATTTTACTAGCATCTCTATATTGTTTGTGAATGAACTTGAATGTTAATCCTAAAAGAGAACACAGAGGTAGTGAATTGCAATTTCATCCTAACTGCAGCAAGTCATACCTAACTTATCTTGCGTCCGAAAATGACCTTTCTGTACGTTCAAAAGTTGGAGGAAGATAACAAAATCGATCTAGCAGATCTTGGGAAGACCACTAGGTACTCTGCCTATAACATACTTGGTGTTACCTTTTCTCCTCAAGACTAACACACTATGGCTGTTTGCCTCATCCTGGAGAAGATCAAACAGAGGATTCATGGTCCGGGCACCAGGAAGCTTCCTTATGGTGGCACTCCAAAGGTCCCCTATGGAGTTTCACAAGGTAAGCTAAAATAAAGTGCACTGTTGCTTGTAGCCCCGAAAATCCGAAGGCATTGCAAATTACTGAGTGAACTACTCTTAATGAAGACCATATCTGAACATCTGCTAGAAGAAGGAACCACTATGGGCGACATGGGTGCACACACTTACAAAGCAAAAAGTCTTTTCAGTAATTGCAGGTCAGAACTTCTGACCAAAGTATGTAGAGGATATATCTGAACTTCTGACCAAAGGCTGTGATATGGATTAATTACCTCCATTTGGTAGGATAACTGGAACCCAGGAATATCCTACACCATAAGTGCAGCCAGTCTCTCAAGGAAAAGAAAATGAAATCATCCTGAGGCCAGTGTAGCAGACATTATAAAGGATGGAGATTGGTACAGGCCAGCAACCAGAAACAGGACAGAAGAGACAAACTGCCTGACTAGATCAGACATTGACCAGGTTGCAATTGTAAGATCAGGGGACACGGCCTCCTCTCAAGTCTGGAAAGTTATCACTGAGTGCCACTGACATACAAGACAATGGACATAATGGACTGGAGTTGTGTGGCCAAAGAAACACGCACCAAGATACACCACCATCTTATGGCTAGATTGCTGGAAAAGGCTTGCTAAACAGGACAAATTATAGCGTTGGGGGCATTATTGAAGATGACTCCTGTGTCCTATGGAAACAGATGCAGTAAGCAAAAGAACACCTTTTTTGCTTGTACGTTCTCCAAGAAAAATGTCTTTTTATCCTAAGGATTTCCA
>AP025075.1:27351941-27374475 GCA_036186865.1 Eustoma russellianum | reverse complement strand
CCAAAAAAAAAAAAAAAAAAAAAAGATGCCAAAAGTTAGTTGATCTTAAAAGATAACCATAAAAATCAAACATTGAGGAAATCCAGTACTAAAAATGGATTAAAAAATAACTAAAGGAGAAGTACCATAAGGGCAGCAAGGTTGTCCTTATTATCCTCAGCAGCCTTACGCAATTGTTCAATATTAATGTTTCCTTTGGCATCAGTTCCAACAGAAACAATTTTCATTCCACACATGGCAGCACTTGCAGGATTTGTCCCGTGTGCTGAAACAGGTATGATGCACACATTCCGGTGATGGTCCCCTCTAGCCTAGATTTTGAATAAGTCAGTAGTCAAGTAAGAACTTGGGGCGGGGGAGGGGGGCAAAAATAACAAAGAAGAATTAAAAGCAGCCACATGCGACTACTAAAAACTTTTGTACCAAACAATCTTTGCAAAATGTGCAAGTGAGCTTACATCAAACGATATGAAAATAAGAGAGGACTGAATATGTCACAAACAGACTCCAAACAACAGTTTTGGAAACATAACACTGTAACTTCTGAACATTGAACAGACTTAAACAGAAAACTATTTTCATATTTAAATACCTACGTCAACCAGAAATAGGCAAGAAATGACTTAACTTCAATGTTCTAATACAACCTTAAAAGTTTATCTTTGATGAAAAACATAATTCCTCAAATATGGCAGGAAAGAAACTGTACCAAATGATATGCACGGATGACCATCAACCCAGCGTACTCTCCAGCAGCTCCAGCATTTGGTTGCAAAGAGAAAGAGTCAAAGCCAGTGATGGTACACAGAAGGTCCCCCAAGTCATTGAACATTTCCTAGATCCAGAATATAAGTATTTTTCAGTAAACCGTAAACTACAGACAATTAATAACGCAAATGCACATCTTCAAACTATCTGCAGCTACCTGGTAACCCTCTGCTTGCTCAGTTGGGGCAAAAGGATGAATGTCGGTGAAGCTAGGCCATGTCACTGGCATCATCTCTGTCGTTGCATTCAGTTTCATTGTACATGATCCAAGAGGAATCATGCTATGGCACAAGGAGAGATCCTTAGATTGTAACTTATGAATGTACCTAAGCAATTCATGCTCCGTGTGGTACCTAAGTAGTAAGGATATTATATCAGTTCATAGATATGATTGTACAACAGTTCGTATTTAAGGAGGGACGTACGAGTTGAATATTGGGTGAGTCAAATATGGAGTATCCCTGATAAGCCCAGATGGGATTGTACTCTTTGCCTCTGGTGCCAGACTTGCAGCAGTAAAAGTCACCTGAAATTAAAGTCCAGTAAGAATTAATCGCTTCTAAAAATTGGAGACCGTAAAGAACGATAAAAACAAAACTATAAGTAATTAACTCACAGGCTTGCCACCAGCAAACACTTGAAATAGCTTGTCCACATCCTCTAAGGTGGTAGTTTCATCGAATGAAACGGTAATCTACCAAAAAAAAAAAGGAGTTATAGTTATTTCACAACATAAAGTGCAAACTTTTTAACCAAGTATATGAACAAGCAAACTTACTGTATTTTTGTCAACTATGCGCAAGTTCATCTCATTCTTAGCAGCAGCATCAGATATTGCCTTTGAATCAGCACACTTAATCTTCACTGTATCTAAAAACGGAAGATCCGGAACCTCCACTGTACCAAGTTTCTTGAGCCCAACAGCAAATACCCCAGCAAGTCCATGAACTCTTTGTGCAATGGCCTTAAGACCTTCAGGACCATGATATACAGCATACATAGCAGCCATGTTGGCGAGCAACGCCTGAGGCAGAGGAATCACAATATGAATATGGCATCAAATAAGTAATGTAAGATTTTTATGCAGCGTGTGTTTATACTGTCTTATCCAGCTAAGACTTTGTTCATGGTTACATAAGCTAATTTGAATTTCCAAGCAAGCATACAACAATAACCAAATTAACACACAATTACCTGCGCGGTACAAATATTGCTGGTAGCCTTGTCCCTGCGGATGTGCTGCTCCCTTGTCTGCATAGCCATGCGAAGCGCAGGCTTCCCTGAAGAATCCACACTGACACCAATAATCCTACCAGGCATCATCCTCTTATATTCTTGGGAGGTAGCCAAGAAAGCAGCATGAGGACCTCCATAACCCATTGGAACTCCAAATCTCTGAGCTGAGCCCACGACAATATCAGCACCCAAGTCGCCCGGAGTCTTCAACATAGTCAAGGCTAACAGATCAGATGCCATCACGACCTTGACTCCATTAGCGTGTGCATTCTTAATAAACCCCTCATAATCAAGAATCTCTCCCTCAGTCCCAGGGTACTGAACCAGAACACCACAAACATCCCCAGATTTGTAATCTATGTCCTTGACATCAGAAACAACAACTTTAATGTCAAAACCATCAGCTCTAGTCTTACAAATATCAATAGTCTGGGGATGGCAATTACTAGCAATAACAAAAGTCTTCTTTTTCCCTTTCTGGATGTTATTACACATGGACATAGCCTCAGCTGCAGCAGTTCCTTCATCCAATAGAGATGCATTTGACATAGGCAAACCAGTGAGATCTGCAATCATGGTCTGATAGTTAAGCAGGGACTCCAGACGTCCCTGCGAAATCTCAGCCTGGTAAGGAGTATACTGAGTGTACCAAGCAGGATTCTCCATTATATTCCTCAAAATAACAGGTGGAACAAAGGTGTTGTAATAACCCATGCCTATAAAAGACTTGTAAACCTTATTCTTAGAAGCCAACTTTTGCATTTGTTCAATCATTTGAGCCTCAGTTAATCCTTCATCAAACTTGGAAAACTTCATGTCATCAATTCTTATAGATTTAGGCACAGTAGCATCAATTAGAGCATCAAGACTCGAGAACCCACAAATCTCAGCCATTTCCCCTTGTTCTTCTGGGGTTGCCGAGTTATGTCGGCGGGGGAATGTATCACTTGGTTTCAATGCCTCAACAGAAATGGATCGAACTTGAGAATTAAACCCCGCCCCAGATTCCAAGAACGTATCTTTTTTCGATTTATGATATTTCCCTTGAACAGAACAAGCAGACAATGAAGAAACATACCTCGAGGGCCTATGAAATGGAGAAGCAGATGGCTTCGACTCTGAAACTAAACGTTTCAGAACAGACCTGTTTGCAAGCTTTCTAGCACGCTCCATTCAAATGATTTCAGCAAATTTTAAGCTTTTCTCTTCTCAAGAACTCACCTACCACATCACCATCCCAAAGGGATGAAAGAAAGAAAGAAAAAATCAAAGCTTTAAGGGGTGGTGATGAAAGTTGGTGAGAAAGGTCTGTTGAGGCTGCTCAGACTGGCATTACATATATTCTAGTTATATATGCATGTCTAAATTTTATTCCTTTTCCTATTTCCAGCTAATATTTTAAGTCATCATTCAGACTTTATAGATCTGGTGGTGGTGGGTAAAGACAAGACTGAAAATCATGTAATGAAGAAGGGAAAAAAAAGGAAAAAGACGAGGGATTTCCGAGGGTGGGGTCCAGTGGGGAGAAACTGTAATGCCATTGGAGTCGGAGATTCTGAATATGTATATAATCATAGATATGTGTGAAAGATTTGTGGTGTGTGTGGTGATTTACAGAAGGTGGAGAATGAATGGAAGGAAATGAATGGGTTTGAGATTGAATTTGAATGGGCGTAAATAACTGGGATTGAAAATCTTGTAAAATAAAATGGGAGATTTGATTGAAGAATTTTGTCATTCAGAAAAATTAAATAAAGAATTTTGTCATTCAGAAAAATTAAATAAAGAATTTTGGTTTTTGGATTCATGTAGAGATATATTGTGACAAGTATGGAACCTCTGGCTTGGCAAGTTCTCTTTCACGTTTGGCTTATCTCAATTGCTCACCTTTCAATTGAGCCATAGATGTGTTTTTTGGATACATCTTCTGAATTTTTTTTCAACACAAATTTGGGACCTCATTTTGGATTTTCGACCTTGTATAATATAAAGATTACGTCCAATCTAAAAAGCCGCTGGAATCCTGATTTACATCCTTCACGCAGCTTCTTGGGACTGGAGCAGTAGGGGCCTTTAGGTTGGGGTTTAACCTTTTACCACAAAGAATATGTGTTCTATCAAAAATCATATAGGTGGATTTATAGTTTTTACCGTTTAGATAAACAGTATATTGTTACAGCGGTACTATAAAGAACAAATTTAACCTCTTTTACATTTGACAATTTTGTTTGAGTACCTAAATTGAAGTGGGTCTTTCGTAAAGTATTATCAATCTAAGAGGCCGTTGAGTTTCTGATTTGCAACATTCACGAAATTTTTTGAGGTTGGAACGTTGAAGTTTATAGAGCCAGGTGTATTGACCTTTGCACCAGAACTTGGATATATCGCGTGTTCAAATAAAGAGTGTTGAAAACCAAAAAGTATAAATAATCTTTTTTTTTTTTATACACTATTCCATACATCTCTTCATTACTTCATCTTTCTACTTCATGTATAAACGAAACATTTTTTACGCCAACTCTACCTTTTTTATTAACCAACATCAATCATGTTTTCAATTCATGATGTTTTGTGACAATCTTGGTAATTATACGATATTTATATTATTATGGTCTTTTGTTTCGTGAACAGTTATATAGTGGATATACTACACATCTCTTTCACTATTTTAACGAAACTTAATGATTTTAAAATTAACGAACATATGTTTGACATTATTATACCATTTATTTTGAATACTGTTACATGAGTAATAATATTCAAACAAGCAAATGAGTAAAATATTCCTGGCGCACGAGAAAACATTTAGACTAAAGATGGTCAAATTAGTTGTTTATTTTAAGGAAATATTTGTCTGATCTTCACCAAATTCAAGATTAAAAAACACAGGATTCGTAGGACCTTTTTAGCTGCTGTATTCTTTGGGAGATGGGAAAATGGAATCCCGGAGGTGTCATTTGGAGTGGATAGGATCACCTCACCGTAAAGGGTTATGCGTGACTGCGCGACACGTGGCAGCAAAGGAGAATGGTGAGGTTAGATGAGGGACTCTCATCTAGCCTCACCACTCCCCCTGCTGCCACGTGTCGCGTGGTCACAAAGGAGCTGAGAAAAGTTGAGGTGAGTAGATCCCAACCCTATTTGTAGGTAGAGGTAGTTGGGTTCAGATTTGAGGAGTTCTGATGTGAAGAAAATATAAGGCCTCTAATCACGCGACGACACGTTTACATAAAAATGAAACCGTGGACCAGTTTATACACGTAGCGTCGCATAATTAGAGACCTTATATATTAGGTTCCTCAGAGGTAGTTACCATAATTGTCAACTTTGTTTACGCAAAGCTCATTTGAAACACATTAAATTTGGATATATAAATGTAAAGCTACATAAATTTATTAAAAAATACACATTCAAAATGTGTATCATTATACGCCGGTATTAAACATAATCAGGCCAAACTCTAGATTAAATTCAATTAAAGCTCAAACTGTAGATTTTACGATTTATTTAATTATAATCATATAATCTAGCCACCGCTATTGGTAGGCAGGAGTATGTAGAAGTCAAATGTCTAAATTTGGAAACATAATTACAATCAATATGTCTTATAATCAGCCTAAGCATTGAGCTTGAAAATACATCTCGATCTCAAATTGTGTGATTGATCAAGAGATCGAAGTTGATTAAGTCTAAAATTTAATTAGAATTTGTTCGGTTTATTTAAAGTCATTTCCAATAGAGTCAAATATACAATCTTCTTTGATTTTGTAATATATTGTAATAAGCTAAAATGACTCACTAAATTGAATATACTTCTTATGTTGTAAAACAGCTGTCGATCGATATAAGTTGACGCAATTTTCATTATAGATCATTTGGAAATAACTTTTGTATATATTAAAACTTGGGCTTACATGAGGTGAGGCTCATATCCACTCAAAACCTTAAGACAATGGGTGGTGGAACCTCATCCTCATATAACCCATGCATTTTTTTCTCAAATTAGCCAATGTGAGATTCTCAACACCCGCCCTCACGTGGCAACGTGGCTTTGACATACACACACGCCTTACGACCCGCCATCAATCACAAACCACAATAGGATTCTCAACACCCTCCCTCACGTGGAAACGTGGCTTGACATATACACGCGCCTTACGATCCGCCATCAATCACAAACCACAAGCCAGACATGAATATCTGGACTTAGGTGAGGGGAAACATTAAGTGGCCAACCATGGGCCAGGCAAGGGGTGAATCCACATTTTAAACCTGCTCGGATACCATGTTGAAACTTGGGCTTACATGAGGTGGGAGCCATATCCACTCAAAACCTTAAGGCAATGGGTGGTGGAACCTCATCCTCATATAACACATGCATTTTTTCTCAAGTTAGCCAATGTGGGATTCTCAACAGTATATTTCAAACACATGAGTAAAGTTGTATATCCAACCCTCTCTTACTTTGATATAGATAAAAACATCTAAGACAATAAGATAATGTTGTTATTGTATTTAATGTTAATAATTAGATAAATAGTCATGCTTGTAGTCAAAAACTCTAAAACATAATGGCCTACTAGTTACATACTTGTACACATTTTTCATGTGCGTAAAGGGAGACGATATGTCCTTTTCCTTTTTCTTGTTTTATATGAAAGATAGTGACTGAAAATTTAAAAATGTAAGGTAACCTTATTTCCTCATATAACCGATTTCACCTAGTTTGTCAACGAAATAAATCTCCTTCCTTCTAATACCACGGGTCTTGGAGCAACTGAGAAAGTTATTGATTTGTGACGGGTTCGAACCGTCGAAACAACTTCTTTCACAAAATGTAGTATAAAGCTGCGTACATTAGATTGCGAACCGACCTAGCCTCTTCCGAGACTCTGTGCAAACACGAAAGCCTAATACACCAAGAATGTCATTCCAAATTAATTCATTTTTTTCCGACTATATTCTCTAATCAAACAAAGTAAACAACTTTGTAACTACTCCAATTTACATCCTAAAGCAAAAGTCAAAATATCAGTAACTGCCTTTCATTGACTCCCTGTGCTAGACATTTTGAATGCAGAGTTTCAGAGGAATTAGAAAAGAAAAATATTTTTTTTTTCAAAAAAAAAAAAGAAGAAAGAGATAAGATAACAGGACAAGAAATGGGGTATTTAACAAAATGTTAGGAGTGGCTAGTATAGCAAATAAGATAAGATAAGAGAGGGGAGACAAACCTTAAGGCAATGGATATGTCAAGAGCAGATAGACAACGACGTCTGTTAGAGCAGTTGAAAGCCTCATTGTAGAGGGGAAGAGGAATAAATGTATACCCAAACTGACTTGGGATGAGCGGATATTAAAGATCACGGATATCCACTCACCTCAACTGACTTGAGAAATGTAAAGATCACGGATCTTATCTTATCTTCTTATCAAACTCTCTATTGAGAAATGTAAAGATCACGGATCTTATCTTATCTTCTTATCAAACTCTCTATCTGTAATGAAACACAGAGAAATTACAACATTTGATTTTACACAGCTTACTTCACGACATGTATTCTTGAACTTTTCCAACCATCAGAAGTGTTTTTTAGCAGTCGTTGATCTTACAGATAATGTCTGAACAGCCACTGATGAGCCAAGAAATATCCTCCGTTAGTCAATAACGGTCAGCGCTAAAGTAAGGGCAGCAAAGTGGCCAAGTATAGCGGGTCGGCCCGGAGGTTAACTCGACCATATGTAAACAGGTAGTCCATCTCGGCTACTGGGACCTCTACGCCATATCGATCATAAAGCCCCAATGCCCTTTAGAGATTAAAGTTTTTGTCTCGGCCACAGGGCCCCACCGTCATCTCGGCTGTAAGGGTTCAGTGCCCATCCGGGATAAGGAGCACCTCTTGGTCTAAAGGCTCTCTACACGCTTAAGGGTCGGGTCTCGGCCAAGAGCTTCATCTCGGCCAAAGGGCGAGTCTCGACCTCAGATCCGATCTACTGACTGATCTCGGACCATCTTTAGTGACGTCAGCCACGAGCATCATGAAAGGCCCACCAATGCTCTTCGAAGTCGACCACTTTCATCTCGGCCTACTGACCTCACATCACCAGCCATCTCGGGCACTTCTGAGTGCTTCTAGAAGATTTCATCTCGGTTCTAGGAGTTTACCCCAGGTAATTCTACCAGGTGAAACTCCCAGCCAGATGTCCCAAGCTAGCTTATTCAGCTCAGCACTGAGCCACGTGGCGAGCATGCAAGAGCAAGAGTCATCCGACTGACCTCCTTGCATGTCACGATACCCGAGCTCTGCCCATGCATTGGTCCAAGTCGCCATATAAAAATATCCCAAACTGCAATGGATGTGGGAGTGCATCGAGGATCACAAATTGCTCTGTTGTCTTCTTGATAAACATTCAAAGCGAGCATCCATGCCCCAATTGTGACATCCTCATTATTGAACATTCTGAAACTGTATGCCCAAGCCATACAAATCTCATCAGCAATTACATTACAACCACTTGTTACAAGAAAAACAACCATTTTCAATCCTCCCACCCAAGTACTTGTGCCATATTAGTAGGTAGCATAAAGAAACTTGAAAGCCTTATTCAACAGCGCATGTCAGAGCAGTTGAAAGCCTTATTGTATAGGAGAAGAGGAGTAAAGGCATGCCCAAACTGACTTGAGATGAGCGGATTGGGCATGGCCTACTAGATTTGTACCTCTCTGACGACATGATCCATGATAGGAGTTCATGGAGGCAGATGATTAAGGTTAACAAGGTTTATACATGATATAGAGGCACCTTAGAGTACACTTAGGGGCTTAGATAATATATGTGTTTTATGTTGACTTTGCACTTTTGTTTTCGTTTTTGTCTTTGTCTTGCATTATATGTGCATATACACGTTTATAGCTTTTTTAATAACGGAAACTACATATCTGTGTTTACTGCATTCTCTCACTAACACACTAGCACATCATATCTCTATTATTGTGTCATTTATGCAGGTACATATAGAGCCGGGAGTCTCACTGGAAGCAAACTCTCTACCCTTTGGGATAGAGGTATTGTTTGCCCGCCGTTCACCCTTCCCAGACCCTGATGATAGCTTTTGCTGCCATTGAGATATATTGGGTATGATTGATAAAGAAACTTGAAACCACGCAAATAAATAAAGTTAAGAAATAGCGTTCACATGGCACTCATGGCTACAATATTACAGAAGAACAGATATAAAGGGTTCCAAGTAACACAGGTAACACAACAGCACTCTCTTGTCTTGTTCCCACTGGATGGTGTTGTAAGAAAGAGCTCTATGAAATAACAGATGAAAAACAACTGCACTTACAATGGGTAGAGAACCTGTTGTTTGATGCAATTGAGAGCAAAGCAACCACCTCAGCAGAAAGAATGTAGATAGAACCGTAAGCATGCAAGAAGTATTCATTCCCCAAGAGATGTCCAAATTTCTCATATCTGAAACCTTTGTACTAACCAACTCAGGTAAATTTTGTTAGAAACTGTAATCTACTGCAGTGCACTGTGTGCGATTGTGTAAACTGACAAAATGCAAGCAGAACCGAGGCGAGTCTAAAGACTCTGTCCTTAAGACGATTTGCTCCGGTATGAAGTGCCCAACCGAAAATAGCAAACGTCTCCCAGGATACAACGGGTACAGTTCATACGAAACGGCACAGTAACGTAAAGAACTCGGCGAACCTGTAGGACGCTCTGATTTCTCGAACTGGAAAAGCAACAACAGTGCAGTAGTATGCAAAAATCGGAAAAATCGAAGAAGCAGTGAAAACGCAGTGCAGAGTGAGTGTAGTGTGCAGTCTGTAGAAAGGCTGGAGAAGGAGGCGATTTATAGGCGGGAAGGAAATGGCGGTTGATCTCCAGATTAAACTGCAGCCGTCGGATCAAACGGTTTTCATCCACAGCCGTTAGATCGTCAACTGCAGCAGTTTTTAAACGTAGACCGTCGGATGAAAAACTGTTGCCAGAAGCGATCTCAGCCGTTAGATCATGATCCGTGTAGACTATGATCCATGGCCGTTAGATCTAGATGAAGAAAACCGCCAGCACATATGATCTCAGCCGTTAGATCATGATCCGCGTAGACTACGATCTACACCGTTAGATCTTGCAACGGTTATGATCAGAATTTTTTCAACCGTTAGATAACTTAATTTATTTTTTCTGGAAAAATGTAAAAGAAAATTTCTCCAAAAAGACAAGAATGAGCCGGAGCCAGAGCCACGAGCCACGAGCCCGAGCCCCGAGCACGAGCCGAGCCGACCGGCCGGCCGGGTGGCGGCGGCGCGCGCGCGTGTGTGTGGTGAACCTTGTTTGAGCTGCGTCCTGACTCCGTCAAAAACTTCTCATGCCCAAGGGCACATTTTAGAATGATCCAACTTGAACTTTATATGGTGGCTTTTTCATCCCAAGTGACCAATGTGGTATTCCACTTAAAGGGTGATGTGTTCACTCCTCATGAGGCCACATCACCACTTTTCCATTTTCCTTCCAATTTTACTCCAACTTTGAGCATTAATTTCTCATTCACCCGGTATCGGAATCGAGTGATTCAAAAGCCTAAAGTCATCTACTTGTCACGTAGACAATTTAGAAATTATTAGTTTTCGTTTTTGATTAACGAACACTAATTATAATTAAGCTCAAAGTATGGTGGTTGTCAACTTTTGACAAACCCACATATCTCAAACTTTTCCAACTTACCTCATTTTCTCCAACAATCCCCCACATAAATGAAAATTAATGCAGATGCAGATGCAGACTCTATCGAGAAATCAGACAAGGATATGTTGCATCAGAAGAGGTAGCTTCTGGCTTTGAACCTTTCTTAGTGATATACCATCGGATCCACTCAGCTGGTTAGTGACCTGATGTCTTGAACTATCGGCCTTTATTGTGAACCTAGACAATGATACTCACACAACATTTCCTTTGACACCCCTTATTGGTTCTCATGGTTGTGTTCATTTTGGCCATGAACAACATGGTTTCAGAAAGTATATTAGAGAATTCTTGCCTCTCAGAATTCTCATAGAAGCGGCCCCACTTCACACTTACATAGGTGATTCCTATCAAGAGTATTCTGTCATACCCCACTTGATTTATCAAGATATAGGAGATCATTTAAAGCATTAGCTTACCCTAACTATTATATGCAGAGAACACTTTTGTTTAACGGAATGAGTAAGTGCTAACTGAATCCTTATAACTTAGTTTTCCCATTGAACCTAGATTCTGGGATCTCCAGTCAACAAGGTTGGGTTACCGTTACAAAGACTCTTGCTTTGTAGGCTTAAGTCCCATTCCGTTTGTCAATTTAGACATCTGATCTCTAGGCAAAGCTTTTGTAAGCGGATCCGCAAGATTCTCCTTTGATTTTATGTAATCAATGGAGATCACGTCATTAGAGATCAGTTGCTTAATGGTATTATGTCTCCGACGTATGTGTCGTGACTTACCATTGTAGATGTTGCTTTGAACTCGTTCTATAGCTGACTGACTATCACAGTGTATGCTAATAGGAGCAATTGGCTTAGGCCGACATGGAATGTCCTCTAAAAAATTCCGAAGCCATTCAGCCTCTTCTCCAGCTTTGTCTAACGCTATAACTCGGCTTCCATTGTGGATCAAGCTATGCACGTTTGCTTAGTGGATTTCCATGACACAGCACCACCACCAACTGTGAATAAATATCCACTTGTGGATTTAGAGTCTTTGCAATCTGATATCCAGTTTGCATCACAGTATCCTTCCAATACTGCTGGATATCTTGTATAGTGTAATCCAAGATTTATTGTGTACTTAAGGTACCTCATCACTCTATTTAGAGCTTTCCAATGATCTTCACTTGGATTACTGGTAAACCTGCTCAATTTATTTACTGAACACGCTAAGTCTGGTCTTGTACAGTTCGTTATGTACATTAGACTTCCAATCACTTGTGAGTACTTCAATTGAGCTACTGGTTCACCTCGGTTCTTCCTTAAGTGCATACTTAAGTCAAGTGGGGTTTTTACTAGTTTTGCATCAAACATATTGAATCGTTTGAGAACGGACTCAATATAATGACTTTGTGACATGATCAATCCTTCAGTTACCCTAGAAATCTTGATTCCTATAATAACATTGGCAACCCCCATGTCTTTCATGTCAAAATTCCGTGTTAACATCTTCTTGGTATTCAAGATGATGTCATGAGTACTACCCATGATTAACATGTCATCTACATGGAGACATACTATCACATAGGCGTTAAGTGTGTTTTTGATGTAAACACACTTGTCACACTCGTTGATCCTGAAGCCGTTTGTCATCATTACTTGATCAAACTTCAAGTGACATTGTTTTGGTGCTTGTTTAAGTCCGTACAAAGACTTAACAAGTTTACAAACTTTCTTCTCTTGTCCAGGCATAACAAACCCTTCTGGTTGTTCCATGTATATCTCCTCCTCCAAATCACCGTTCAGAAAAGCCGTCTTAACATCCATCTGATGGATTTCTAAGTTATAGACTGCTGCAATCGCGACTAGTACTCTGATTGATGTAATCCTTGTCACTGGTGAATAAGTGTCAAAGAAATCAAACCCTTCTTTTTGTCGATAACCTTTGGCTACCAACCGCGCTTTGTATTTGTCGATAGATCCATCTTCTCTAAACTTCTTCTTGAAAATCCACTTGCATCCGAGCGGTTTACTTCCTGGTGGAAGATTGACCAGCTCCCAAGTGTGATTTTGAAGAATAGATTCTATCTCACTGTTTATTGCCTCTTTCCAGAACGAAGCTTCTGGTGTTGACATTGCCTCTGAAAAGGTCCTTGGCTCATTCTCTACTATGTAGGTTAGAAAATCTGGTCCAAATGACGTCGGTATTCTAGTTCGTTTGCTTTGACGCAGTTCCTCAATTTCTTGAGGAGTCGTCTCACGCACTCGCTTACTAGTGCTTGCTTCTTCATTGTTTTCGTCTTTCTTTGGAAAGACATCTTCAAAGAACACTGCATTTCTTGATTCCATGACAACATTCTCATGTATGTCAGGAATGTCCGACTTGTGCACCAAGAATCGATATGCACTACTGTTAGTTGCATATCCTATGAATATGCAATCAATTGTTTTAGGCCCAATTCTAACTCGTCTTGGTTTGGGTACTGCAACCTTCGCCAGGACACCCCCACACTTTCAAGTATTTGTAACTAGGCTTATGACCTTTCCAAAGCTCGTATGGGGTTTCATCCATCTTGTTCGATGGAATTCTATTTAAAATGACGTTGGCTGAGAGAATTGCTTCCCCCCACAAGTTCTGAGGTAAACCCGAACTTATCAACATAGCATTCATCATCTCTTTAAGAGTTCGATTCTTGCGTTCAGCAATACCATTGGATTAAGGTGAGTATGGCGCAGTCGTTTGATGAATAAGGCCATGTTCTGAACAGAATTCATTAAACAGTGCATCATATTCGCCACCTCTATCACTACGAATTATCTTAATTCGTTTGCTAAGTTGATTTTCAACTTTGTTCTTATAATCCTTAAAAGCATTAGCGGCCTCATCTTTGCTACTTAGCAAATAAACATAACAGTATCTAGTGCAATCGTCAATAAAGTTGCAAAGTACTTTTTACCACCTCTTGTTTACACAAACTTTAAATCACACACATCTGTATGAATTAAATCTAACACTTCAGTGTTTCTTTAAATCGAAGGAAAAGGAACTTTAGTCATTTTCGCTTCAACACAACTTGACATTTTTTCTTAGTCAAATTTAGTTTAGGCAACAAATCAAGATTAATCGTTCTTTGAATTGATTTGTAATTAACGTGTCCCAAACGTAAATGCCATAAAGAAGACTCAAGCATATAAGCAGAAGTAGATGCATTTTCATTAGCCACAACGGGCACAACTTTTTCTTTCTTGGGTACAATGGTAATAGCATTCATCCTAAACATTCTATCTGCCAAATACCCCTTCCCCGAGTACATTCTTTGAAATAATAACTTTGTTAGACTCTAACACAAGTCTAAACCCATGCATCACCATCAAAGCGCCAGAGATCAAATTCTTCCTAATATCAGGAACATGCAGAACATTCTGCAGAGTCAGAAACTTTCCAGAAGTCAACTTCAAAACAACATTTCCTTCACCTTCAATCTTTGATGAAGCATCATTTCCCATGTAAAGCTGTGCATCATCAACGGGCTTGTATTCTGTGAACATTGCCTTGTTTGCACAAACATGTCTCATAGCTCCAGTGCCAAGCCACCATGCGTGCGGATTTCTCACAATGTTGCATTCACTCACAACAGCACAAAGATCCAGATCTTCCATTGCCACCAACCAGATTCGCCTTCGCTTTCTCTTGCCTCTTCTTTGGCTTGCGACAGTCACTGCTCCGGTGCCCCTGAATGCCACAGTTGTAGCACTTACCTGTGAACTTTTTTGGCTATCTCTTTGCCTTTGTTGTTCACACCCAACTTGCCTTTCTTTTTCTTCGTCGCCTCTGCGACATGAGCCTTTGCCTGACCAGAAAATTGAGCAAACTTTTTCTCAGATCTGCGATTGTCTTCTTCGATACGCAATCGAACAATCAGATCATCCAAGTACATCTCCTTTCGCTTATGTTTGAGATAGCTCCTGAATTTCCTCCACGAAAGAGGTAGCTTCTCAATCACAGCAGCAACAAAGAAAGATTCACTCAGGGACATACCATCTTCTTCCATTTCAGCCACTAACATCTGAAGTTCCTCAATCTGAGAAACAACAGTTTTAGAATCAGTCATCTTAAAATCAAGAAATTTACCAATGATAAATTTCTTCGCACCAGCATCCTCTGTCCTGTATTTTTTGTCTAAAGCCTGCCATAAAGATTTTGCAGTCTTAAAGGTACTATACAGTCCATACAGAGTATTATCGAGACAACTTAAAATATGACTCAAACAGACATAATCACTATATTTCCATGCTTCAGCCATCAAGCTATTCTGCATATTCACGTTTTGATCCTCGACTGATATCACCACTGGAGGATCCTCGGTCAGCATTTTGGCCAGCCCCAGAGTTGTCAAAAAGAACAACATCTTCTGCTGCCAACGTTTTAAAGTAACAGCCTCCAAACTTCTCCGGTTTCTCAACCTGTCCAACAATCGGAACAGGAGCAGGAATGGCAGCGGGTGCAACTGGAACAACAGTGTTCACTTCCTCGGACGGACCAAGGTGCACACCATTGAAGGAGTTCGAACTTTCGTTCTCCATTTCAGATTTTGTAAACGCAATACATAAACAGAACATAAAACCGATTAGTTTCGTACAATAGAAACTGCGATCGCCAAAACGAAACAGATTACAGTATATAAATCAGATCGTCTTAAGAATGTTAGAAACTGTAATCTACTGCAGTGCACTGTGTGCGATTGTGTAAACTGACAAAATGCAAGCAGAACCGAGGCGAGTCTAAAGACTCTGTCCTTAAGACGATTTGCTCCGGTATGAAGTGCCCAACCGAAAATAGCAACGTCTCCCAGGATACAACGAGTACATTTCATACGAAACGGCACAGTAACGTAAAGAACTCAGCGAACCTGCCAGATCTTCCATTGCACCAACCAGATTCGCCTTCGCTTTCTCTTGCCTCTTCTTTGGCTTGCGACAGTCACTGCTCCGGTGCCCCTGAATGCCACAGTTGTAGCACTTACCTGTGAACTTTTTGGCTATCTCTTTGCCTTTGTTGTTCACACCCAACTTGCCTTTCTTTTTCTTCGTCGCCTCTGCGACATGAGCCTTTGCCTGACCAGAAAATTGAGCAAACTTTTTCTCAGATCTGCGATTGTCTTCTTCGATACGCAATCGAACAATCAGATCATCCAAGTACATCTCCTTTCGCTTATGTTTGAGATAGCTCCTGAATTTCCTCCACGAAAGAGGTAGCTTCTCAATCACAGCAGCAACAAAGAAAGATTCACTCAGGGACATACCATCTTCTTCCATTTCAGCCACTAACATCTGAAGTTCCTCAATCTGAGAAACAACAGTTTTAGAATCAGTCATCTTAAAATCAAGAAATTTACCAATGATAAATTTCTTCGCACCAGCATCCTCTGTCCTGTATTTTTTGTCTAAAGCCTGCCATAAAGATTTGCAGTCTTAAAGGTACATTACAGTCCATACAGAGTATTATCGAGACAACTTAAAATATGACTCAAACAGACATAATCACTATATTTCCATGCTTCAGCCATCAAGCTATTCTGCATATTCACGTTTTGATCCTCGACTGATATCACCACTGGAGGATCCTCGGTCAGCATTTTGGCCAGCCCCAGAGTTGTCAAAAAGAACAACATCTTCTGCTGCCAACGTTTATAAAGTAACAGCCTCCAAACTTCTCGGTTTCTCAACCTGTCCAACAATCGGAACAGGAGCAGGAATGGCAGCGGGTGCAACTGGAACAACAGTGTTCACTTCCTCGGACGGACCAAGGTGCACACCATTGAAGGAGTTCGAACTTTCGTTCTCCATTTCAGATTTTGTAAACGCAATACATAAACAGAACATAAAACCGATTAGTTTCGTACAATAGAAACTGCGATCGCAAAACGAAACAGATTACAGTATATAAATCAGATCGTCTTAAGAATGTTTAGAAACTGTAATCTACTGCAGTGCACTGTGTGCGATTGTGTAAACTGACAAAATGCAAGCAGAACGAGGCGAGTCTAAAGACTCTGTCCTTAAGACGATTTGCTCCGGTATGAAGTGCCCAACCGAAAATAGCAAACGTCTCCCAGGATACAACGAGTACATTTCATACGAAACGGCACAGTAACGTAAAGAACTCAGCGAACCTGTAGGACGCTCTGATTTCTCGAACTGGAAAAGCAACAACAGTGCAGTAGTAGTATGCAAAAATCGGAAAAATCGAAGAAGCAGTGAAAACGCAGTGCAGAGTGAGTGTAGTGTGCAGTCTGTAGAAAGGCTGGAGAAGGAGGCGATTTATAGGCAGAAAGGAAATGGTGGTTGATCTCCAGATTAAACTGCAGCCGTCGGATCAAACGGGTTCATCCACAGCCGTTAGATCGTCAACTGCAGCAGTTTTAAACGTAGACCGTCGGATGAAAAACTGTTGCCAGAAGCGATCTCAGCCGTTAGATCATGATCCGTGTAGACTATGATCCATGGCCGTTAGATCTAGATGAAGAAACCGCCAGCACATATGATCTCAGCCGTTAGATCATGATCCGCGTAGACTACGATCTACACCGTTAGATCTTGCAACGGTTATGATCAGAATTTTTTCAACCGTTGGATCACTTAATTTATTTTTTCTAGAAAAATGTAAAGAAAATTTCTCCAAAAGACAAGAACGAGCCCGAGCCGAGCCGGCCGGACGGGCAGCGGCGCGCGCACGCGCGTGTTGTGGTGAACCTTGCCTGAGCTGCGTCCTGACTCCGTCAAAAACTTCTCATGCCCAAGGGCACATTTTAGAATGATCCAACTTGAACTTTATATGGTGGCTCTTTCATCCCAAGTGACCAATGTGGTATTCCACTTAAAGGGTGATGTGTTCACTCCTCATGAGGCCACATCACCACTTTTCCATTTTCCTTCCAATTTTACTCCAACTTTGAGCATTAATTTCTCATTCACCCGGTATCGGAATCGAGTGATTCAAAAGCCTAAAGTCATCTACTTGTCACGTAGATAATTTAGAAATTATTAGTTTTCGTTTTTGATTAACGAACACTAATTATAATTAAGCTCAAAGTATGGTGGTTGTCAACTTTTGACAAACCCACATATCTCAAACTTTTCCAACTTACCTCATTTTCTCCAACAATTTTTTGATCAAGTTCACTGTACTGACAAGTCTGCCCTATACAGCTGAAGAAGGGAAGCCATGCACGTGAGCAGAAGACATTACCACTTCATTTGTGGGTCAGTGATCACTGGTGTTTCTTCATGCACCCAATATTAGCGTACATGGCTTCTCTCCTTTGCTAAGAGGGTCGCAAGTCCATCTGAGATTTGAGATAATATTATTACAACACAGAGCCTGTTCACAAGTGACGGGTACTAATGTCAAAGATAGTTTACCAGTACGATGGTATGCATCATCTTCGAAGCGTGGATTCAAATTAATACATCAGCAGAAAGCCATAGTTGCTCAAATTTCTCAGCGTGGAAATGGTTTCATTAACATATTTGGGCTCCGAACTTAGACTCCCCTGACAGTTGAATTTTTAAGGCTTGATGGCCAAGTCCAAGAACTGCCAGATCGTGTTAGATCATGATATATCATATGATCTGATATGATCCAACGCTACAAAGATTATGACACCATACCTTAGAGGCATGATAAAATTATTATGACAGTTTCTTTTTCGAGCATTCTTATGACATAGTAGTTTATGTCCTTGTTTTCGGGCTGGTTGGCAACCGGTATATGTTTGGGCACTCATTTGGAGGCGAATCCTATTTGAGTAGCACACAAACACACTCTCTATCCTTTATGATAGAGGTATTGTTTGTCTGTCTCTCATTCTCTCCAGACTATAGCGATAACTTTTGCTGTCGTTGGGATATACTGAGTATCGAAAATTTTCAACTGAATATCCCAGCTCAAAAAAATTTCGAGTTAACCCAACTCAAGAAATTTCTATGTTGGTGTCATCCCGTTCTCCGTTATATCAAGGACTAATTGTATGGTCTACATTTTTAATACTCCATTTGTCTAAAACGTATGGTTTTAGTTTGACTCGAGTATAATTCAAAAAATCAAACTTTTAAGCTAATATTCTTATTCTATCTTAGTTGATTAATTGAAATAAACTAGAGAAATCATATAACAAATGTTTGAAAGGTTAATATAAGAATTTGACTACTGTCATATAGCCCTATTTCCAAGGAACTTTGTGGATAATGTAAATAAAAATCGCAACGACCTCATAAATTGGTAAGACGTTTATTACACAACCCACACAAGGAGCTCACTGCAAACTGAGCCAACAACTCTTTAGCTCAATTAGGCCGGTTAGTATAATCTAAACCAATAATAACCTACATAACAATATTGTACTACACTATGCATTTCTTAGTTTAAATATGCGTCTTTCTAGTTGCAATGTTTGAACCTAAATACTAAATGAGTTGTGGATGCATGATGATGCCGATGATACTTGCAAGTTCTAAGGGTGGGATGCGTTATTTTATTCTTAAAAATTTTCCATTATTTGAGCACTAATGTAATGTCAAAAGTCAACCGCCAACTATTTCAAATTGATACAGAGTACCACGAACACATTATGTTATTATTATTTTAAAATTTTTCTGTTGAAAAATAATTAAGACAGGTCTAACTTGGAGTTAAACATTAATATATCCTTTACCTATGATCTAGTATTCAACTGAGCTACTATTAACTAAAGTTTGCTTGTGAATTATGATCCTTGTAACCCTTCTGCTGAGACATTGACTTCTTTTATTATTTTTTATATTGATTTTTAATTTTTTTTTATTTAAGATTGATTGACTTCTTTTATTTGAGAACCACTAATCATTTGAATTTGACAAGTGAAAAATCAAAATCAGAAGCATAGATTCCCCTAACAATAGGGGTTGGGATCTCCTAACCCCACTTTCCTCACCCCTTTTGTGATCGCACGACACGTGGCAGCAAAGAGGGGTGGTGAGGCTAGATGAGGGTCACCCGCATCTAGCCTCACCAGCCTCCCTTGTTGTCACGTGTCGCACGGTCACGCGTCACCACACCCCTTTGCGGTGAAGGGATCCTATCCCTAACAATAGCTCCCGTTCCTCAATTTTCAGTTGCCATACATAGTCAATAAACACTCTTCCAACCTAAAGCTTAACTTGTACCTAATTATTTCTGCCGACGAAAGTCCTGTCTGTATACGTTTTATAAAAACCTTATAATATATATA
Organism: Eustoma russellianum; assembly: GCA_036186865.1. NCBI lineage: Eukaryota > Viridiplantae > Streptophyta > Magnoliopsida > Gentianales > Gentianaceae > Eustoma > Eustoma russellianum. The sequence goes on along the minus strand of AP025075.1, from coordinate 27,354,504 downwards.
TATAAGATATAAGAAAAATATTTCTAACTTATGATACCCCCTCGAGTAGGTTTCCTAGCCTTGTTTTGAAATTATAACTTGTTAAACAAGTATAAACTAACAAAATATTTTATATAAAACTAGGTACAGTTTAAATATCTTCAAACGCATCACGCTATAAAATAAAACAATATAAGAGTTAACGTAAAGTCATTGACCGAATGTCATATTATTTTAGTATAATTAATTTAATGTAAACCGATTTTATATTGGTCAACTTGCCTTTGATATAAACAGGTCATGTGATAATGTTATGATGCTTTGTAACGGTGACCCACTCTGTAACTAATGACACATTTTTATTAAGAAAATTATCGAATCAGCATATCATTTGCTATAACACTTAAACACGGGCCGTTCCTTTTTTACAATAGACGTACACTCACATATGTGTATATACATACAACAACAACAACGCATACCCAGTATATCCCAATAACAGCAAAAGTTATCATTAGAGTCTGAGGGGGATGAAATACAGACGAACAATACTTCCATCCCATAGGATAGAGGGTCGCTTCCAGTGAGACCACCGGCTCTATATGTACTTGCATATACACCTAATGAACGAACAAATAATGAAAGACAAAGAAAAACACAAAAAAATGCAAAGTCAACCTAACGTTGAGAGAGTATCTAAGTCCTTTATATACTCTAAGTTGCCATATATCCTACATAAACATTGTTAACCTTAATCCTCTATCTCCATGAGATCCTATCCTGGACCATGTCTTTAAAGAGATCTAAATCTAGTAGGTCATGTCTAAACTGTTTCCAAGTCAGTTTAGGTCTGCCTATACTTTTTTCCCCTCTACAATGAGGCTCTCAACTGCTCTGACAGACGCCATTGTCTGTCTCCGCTTGACATTCCAAAACCATCTCAGTCTCCCCTCCTTTATCTTATCCAATATACTAGCCTCTCCAAGTCTTTCCTTAAATACCTCGTTTCTGAGCCAGTCTAGCCTTGTATGCTCATACATCTACATCAGCATCCTCATCTCTATCATTTCCACCTTCTACGACTGTGTCCTCTTCATGGCCGAACAATTTCTCCCATATAACATTGTCGGCCGCACTACCACCCTATAAAATGTTTACTTTAATTTAGTTGGAAAATTTATGTATGTATATGTATATACATACACATACATAAAGCACACACCCCCACCTACACCCACCTATACACACACACACACATATATACATATATACACACATACATATACATATATATATATATACATATATACATATATACATACATATATATATATATATATATATATATATATATGCACGCATACACTGATACGTCCTTTGTTCAAAAAAGACTGTTACATTTTTATTTTTGTCTATTTTAAAATATTTGCCTGTATTCTATATATATGTATGTATGTATATATATATATATATGTATGTATATATCTACAAATATATATCCCGTTTCATCTTTCATATTCAGTCGTACAATCTTCTTCTTTCCAATCACATCCCAACCGCATATACTCCACCATTTATAACAATCTTTGTAACTTCTAACAATGGATTACTGCCAAATAACGCAAGGTTTAAGCCCAGACGAATTCTCCCAACTCCAACCAGTAATCACCTCATACCACACCTTCGACACCAACCCAAACACCTGCACATCTCTAATCATTCAAAAAATCGACGCTCCGGCCGACGCCGTATGGCTGCTAGTCCGCCGGTTCGACAACCCTCAAAGGTACAAACACTTCATAAAGAGCTGTAAAAATGGACGGAGACGGCGGTGTCGGCAGCATCCGTGAAGTCACAGTCGTTTCGGGGCTTCCGGCGTCGACGAGCACCGAGAGACTTCAGATTCTTGACGATGAGAAGCGCGTTTTGAGCTTTAAGGTGGTGGGAGGGGATCATAGATTGAGGAATTATAGGTCGGTGACGTCGGTAAATGAGGTGAGGAAAGAAGATGGGAAGGTAATTACGGTGGTTTTGGAGAGTTATATAGTGGATATACCGGAAGGGAACACGGCGGAGGATACGAAGATGTTTACTGATACGGTTGTGAAGTTGAATTTGCAGAAGCTTGGGGTGGTGCTATGGCGGAGTTGCATGGACATTAATTATGGAGTCTCTATTGCATTATATAGGTAAAATGTATCCCTCTTTTCTTAAAATAGTGTTATAATTGATTTTTCATCAACATAATTACGTTATGTAAAAAAAAATCAATTATACATATTTTTAAGACCAAATAAATAATATTTTTTTATACATATCTCAGTTTTTATCTTTTTTTTTTCTATCGCAATTAGAATTCGATGTATAATTTTTCAATGTATCATAATAAGTTCGAAAAAGATCGTCACTGCCATAGATGTGGCGCAGTAATTTTTCATCTTGTTAAAAAAAAGTTTATGACCGGAAACCAAATCGGACTCCTATCAGTCTGTCTCACGTTGTGATATGAATAGAAGTGAGGTGTCTAAAACGTGCTATGGTAGAGTTTGGAATGCTCAGGCAGACACACAAAGAGCGCACTGCA
>AP025075.1:27264253-27349408 GCA_036186865.1 Eustoma russellianum | reverse complement strand
AATCACAAAAGTTGGAAATTTGGTTTGATAAGTTCAATATGTCAGAACATTGAACTGAATTTACGAAGGAAGTCAACTCATTGACTTGTAAATGTACAGCTTGAATTAATCAAAGTCAACGCATTCCAATAATAATGCGCACTTTGCCTCTTTTGTTACAAAGATTTGGCTCCATTTGCATGTGGAGTTACAAAGAGAGATAATTTACGTGAGTTGAGTACTGAGATAAGTTAAATTTCACTGGACATTATTCATCAACAACAATATTATCTTGTTGTCTTAGAGTTTCCGCTTATGTTGGAGTATAGAAAGATTGGATGTACGCAACCATACCCATGTGTTAGAAATATACAAAGTTGTTTCCCGTACATTTACTTTAGTGGTATATGTGTACATATATGTCTATGTATATATGTGTGTATATGTGTACATATATGTCTATGTATATATATCCACATATATATATATATATAATATATGTATATCTATATGTATATTGTTAGAAAAATCTGAGGAGGATGACAAACAAACAACACAAAATGATCGCCGAGACGTGATGTAAATCACTGTCCTTAAAAGCAATTTCGCCTCCACCGGTGAGCAAGATGAACTACAAGCGAATGCTTCCCAGGATTTAACAGCTTCCCTTGTTCGTTTGCTCTACGAGAAAGGGAATGAACTTGCAAGTAGAAGAGTATAAAAATAGAGGAAATGAAGAACAAAACTGCTGAGAGATTTTCTGCACAAAAGAGTTTTCAAGACAATTTTTCTATATATTGTAAAGTAGACTAGCTTTGTATATATAGGCTTTAGTATGGAAGAAATCAATGTTTAAACCATGTCTCAGCAGTTTTCAGATCTTCTAAGTTCGTGAACAACATTCATAATTGAAGAGAGATGATTTTTGGACCAAAAGATGCAACTCAGCATGAAAGGTTCTGTCCGTTGGCACATCGATCGATCACATCGATTGATCGATGTCACTTCGATCGATCGATGTGATCGATCGAAGTCGGACATATTTCTTCAACTTTCATTCTGCCTTACATCGATCGATCGATGTCACATAGATCGATCTATATTGGACAGAATGCTTCCGAATTTGCAACACAACCCATCGATTGATCTATATGTACATTGATCGATCGATGTCCCTTACATGGATCGATCGAAGTCCTCCAGAATGCTCAACTTTATTCCGGCTTCACTTGATTGGATCCAGTCGAAACATGGATCGATCCAAGTGACCTATTTCAAGTTTAAAGTGTTCTAAACATCGCATCAATCTTCCAAACAACCTCATATATGTTCTATATAAGTTTGGAGCACACGGTAAAGTACTTTAGCGTACTTTTTCAACATATATATCATAGCATTATGAAGTTGAGCTTCAAGCGCCTATTTTCACAGCTAGCCATGTTTTCATTTTAGGGGATAACGCTGTAAATGCTCAACTAATTTTGTTGAGACAAAAACATAGCAGAATCGTCAGAGAAACCAATCAATGTCTGGAGGTTATTCTCAGCAAGGTTACCAAGCTCGACCTCAAGCAAGGTGCCCCCTCCCCCCAACTGGCGTGCCTATGCAGCAGTCTGGTTATGGTTACCTTCCTCCTGGAGCATCTCCTGGTTCTGCTCCGCAGTATATGTAGAAATTTAGAAGATAATGAACCGTGAATTGAAGGAGAAGAACTATGCACTTATTGGAAAGGGGCTTTCTTGCCTTTGGCAAGAATTGAACGCCTGACCTCCCTTTCGAGGACTCCTGTCCGGAACCAGTTGAGCTATGTCCTGGGGACTAGGTGAAGGTTATCAGCATGATGGTTATGGTGGATACACTGCCCCTGCTCCGCAGTCTGGATATGGTGCTAACCCCCCATGTTCTGTTCCTGGGTCCGATCAGCAGCAAGGTTATGACCCATCTAGTGGCTATGCTAATCCATCCAACCCACCATCTAAGAGTCATACACCCTCAAATGGAACCCATGTTGGATAATTTCCTCATTGGTTTAGGATTCCTAAATAGTAGGAATTAAAGATAGAGTCATTATCTTAATATTCCTTAAGTTTTCTTTATCTATTCTAGTTAGGATTTGTTTTATTAAATATTTATCTAGTCCAAGTAGGGTTTGGTTTTGATTAGACTAGTTGGTCTATAAATAAAGGGGTCAGCCATAGTAGATGGTGCCTCAAGAGTGCCAAGAGCGCCAAGCGTGCCAAGGCCAAGAGTGCCAAATACTAATCCCGGGTAGGGTGATTGGTGAGTCGATACCGGGTAGGGTCATTGACAAGGGCAGCAAGTACTAGTTCGGTTTTGAGTTATTTTCTGAATATTAATAAAAGTGTGTTGTGCTTTTTACGCGTTGTGTTCTTGAATCCGTTATTTACTTCAATTGGTATCAGAGCCCAGGTTGTGCGAAGAGGGAGGAGCCACCGTGTTGGGATTGCCGTGTGTGGGACGATCCAGGGAGGAGGCTGCCGTGTTCTTCGTACTAATTCAGAGCAGAGGTTGTTTGAAGAGGGAGGAGCCACCGTGGTAGGGTTGGCGTGTTAGGGTTGATCCCGTGAGGAGGCTGCCGTGTTCTTCGTATCAACAAGGGCCGGATTCTGTTCAACGTGTAATTAATTTAAAAAAAAAAGAGGCCGCCGTAAAAAGCCGAAAGGAATCGGCTAATATTTTTTACATGGCCGAAAGAAGTTGGCCAAGTAAAATCAAATATTGCCAGGGCCAAAGGATTTGGCCGGTTGAAGTTTGAAAAAAAAGGGTAAAAATTTTCTTTGTGCCCTAGGCCGAAAGGTACCTGGCCAAAAGATCAAACAGAGCTAGTTGAACAACAAGTTCTTGAAAGGATCCAACCACAATGAGTGAAGTCGGTGAAAGTAGCGCAAGGCCCGTAAGCACCGCAAGCCAAACACGTGGAAGACCTTCCGAGGGAACATTCGGAAATTAAGAGGGAGATTGTTGGATAATTTCCTCATTGGTTTAGGATTCCTAAATAGTAGGAATTAAAGATAGAGTCACTATCTTAATATTCCTTAAGTTTTCTTTATCTATTCTAGTTAGGATTTGTTTTATTAAATATTTATCTAGTCCAAGTAGGGTTTGGTTTTGATTAGACTAGTTGGTCTATAAATAAAGGGGGTCAGTCATAGTAGATGGTGCCTCAAGAGTGCCAAGAGCGCCAAGCGTGCCAAGGCCAAGAGTGCCAAATACTAATCCCGGGTAGGGTGATTGGTGAGTCGATACCGGGTAGGGTCATTGACAAGGGCAGCAAGTACGTACTAGTTAGGTTTTGAGTTATTTTCCGAATATTAATATAAAGTGAGTTGTGCTTTATACGTGTTGTGTTCGTTGAATCCGTTGTTTACTTCAATTGGTATCAGAGTAATTGTTGTTACTTCAACCCAGGGTGACAATAGCCAAGTATCGCTTTCCCATTCCTCTGCAGGTCAGCAAAGTTATACTGCAAGCCAACGGCCTAGCACGGACCCTGGTTACCCGCCGCAAGGGCCTTGGTATGGGTTGCCCCAGCCTGGCCAAGGTGGTTATGGGAGTCAGCCACCTGCAGGGTATAGTCAAAGCTACGGGCAGTCTCAGATTCAGAAGCCTCATAGCAATCAGCCAGCTTATGGGCAGCCCGAGCAGTCACCTACTAGTGCCCAGGGAGGATACCGCCAGCCTGGGTGTGCCAAGCCAGATTCTGCTGTCCAGCGACCTCCATCAACTGAATATGGACCACCTTCTTCTCAACCAGGTTGTGGTGCTGCATCTTATGGAGCACCACCGGCTGGTCAAACATATGCAGCTTACAACACTGCTTATGGAGGTGGCTACGCTCAGCCTCCTGCTTACGCTGCTTCAGATGCCAGTTCAGATGGCAATGCATAGGGAGCTTACGATTCAACTCCAGCATCTCATGCTGCTTCGCCCAAGCGGGACTGCAAAAGCTTCTCCTCCAAGTTGATGGATGATAGGTGGCCATCTGTGAAGCCTTCCTGTTTATGTGTTTTGATCTTTAGGTATGATGTATCGTTTTTATTTGGTAATTAGAATAGTGTACCCTTTGCTACCTAGAGTGAGGCTTCAACTAGTAAGATTGCTGATTTGTGACCTTAAGGTCAGATGTTCGAGCCGTGGAAACAGCCTATTGCACAAAGTATAGGGTAAGGTGCCGTACATCAGATCGCGAAACAATCCGGCCTTTCCCTGAACCCTATGCAAACGCAAGAGCATAGTGCATCGAGAACGCTTTTTTTTTTTTACCCTTTGGTACCAATTGTACTTTGTTGCTTATCTATTTCAAATTTTTGGATGTGTGAGTATGTACCCTTTATCGTTTTTGGGTTGGTTGTCTTGTTTGAATAATCATGCGTGTTATGGGTCTTCATGCCAAACTAATGTCGGGAATGGATGTGAGAACTTTGATTTATTCATTCTTTCATGGGGCCTGTCAATTGGTGATGTTTCTGTTTGTGTCCCTGGGGAAAAAAAGCATCTGTAAAGGGATACAACCTGCCAAAACATAGATTACAGAGTCACCGAACTTAGTTGAGAGAGAAGAACGCATTCAACGAGAAAAGTAGATTAAGTCGGTATATTAGGCTCATGCGTTTACTGCGTTTACACAAGGTCTGAATCGTTTTGCGATCTAATGTACACATCTTTATCTTACACCTTGTGCAACCACCTTTGTAAAAAGGCTGAACGTGTAACTATCATGCCGAATTTTATGCAAATGACCGTTTCTTAGCCTGCAAATGAACCGAGCCCAAAACGAGCTATTCGGGTTTGGCTCGTTGAAGGCCCGGCTCGAGTTTGATTTTTGCGAGATCGAATTCGAATTCGAATCATATTTTGGGCTCGAAATATTTAGCGAGCTGAATTCAAGCATCCTAGTATTCGGTTCGTAAGCTCTACGAAGACTCGATAGTAGGCTCGAATATGTCCATATATATTCCGTCTTATTAATCCCCACCGCCATCCCTAACCATGTAATCCCCACTATCCATTCAGCTCATGAGTTAGATTCGAGTTCACGAGTCGAGTCAAGCTCGCGAACCACATTCGAGCACAGGAATCAAACTCGAGCCTTTTTCAAATGTTTCGAATTCAAACTCGAAATGCATTTAAAACTCATCACGAGCTCGAGCTGGAACTCGGTCCTGATAAAAAATAATTCGAGCTGAATTCAAACCCAGATAAATTCATTCAGATTCGGTTAGTTTGATGCCCTAATCGTTTCCAACTTCGAAAGATAGAATAAGGGGACAAACGATTCAACTCACGGCATTTGTGTGAACGTTTGTAAATGAAATATGGAACAAGTGAATCAAATCATATTTTTCTTTCTCCTTCGCATGAGCTAACCAACCTACTGGCTTCTGGGCTTAGTTAAGGGTGCTTATAACGTGTTACATTAAACGTGCATTTTGGATTGATCTGTTACTTTAATCTGTTTCAATAATTATTGAAAGCGCTTAGGTTATATTAGAATCATCTGAATAGGTAAAAATGTCTAAAGTACTTTTACTCTGTTTGAGACTAGTAGTTATTCTTTGTCTAATAAAATTTAAATAAAAAAACATGAATAGAGTAGTTACATTTAGAAAGAAAATGATTCATTTGTTATTTGTATATGGTATATTCATTTATTGAGTAACCCGAACATTATACAATAACAACACATATATAGTATATTCCAACGACAGTAAAAGTTATCCTGGAACATTATAAAAATCTAAAATGTAACCCTAGGTGGAACATTATAAAAATCTAAAATGTAAACACTTGAGGTGTCTTTAGAATAAAATCTAAAACTTGGGCCGGACTCACTCGAAAACATAAACTGCGTCCTTGATACAATTTTCTCTCTGAGCAATTAGGGTTTACATCACACCTTCACATTACTATATATATCTCCGGACCTGATTCTGATTTCAATGAATTGAGAGCCGCCGACCCTCGCCATAATTTTCTTAGGTTTCTTTGCTCCAAAATCTATAGCTGATGTTTTGATTTCTGAACATCTCTCTCTCTCTCTTGGTTGAGTTCTTTGTTTGATCGGCTTCAGTGTGGATAAAGGTTCTTACTTTATGTTGATATATGGTTTATAGCTTCGTGATTTGCAGTTACAGGCTGAAGGTTTAATTGGGTTTCCAACTTCGAGATGATATTTAAGCTAATGTATAAAGGGTATATGTTGGAGAAGAAATTGGTATAATACTGTGTGTTTATTTTGTTTTTACTTATTGTAGATGGCTCCATAAACGAGTCAGCAGCAGGTGTCATTTCAGTGGCAACCCGTCTGCCGCATGGAGCCTACAAAAATTCCGGGTTGAAGATCCATGAAATTAATTCCCTTGTTTGTTCATGATTCAATAACCTGGATAAATCTTTTTTATCAGAAGACGAAGTTATATTCTTTATGAAACCATTTTCACTTGATTGTTTAGAACTGGTTTCTATTTTCTATTTTTTAACTCATCTGTTGCTTGAATTATTTGAGATGGGCATCCAGTCAGACACGGGTGCTTGGTTGTTAAATCGAACTGACAAGCTACCTTTTGCATGGTGCCTATACTTAGCTACTTTTCACGATTGGAGGATGTTGCGATCTTATTTACGCCTTTCTTCAAATGTTAAGCAGCCACATTTGACATTATTGATCAAAATTTTGTTTCTTGAATTGAATTTCTTGGTTTCTGTTTGTGGGATGCATTTGTAATTGCACCATTGTAGGGGAGTTGTCTGAATGAAAACATCCCTTCACCTTTGTTGTTGAGTGTCTTTGCAAAAAAGAAAAATTCAGTGGTTAGAAAATAGAAGGCTTTATTCTATATTTCATTGATGCTATGATGAGGAGATAACATGTAAGAAGGGCTAAATATTTGTTGTTTGGTTCTTCAATGAAATGCACCTGTTACGCTTGGCTTCTGAGCATAGTGTCTTTCTTTTCTTTTCTTTTTTGGATTTTGGTGCAAGCGTCCTGATTTATTTTGTTTTCACACCCTTTTCAGGTGGCTTTTATTATCATCTTTTGGTTGTTTTCATAAAAAGGAAGCTTGGTAATGCTTCCTTGTGTTTGTTTGTTCATTGTTTAACTTTTTGGATTAGAAACTGGTTTGGATTACCTATCCGCTGTTGAGTCTCTCCTTTCGAAGGATGTCCTAGGACATCCTTGTGCTGTCCTTTGAGAACCTGACATCCTTATACTTTCCTATAAGAACATGGTAGCAGATGCTCTTACTGGTTGGAGGTACAACCTTATTTACCGAAGGATTGGATAATTTTGTTCCCAAAAAAGAGATGAATGTTCTTTATATATAGGTAGAATGAAGGAGAACTCTCCATATCAGCTCTAAACAGTAATAGAGATCAAGTAGAACACAAGATGCAAGAGAAGAAAAGTGAAGATGATTTCCTTTTAGTTTAACTTCTTTTTCAGCTGGGTAGCTGCTTGGAACATGGCTTTACTGAATATACGTGCCCATCTAAATGCTGTAGGCGTTTAATAAACAGGAAACAGAAATATAAGGAAGCCCAAAAGCCTCCCTTCTTGATTTCTCTCCTGACCATCAACAATGCATGACTATCACTATAACAAATGGATGATTTTTTTTTATGAAGAGGGTCGTATCTTGATTCGGAATGTAATACTTTGACTTCGAAGGTTTCCGGTCATACTCTGACTTTGAAAGCTTTTATCGTTTTCATTTTCAAAGAGTTTCGTATAGTCACCGGCTTGTCTAGGACTTGGTGTTTATACTTGGTAAATCAACAGCTTATTTAAGATTTGGTGTCCATAAAATTTTAGTCTAAACTCAAGGAGCTGGTGGTCAGATAGATAATTAATTGGAGCAAAAGGGTACACTTTGGTCTTGAGAGTTTTCACCGTCCCAGTTCTGAAAAGCATGTTGGATGATACAACTCAGAAACTCAGTAATTTCCTAAGTTGCAGAGATCATACACAAGGAGTCCATATAAGTCTCCACTGTAAATTGGATCTTTGCCCAGACATCAGTGAAATATTCATAATGCGCATGTTCTTGAAATCGAACCATGCACTTGTTGAGGTAATCCCTAACTTGAGTACGAGGTGTGTCTTAGCGGGCGGAATTACAATTTTTTTTGTCCTACAAAGGATGAACGAGTGTCTTTGTTCTACAAAAGGTGAACGGCCGGGCTTCCCCGATACCAATAGGAAGCGTAAATGCCCCATATGAATTGATACAGTGAGATTAATCCATATGCTTGCGAGAATTTGAAGCCCACAAAGAGAAGACGACATAAGTTAGATTAATATATGCCACGTTTCTATATTGTTATTGTATAATGACATGATTTTTTTTTTTCACACGTCAATTTCATTTGCATACTTGGGTTTTTTTGCAATAAAGAAAATACTTAAACGGCTTAAACGGACGTATCCTTAAAATCTATTGAATCTTCCTTATGAACTTCAAATCAAAGTATAAGAAATACTTAAATCATGTATCGTCTGATTTTATATATTTGAAACAATGATTTGTCAATAAAGGATAACATAATATCTTGATTTTTTATTATTAGATTTTTTAATATAATATAATAGTTTATTATGAATATCAAATTTTAAACATGAAAAAGAAAAAGCGTGATTAAGGTTTACTGGAGAGGAAAAAAGACTTCTAAAACAATACCCAAAAAAAGGAAAATAAGTCGGTAAAAATAAAAATGTTACTCACATGCTGGCTGGTTGGTCATTATTTTCTAAACTAAACTTTTCGAAACTTCTATTCTAACAAAAATATGTTATGAATATCAAGCAAATATCACCTTTTAAAGTCTTTTTTCTAAACCATTTATTCTTTAAAAGAAAACACATTCTTTGATCTTTGTTCTTATTAAAAAAACACTTCAATGTGTAATCTATTTCCGTCATAATTAATATATACTGGGTTATATCATATACACATTGAAGTGTGTTACATTGATGTATATGTAATACATATTTTAATAGACGTTTCTATAGAGCGGGAGTCTTACTGAAATCAAATTTTTTTATTCTTTGATATAGAAATATTGTTTGGATGTTTATTACTATTTTCAGATCCTAACGATAGTTTTTTTTGTTGTATTCTATAGTTTATTTTAATATAAGTTTCTATTGAACATTTTGTTTAGATAAGAAGTTTTAGGATATTCTGTGGCCACGTTGTACTGATGTGCGTTTTTCTTGTTGGCAAAGGTTGAATAATGTCACAGTCCCAATGAACTACGTATAGGATATAAATCAGGAGTCCAGCGGCCTCCTAGATTGGGTGAGATCTTACACAGTTATCCACACAAGGTGCCTTACAAACCAGGTCTGGCAGCAGAGGAACACCCACCATGTGCGTGTCCCTGTATTCAAACTCATGACCTCTTGTTGTCAATCGTCAACCCAAGTATCAACTGAACTATGCCTTGAGGGCCTTATGTGCGTTTTTCTAAATACGGCATCTCCTTTATAATCTCTTGTTGACTATTTATTATTTAGCTTCACCAATTCTTTTACTACTGTTGTGTGACGGGCGATGAAGAGGGGATGAGAAAAAATGGTCGAGGTGATCTCATCCTGTTCAATAGAAACACACTGAAAGAGTGAAGGAGTGAATGGAGAAGATAAAAGATATGGAAAAGACAAATATGATTTTGAAAAGAAAAAACTAGGGAAAAGAAAAGCGAGAGACTGGAAACAGCATAGTGTAAGCTGAGAGAGCAAAGAAACAGCAAGGAAGCAGAGAGAGGTTCTGTTGGAATTGAGAAAAATGGAGGGGCAGATCGTGTTGGTAGAACCAGAGGGAGGAGAAAGAGGAGGTGGATTCAGGCTTCCACCCACTAATCTTTCAAGCGAGGACATCATTTTTTGCATAGATGTTGGACCTGAATCAGCTCAAGAGATGAAGGTTGCAGGTCCCAACGGCAAGCCCTTCACCAGATTGGATTCAATCAAGCAGGCCATTTTGCTCTTCATTCATGCTAAGCTTACCATCAACCCTGATCATCGCTTTGCCTTTACTGCTTTGGGAAAATACGCTTCTTGGGTACATAAAAATCCTTCCGTTCATCTTTATATAAGACAAAGATTTGATCATTGTCGCGTCCTTTTTTCAAGTTAGGATGTTTCAGTTGGGTTTTCTTTTGTAAGAATTGTAATTATAAAGGCTTCTGTGCCGCAATTCGAACGCTTTAGGGCTATTGAATGTGCTAAATTGCTTGGAAGTCATATAGGAGTAGGAAATGCCTATCGTTTTCTCTGCAGTTCCGTTGGTACTAGGTTCTTAGGATTGTTTTTGTTTGATATGCTTCCTCCATAGTCATGTTTATTGCGGGTTGCATAACTTGAGTTAAGAATAGGAAGACTAGAATGATAAATGACTGTGTTGCTTGTTTTTGCAAGTCCTAAGACACACAATACCCCTTATTTCATTTGTTGAATTAAGTGAGATATTGTCTTGGTAGAGAATAAGATTAATCTTTATCCATAAATTGTAGCATTAGTCTAATGTGGGCTACAAAGAGATTCCCCCCCCCCCCCCCTCTTGAACCCCAATTTTACTGCTTTAAAGACATCTTCTTGGAGGTGAATGTGGAGAGTTTGCTATAAGCAATTGTTGGAGCCATTCACGGGATAGCATTATTGCAGCCTTGACCGGATATGCCAAGACCGGATATGGAGTCAACAATTTCTTTATTGTAATTAATCCATTGTAATTATGAGTGCTTGATTGTAGGAAATTAGTGTGATTGCTTGATTTAAGGAGTGTAAATGTAATAGTTATGATAGGTAGTAAATGGGGTATAATACCCGGTTGGGTAACGGCTAAGTCAACCCTTTGGGGTTAATTATGTAGTTATGAGAGAATATTTTGACTAGAGGAAAGTTAGGAATTCCTGTTGTATAAATCCATGTAATACGTTTTTTTGGAAAGTAATGAGAAGAACAATTCTTCCTTTCATCATTAACTTGACAAATTGTTTCATGGTATCAGAGCCAAAACCATAAACATAATTGTCAAAGAAAAAACCTCTCATCCCCAACCGAGATGAGCTCTTCCCCAGCTATGGCCGAAAAAGGACCAGTCACCGTACCCGCTAGTGCCGAACAGGTTACGCTGAGCCAAACTCAACTTGAACAGTTGCTCACACTCCTGAAAGCCAAAGCCGATGGGGTCCCTTCACACTCTCATCAAGGTACTGTTAATTTTGTGGAAACTTCTTCTTGGATCCTAGACACAGGAGCTACAGATCACATGACAGGTAATCTATCTTTATTTACAACCTATGTTCCAATTTCTGGAACTTCAAGGGTAAAGGTGGCAGATGGGTCTTATGCACTTGTCGTTGGAAAAAGATCTATAAAAGTATCATCCTCACTTGTCCTTCAGTCCGTACTCTATGTTCCAAAGTTGACATGCAATTTGATTGCTATTAGTAAACTTACCAAGGATACTTGTTGCGTTGCTAAGTTTTCTGCCAAATTGTGTGCTTTGCAGGAGCAGGGATCGGGGAGGACGATTGGCATTGCTAGAGAAAGTGGTGGCCTTTATCATTTCAAGGATACCAATCATCTAGAAGAAAACAGTTTATTTCACACCTCCTCTTCCCTTGATGTTGAAACCGAAAAAAATGTCCTCTTACTCCACCAAAGACTAGGACATCCTAGTCTTCGTTATCTCAAAACGTTGTTTCCTTTGAATAAACAGTTAAACACTTTGAATTGTGATGCATGTGTATTAGCTAAACAAGCCCGACATGATTACCCTCCAAAACCTCGTACTGAATCTGAACCCTTTCATCTTGTGCATAGTGATCTTTGGGGACCCACTCGGGTCAAAAATATCTTGGGGGCCAAGTGGTTTATTACATTTATAGATGATCATACAAGAGTATGTTGGGTATATCTTTTGAAAGAAAAAACAGAAGTTGCTACAGTCTTTCAAAATTTCCATTCTATGATAAAAACACAGTTTCAAACCTCAATCAAGATCCTACGAACGGACAACGGTACGGAGTATTTCAACAAAATCCTAAACACTTACTTAGCCACTGAAGGTATCATTCACCAAAGTTCTTGTCCAGACACACCACAACAAAATGGTGTCGCTGAGCGTAAAAACCGACATCTCTTAGAAGTAGCGCGTGCCCTTATGTTCACTATGCATATTCCAACTTATCTATGGGGGGAAGCGGTCCTCACTGCATGTCACTTGATCAATCGTCTTCCATCTAAACCACTTCAGTTTAAGTCACCCATTTCTATTCTCCATCAAACTTATCCTCTTTTCCAAGGAGGTTCATCTCTCCCACTCAAAGTATTTGGGTGCGTTGTGTTTGTTCATCACCACAATTCCGCTACATCCAAACTAGCACCGCGGTCATATAAGTGTGTATTCATTGGTTACTCCTCGACTCAACGTGGCTACAAGTGTTATTCTCCTACTCACAAACGTGTATTTGTCACCATGGATGCATTCTTCAGAGAACATGAACCCTATTTCGTCCCTTCAAAACCCACGGTTGATCATGCACCAAACTACACACTCGACCACTTATCCTCTAACTCTATAGAAGAATCACTGCCGGTTCCATTTCTACCCGACAGTGATTCAGGGGGAGAGTTTCAGCCCTTTCCTCAGTCGAACCCACAGCAACAACCTCAGCCTACTCAACCGACATTCCATCAGCCACAGCCGGCGAATTCCCAGTCTCAGCCGACTCCATTGGCTAGTCCGGCGAATTCCCAGTCTCAGCCGACTCCATTGGCTAGTCCTCAATCACCTTGTTTTTCGCCCACAGCAAGACCGAACCCACAACAAGACCAAACCAGCCCACAAAATATCATTATATACTCACGAAAGCATAGAACTCAGTCGAATAAAGACACCAATAATTCTCTAGAATGCCAATCTCTGGAGCCGGTTCCTGCCCCTTGCAGTGAGAATGATATTTTGGAACCTTCATCTGATTTGGATCTACCGATTGCACTAAGGAAAGGAAAAAGAGTATGTACTCGGTATCCCATCTCTAATTTCATCTCCAACAGTAAGTTGTCAACAAATTTTTCGGCTTTCATTACAAAAGTGACTAACATTCAAATACCCAAGAATATTGATGAGGCTCTCGCAGATAAGAATTGGAAAGCTGCAGTCCAGGAAGAACTGAGGGCATTAGAGGAGAATAATACGTGGAATGTTGTGGAACTGCCTAAAGGAAAGAAACCCGTAGGGTGCAAATGGGTGTTCTCAGTCAAATTTAATGCAGATGGAAGTATTAGCAGGTACAAAGCTCGTTTGGTTGCAAAAGGTTTCACTCAGGTATCTGGCATTGATTATAATGAGACTTTTGCACCAGTGGCTAAGCTAAACTCAGTAAGAATCCTTCTTTCCTTAGCAGCATGTCTTGATTGGCCACTTCTACAGTTAGATGTTAAAAATGCCTTTCTAAATGGTGATTTACATGAAGAAGTTTATATGGACTCACCACCTGGACATACTAGGGAAAGGAATTTGGTTTGTAGGTTAAGGAAATCACTGTATGGATTAAAACAGTCACCACGGGAATGGTTTGGGAAGTTCACCCAGGCTGTAAAAACGCAAGGTTTTAGACAGTCACAGGCTGATCACACAATGTTTTACAAACATACCTTGGAAGGGACTCGTGCTATTCTAATTGTTTATGTGGATGATATTATTCTAACAGGAGATGCTTATGATGAGATTGAATCACTTAAAAAGTATTTGAGCAGCAGATTTGAGATGAAAGATCTGGGGGCCTTAAGATACTTTCTTGGAATGGAGGTTGCACGCAACTCATCAGGTATTTCGATCTCTCAAAGAAAGTATGTGTTGGACTTGTTACAGGAGACAGGGATGCTAGGATGTCGGCCAGCAACCACGCCTTTAGAACCAAACACTAAACTGGACATGAATGGAGGTAATGAGGTGGATCGAGAAAGGTACCAACGTCTTGTTGGAAAACTTATTTATCTATCACATACTCGCCCGGATATTGCATTTGCAGTAAGTTTGGTAAGTCAATTTATGCATTCACCAAGAACACAACACCACGAGGCTGTACTACGAATTTTAAGGTATCTAAAGAAGACACCGGGTAAGGGACTATTTTTTGGGAAAAATGATGTAAGAAGTCTTGAGGTGTATACTGATGCAGATTGGGCAGGTTCCTTAATTGATAGAAGGTCTACTTCGGGATATTGTACTTATGTCTGGGGAAACCTAGTTACTTGGCGTAGTAAAAAACAGAATGTAGTAGCTCGAAGCAGTGCTGAAGCTGAATTCCGAGCACTTGCACATGGTATATGTGAAGGGTTATGGATTAAAAGGATAATGCAAGAATTACGTGTTCATTCTGACAACCCCACGCGCTTATTTTGTGACAACAAAGCTGCAGTAAGTATTGCTCATAATCCTGTTCATCATGATCGCACAAAGCACATCGAGGTAGATCGGCATTTTATTCGTGAGAAAATTGATGATAAAAGTTTTGTTATGATCTATATTCCCACAAAGCAACAAGTGGCGGACGTTTTGACCAAAGACTTACATAGATCGGCATTTGAAGGACTAATCAACAAGCTTGGCATGAATGACATCTACATACCAGCTTGAGGGGGAGTGTTGGAGCCATTCACGGGATAGCATTATTGCAGCCTTGACCGGATATGCCAAGACCGGATATGGAGTCAACAATTTCTTTATTGTAATTAATCCATTGTAATTATGAGTGCTTGATTGTAGGAAATTAGTGTGATTGCTTGATTTAAGGAGTGTAAATGTAATAGTTATGATAGGTAGTAAATGGGGTATAATACCCGGTTGGGTAACGGCTAAGTCAACCCTTTGGGGTTAATTATGTAGTTATGAGAGAATATTTTGACTAGAGGAAAGTTAGGAATTCTTGTTGTATAAATCCATGTAATACGTTTTTTTGGAAAGTAATGAGAAGAACAATTCTTCCTTTCATCATTAACTTGACAAATTGTTTCAGCAATGAAATGCAAACACGTGAAGGTATCCAGAGCTCCATTCATGCTCAACATTCTCAGTTTCTAGTGAAGAAAAGATTTTAGATCCATGTCTGCTATTTTAGAAACCTAGTAGTCAGCAATGAGGATGTAATTTATCGGGTATTGTTGGGATCTCTATAACAATTACAAAGGTTATTCCTCTCCTCTCTCCTTCTCTCTATCTAATCTGGTTTAGATTTCACTGGGTTAAAACAACATTTTATGTCTTCATTTTGAGTCAGTAGTAGATTTTGCTCTTGTGATTTTGGTGCAGTCGGTGGGAAGATTGAAAATGGTCTTTAAATGGTTATACCGTCTCTTGTCTGCTGCAAACGGAATCTTTCAAAGGACCTTGTAAATAAAAAATGATGATGTTTAAATTAAGATTCTGTATGAAATTAGATAATGAATTAGAAGTACACTACGGTAACTTGGTAAACGAAGATTCACCTTAATTCCAGAAGGATGATATGTATCATTATCTCTTTGTCGTTATTCCAAATGTGGTCAACTAAATTAGAGCTTCAGCTAGTTTATGTTTTTACTTCCGCTCTTTCTTGCTCTTCCAATTAATCGCTCAGAGGTACGCAGGTCAGTATGTGAATTTTTTTTCTCATTTTATCTTTTGTTCTTTTGAAGCTTAGGAAAGAGTTCAGCAGTGATGCTGATTCTGCCATTGCTGCTTTTCGAGGAATTTCAATTGACCCATCTGCTACTCAGGCAGATCTAACCCAGCTTTTTAGGGTGGCTGCGCATGAAGCAAAGAAATCTCGGGCACAAAATCGAATCCTTAGATTGGTGAGCAGAGACTGGAAATTTAGGTGCCTAAATTTACAAGGCTCGTAAGGAATGCTTGACAATCTAGTACATGGGCAGTTTTCTTTTTGTTATCTTGCTATCTTATACTAGTAGATGCATTTTATTTTCCTTATTCTTCTCCATTGGCACTTGTCTGCTGTTTTAGTTTTCTGACTGTCTTTTCATTATTCAAACTTCTGCAATTGAATATTATATTATATGCTTGCAATATCTTAGTTTTCTTATCCTTCATTGTCTTTCATATGGATAAAAGATGTATTCCTCATTACTTGGCAGATAATGAATAGTTCATTACTGGAATAAAGTCCCAGAAAATGTGCATAATTTCAAATTGAAGTCTGAGATCACTTGAGCTTAGATATAAAGATAATTTCGAAAATATACAAGTAAAGACATCTTGATTTTGTCAATGTTGCTTGTAAAGGAAATCAGAAAGCAGTCATTTTCTGGCTGACCAAGAGCTAGTTTTGGCTTCTTCATTCCACAAATTGTGTGACTGCATATTCTCCGGTCTATTGGTCTTATTGTTTCACTGATTTTTGAATTGCCTGGTGAAGAAATTAAGAGAGAGAGAGAGAGAGAGCCAGCAACTTATGAACGAGTTAGATCGCAGAAAAGGACTATTATGGATTTGAAGATCTTCTTATATCCTAAAATATTTTGTGTTTTTTAAGAAAATTAGTTGATTAAAAGTGCAAGATATGCCTTCTATATTTTGCATAAGTGATCCTGCAAGTTGTTGAGAGATGAGTTCTTGGCGTTTTGCTTCTTTCATTTTCTCTAATCTCCATGAAATTGAAAATTTTACATCCTGACCAAATATTACTCATGCTTAGCTGTTAACAGGATTGAGGACTTTTTAGAAT
The DNA here is from genome assembly GCA_036186865.1 of Eustoma russellianum. Classification (NCBI taxonomy): domain Eukaryota; kingdom Viridiplantae; phylum Streptophyta; class Magnoliopsida; order Gentianales; family Gentianaceae; genus Eustoma; species Eustoma russellianum. The sequence goes on along the minus strand of AP025075.1, from coordinate 27,332,674 downwards.
AAATTTGTCCTTTACAAAAGCTGATGCTTGCTCTGCTCTTTGTTTCTCTATGCTGAGCGTCTCCAAGGTGACACTGCTATCAATGTCTAGTATCAGTGTCATGGAGATTTCTCCCGTATTTCTTATGTGAGTGAAAAAAAATGGTCCGTTTGTGACACTCTAATTGGGTTCTCCATTGTATCTGCCCATCGCCTGCTCGTATACCTTAGAGACATTTTTTTGCTCTACTTGAGAGCTGCAATGTTGTCGATCAGCTGACTGGATACCTGTCCACTCCAAAAGTAAAAGTAAGTATAAAAATAAAAATACATAATCTTGTAGAACGCTTTAGGAAGATTCTCATATTGTCTTATGAGGAAGTGCCGAAAGCAAGAAATAACAACAGAATAGTAGGCATGTTTACTATGTTTCCAGATTTTATGTGAAAGAGTGGTAGATAATGATAGTTGTCGTGTACGTTGATTAATTCTTTCCATGCCTGTCCTGGATGAGTTTGCATCCACTTTTTGCAGTGGTTGTTTGTACCCTTAGGAATTCAATATCGTGTGTGTTTATTTGGTGCAGTGAAGCATCTGTAGTGTCTCTCTCTTGGCTTTGTTTTTCAGTTTAGGTTGTGAAGCTGAGTTTTCCAAATCACAAGTAGATGAAACCTTGACACATCTAATGAATTAAATTCCTGTTTATTAAGACAAGGCATAAAAAATAGGTTAGTGTCTTTGAGAAGGTGATGGTAACATCGTAGCTTTTCCTTCAGCAGCTTGCCATGGATGTCGTTTGAGAAAAGTAGATGTAAGAAATTTCTATTGTGCGTGTTTCGCCCTGCTTTTATTTACCGTAGGGTTCAAAATGTCTTAAATATTTGAATTTATCCTGTTTGTCTGAACCTTCCTGTCCAAAATCAGTACTTCCTGTAGGTGATAAGGCAGATGAAAACTGTGCAAATATTTCCTGAACATAGGTTTTGTCCCCCACTAGAATACTTGAGAAAATCACCTAGTTATTGGCTATATCTAAGGTTCAACCTGAAGTGAGTCTTCGGCATGTAGCTTTCTTACCAACTTTCTCTAGTTTTTGCTAACATCTTATACATGTGTGTGTAGACTTCTGTATATTTTTCTTGGGATGACACATGACATGAGGTCCTCCGTCTATCATGTTCAGGTGTTACTATACTGCAGATCTTCAACGCCTCCACAGCATCAGTGGGTTGCAACTCAGAAGCTCTTCACTTTGGACGTACTGTACCTCCACGACAAGCCTGGATCCGAAAACTGTCCTCAGAAGGTCTATGATGTCCTGGTGGAAGCACTTGAGAGTGCCAGTGAGTACGAGGGCTACATACTTGAGAGCGGGCAGGGGCTAACGCGTATCCTCTTCCGTCACATGTGTGTGCTCTTGTCTCACCCTCAGCAGCGGTGCATTCAAGATGATGTTGACTTCCCTAAATCTTTAGCAAAGAAGTCGCCCCTACCTGAAACAGTTCTTGTTGATGAAAATGTTCCCATGTCTAGCCACTGAGACATTGCGCGAAGATCTGCAGGATGTGGTTTCCTATGCATAATAGTGTGTAGCATCTCCTTGTAATTCTATGTTCCGAATGGGAGATGGGATCTCCTCACCGACTCCACCCTCACCCTACTGCTCACTGCCCGACACGTGGCACCAGAGGTGGTGAGGCTAGATGCATGTGACCCTCATCTAGCCTCACAACCTTCTGCTGCCACGTGTCTGACGGTGGGCAGTGGGGGTGAGGGTTGAGGCGGTGAGTAGATCCGGTCCCTCCCAATGGAGCATGTGAAATTTTTACGTATTTTCATGATTCTATATGATTTTAGTCTAGTATTCTAGCTGACATTGTCACTGCAGTTCTTTGTTTTCCTATATATGTTTTCCTTCTGTGATGAACATGACACTCTTGGAGAAGTCGCTTTCTTTGTACATGATCAATCTGGCTGTATATATATGGGCCAATTTGTCTATTTATGGTTTAAATGTGATGCAGGCGCAACGTTTATGATGCTCTACAACAACATTACTCTATTATCTTAGATGCTCCTGTCTATGGTAGGGTATGAGGAAAGGGGTCGGATGTATGCAACTACACTCATGTGTTAGAAAAACGCAGATGTTTTTTCTCGATGATCTATAATGAAAATTGCGTCAAGCTGTGTCGATCAACTGTTATTTCACAATATAAGAATCACCGTCAATTTACATATTTAAAGTTAATTAAGAGTTTATGATGTTCTACGCGTTTTAATATTTACTTCTTTTTTAATGTACTATGGACGAGTAGTGGACAGGCTTCCAATTTTGAACATAATCACATCGTTAATGTGGCATATTGTATTTGTATCTTATTTGGTAGGAACATGATAAAATTACTGATAATAAAGATTCTCTGCCCAAGTATATTTGCAGCAGGATGAGATCTTCTCACCGCAACTCCGTCACCGTACGACACGTGGCAGCACGGGTTACCCTTATCTAGCCTCATCATCCCATCATGCTGCCACGTGTCGCGTGGTCATGGTAAGGTGAAGGAAATACCGGTAAGATGATTCCATCTAATTTGCAACCAGCTGATTCTGTTGCATCTGTAACACGTGTTTGGATACTAGGTATAGACATGCCAATACATGTTACTTGAAATGATCTCTATAATAAGAATCACTTAAAATGATCTCTATAATTCTAACGGTAGTTTTTTTACATTTGAACAGTGGTCACTGTTTATCTACAGTAAACTATAACGACTGTGGTAACGATTAGTTACCAATGCAGCTCTGCTATGTACAGTAAAATGACAAGTTTACAAATTTTACATTTTACTAAGTATGGCAGGTCAACCTTCTCTCTATCTTGTGCTTCACTTCGTCACTTCAGTTAAGCACTTATTCACTTCGTTCTCTGGCCCTTCTTTGTTCAGTGCTTCACCTCAGCATTACTTCAGTTCAGCACGGCCATACTTGATCATGTCTTTGTCTTGTTTTCATGTTTTGTCTCAGCTCCTTTTCAGCTCAGCACAGTTACTCTGTACATCTGCAGTTCAGCTAACAGTTTACCTTCAGTACATTGTTGCTTAGATCAAATTTACCGACCTGAGTTGGGACTTGGTTTCCACAATAACAGCTTTTTGTAATTGATAGATGTTAATAGTGTCTAACCAATATGTTTCTCTGCCGTTTTCCTCATCAATTTAGAATTTACAGCTTGAACTTATATTTTTACTTATCATCGTGACTTGAAGTTGAATGCGAAACCTGGAGTAACTGGTAATGGTAAGATTGCTTCTTTGTGACATCAAGGTTACGGGTTCGAGCCGTGGAAACAATTTCTTGCATAAAGGATAGTGTAAGACTACGTATATCGTATCGTAAAACGAACCGGTTCCTCCCGAACTTTGCGCAAATGCGGGAAGCTAATACACCGAAAACGTCTTAATCGTGAAGTTAGACATTCTTATAAAACAAAACACAGGTCCAGTGTTTTGTATTTACACGGGTAAGTTTGATTTACTCCGGGGATCTTCTTCTTTGTAGGATGTTGAAGTTCACCATCATGATAGGTTGTGTGTTTTCTCGTTCTTTTCTTTGTATTGTAGTCATTTTTCTTGCTTCTTTTAGACCTTTTTTCTTTATATTATTCCAATAACAACTAAAAGCATATTTTACAAAACGATAAATTTTTTTTAAGGAAAAAAAAGAAAAAAACCAAACCTACAAGAAAGCGAAAAAAACATAGAGAACAACTTCAACTTACCAATATGGTAGATTTCAGCATCTTAAGAGGAAGAAACTCTTCTTCATCTTTGACGGAATACCATGCATGGGATAAAGCAAAATGACTCACTAAATTGGTTGTGCTTCTTATATGGTAAAGTAACAGCTGATCGATACACCTTGACGATTTTCATTATGGGTCAACATGTAACAACATCTATGTGTTTCTAACACAAAGGTATAGTTGCATACATCCGATCCCTCATATCCTATCATAGACGGATGCATCTATGACAATAGGGTAATGTTGTTGTAAGGTGGTTGTTGTAAGAGGAAGAAACTCTCGTTTTACTCTCATTTGCCTTTTACACCGGCAAAGCTAATACTATGTTCAACTGGAAGATATTGACTGAAAGCAGTGAAAGATTGCTATACGAACACTAACGTTAATGGAAACGATACACGTTTGCCACATGCCTCCAAGGCATTTTTGTTATGCCCCGCACTCTCCATAGGGTAGTTAAAAGACAAAGAAGGATTTCACAGAAATTAATGACGGTCAACGGAAATTAAGTAGGCATTAATATGAGGATTAATTAGAAATTAATGAGGGGATTTAATATTAGAATTTATTTATATTTAATTTAGAATGAAATAATTAAGATTTATCCTTTAAGATAAATAGATAATAGATATACTTTAGAAACACCAAACTTTTTCCCTTCCCATATAAAAACTGACAGAACGTCAGTTTTCCCTTCTCAGAACAGAAAAGGATCGACGCTTCCTTCCCCTCTAGCCCTAGCCGTTTTTTTTTTCCAATCACGTAGAAGAGGAAGATAGCCTCCAGGAATCAATCAAACCCGCATCCGTTCTTCGTTTCTCTGTCGAGTAATCAAAGGCAAGTAATTTGTTTATAAGTTCCTACGTTTTGCGAAAGAAAACAGCCTATTTTGATATCAAATTGGATCACCATGCAGTAGATTCGTTCTTTGATTATTTGTTTATGATCTATGTGCTTTCGTTTCGAGATTTGGCCAATGTATTTGGAAAAGCATTCGTTGTTGTTGTTGAGTATGTGAAATCATGCAAATCCCTACCCTTGAATCCCTTCTTGATGTGATTGCGTGGTTGCGGGTGAACGAAGGGAAAAGGTGGGATTTTTAGGATTGAGAGAGTCGGATAATCGAGTTCTAGGCTTGAATCTTGCTTGAGATGTGTATAGCGGTTAATCTGTATGTTAAGCATGAAATTGTAGTAGGGAAATCTAGGCTTGGAATTGGTGGATGGAGATTGGAAACATTGATGGAGTTCTGCAGAAAATCGCAGAAGAATTTCTGGAATAGAACTGACATCGATCGATCGATGTCAGAGATCGATGTCCCCAGTTGGACATCGATCGATCGATGTAGTAGTGGCTGAGAGATCGATGTCCCCAGTTGGACATCGATCGATCGATGTAGGAGTAGGCTGAGAGATCGATGTCCTCAGAAGGACATCGATCGATCGAAGTGAGAGATCGATGTCCCCAGTTGGACATCGATCGATCGATGTATAAGGGATGAAGTCCTGAAATTTTGTGGAAAGTAGAGGAAGGAAGGGGGACGTTCGGGGAGCCTTTGGGTGACTTTAGTGACTTCTTAAGTCATGATTAAAGGTAGTCTAAGTCTCGGGAACATGAGTTAGGAAGGTGAATCAACTTGGTGACTTCAATGGGTTCTCGAACCGAGTTTCACGGGAATGACTTAGTAGGGTTAGGAAATGAACGTACAAGGTGTCTTAGAGTCCAATGAGGAAAAGATAGGGATACTCGCGTAGGTTGTGAACTCTAGAATCAAGAGTAAGTGTGGACGAGCTAGTTGAGGGTTAAGTATTGACGGACAAGTTAGTATACCTTTGTGTGTGTCACTTGTACTTGCGCGTGTGAATGTGAATTGCATATGTGACTGAGGAATGTGAATGAACAAGGAGTCTTGCATCATGGCACGTCCATTGCATAAGTTTTTGAAAAGAGAGGTGCTTCGGCACTGATTTGTGAAGGTGACCTGCAGTGTTAACCGGGATGGAAATTTAAGCCGGGGTGCACTGTAGGCCACAAAAGACTGTAACGTTAACCGGGATGGAAATTTAAGCCGGGGTGCGTTACAGGGTATAAAGTCCTCTACAATGTTAATCGGGATGGAAATATAAGCCGAGGTGCATTGTGGAGTTTACGAGAGCTGTGATGTTAATCGGGATGGAAATATAAGCCGAGGTGCATCACAGAGCATACGAGCTTGTAACGTTAACCGGGATGGAAATATAAGCCGGGGTGCGTTACAAGGAAATGAGTTAGGAACCGGACATTGTGTCATGCATTGCATCGATTTGAAAGAAAAGACTCATGCATATGTGATTGTATAGCGTAGTGCATTATTTGACATGCACCACGAGAGTCGTTGTGGTATGTGTGTTTATGTTATTTGATCGACCTTGAATTGTTTACTTGCGTTTCAAGTTGCTGTACCTGATTTATTACATGTTCCGCTTATATATTTGAAAATTACAAGACATGTGCCCCTCAATTCCCTCAGTTTATCTATTACTCATGTCTTGCCATGTGTTGATCCCGTATGTCTTATAAGTGGGTTACTTGCTAGCGTTTTTCGCTAAGGGTACTGCCTTTGATCTTGCAGATGAGCCTAGCTATGACATGATTTTCATTGAAGACGACGGCGAGTGGGCTGAATGGGATGTTTAGAGTGCATCTTGAGGAAATATTTGAGACAGTGTTGTTTATTTCAGTTATTTCATTTGTTTGAGGATTAGAGTTGGCAAACACCATGACCCGTTTGTTGGGATTTTAGTATTCTTTGACGTACGAGTTGACGGTTGACATTCGTTAGATACATGTTTCCGCTTTTACTTTCGTACATCACTGATGATGGGTACACGAGAGATGAGACGTCTTGTAGTCTTCTCAGTAAGCTACGACGGGTGCACCGGTTCGGATTCCGTTGTCCGGGTCGGGGCGCTACAATTTTAGTGTACGTAACACTGCCTATATATAGCAGCTCAGGAAGGAAGAATGCCTATATGACTTATATAGTATGCCACACACACATATACACACACTCACACAATCAATCATACCAATTATATCTCAACGACAGCAAAAGTTATTGTGAAGGTCTAGGAAAGTTTAGTGGCAAGCAAACAATAATTCTATCCCAAAGGATCAATAGTTTGATTCCAATGAAACCCCCGACTCTACATGTACCTACATAAATAACACAATAATAGGAATATGACGTGCTAGTGTGTTAGTGAGGGAATTCAGTAAATACAAATAGTAAGCTTTCGATATTAAAATAGTTATAAACGCGCATATGCACATATAATGCACAACAAAGACGACATCATCATCATCATCCGTACACAGTATCTCCCAACGACAGCAAAAGCTATCGTTAGGGTCTGGGGAAGGTAAGTGGTAGGCATATAATATCTCTGTCCCAAGGGATAGAGAGTATGCTTCCACTGAGACCCCCGGCTCTATATGTACCTACATAAAAGACAAACAAAAACAAAAAAGTGCAAAGTACACATAAAGCGTAGATATCTAAGCCCCTAAATATACTCTAAAGTGCCCCTATATCATGCCTAAATCTCATTAACCTTAATCATTTGACTCCATGAACTTCCATCCTGGACCATGTCCTCAAAGATGTACAAATCTAGTAGGTCATGCCTAATCCGCTCATCACAAGTCAGTTTGAATCTGCCTGTACCCCTCTTTCCCTCTACAATGAAGTTTTCAACTGTTGTGATAGATGTCATTATCTGTCTCCTCTTGACACACGCACACATATAAGTACATATACATACACACAACCAAGGACACCAGCAACGAGATATGATGCCATCTTTATATAACAAGGAAATACGTAGTTTTTACCACTAGGCCAGTTCATAATCTTTTAATATGCATGTATGATTAGTCGACTTAATGTTGGAAGATAGGACGGAATATACAGCAACAAATGAGATACAATTTCCGTGCCGTTTAATTTGGTTTGCCAAAACCCTTTTCCTATACGCGCTCTTACCTCTGATTAGGGGTGTACATGGTCCGGTCCGGCCGGTTTTTACGTATGTTGTCAACCAAACCGTTTGTAACGGTTTTGAAATTCAGGAACCGAAACCGGACCAGAACCGGTCAACAAACTGTTTGACCGGTCCGGTTCGGTTTGGTTTGGTTCCGGTTTTTTCGGTTTCAAATATGCTTTCGGAATACAAAGACAATACATTTCCTTGCAAGATTCATTAACACATACGCAACACATGCAGTTTTACTACCAGCACTTCCAACAACATAGCAACCAGCCGATAAAGAGTTCATGAAGAATAAAGTCTAAATACGCATTTTCTGTTCCAGTAGATGCATATCTATATTCAATGCGAGTTCTTCAATAGGTATTGCAGTCAAAATATTTGAATCCAAACTAAGACATTCCCTGACTGACATCATTAGCAAAGCGTAGAAAGAATGGATCCAATTGTCAGTCCAATTCAGAATAAAAATGTTTCAGGATCTATTCAATTCCTCGTCTGATTAACTCTTAGTGGATGCATTGTTGACAGAAACTATGAATCCAAGGAAACTGAAGATTCCAAGTTATCAATTAATCAAGAATATTAGAATAAGCTAAACCAAAATAATTAGTGACAAAGCTTGAAGTGCTTTGTCACTAATTAGTAAATAACGACAGAAAATATATGTTTGGAACTTTGGATATCTCACCATATGTTCCAACTTACCTCCGTTAAAAATATCATCTGCATGAAAATCGTCAGCTTTAGCCTTTAGACTTATGTTGAACAAATTCTTCACCAGCTTCTTGGTCCATGAGAGCTTCATAATCATAAGAACCCATAATCAACACTTCTAGCAGAAGAGAAATTTACAAGGATGGCTAAAACCCAACACTTTATTTCAACAAACCTTGCTATTCTTGTAGTTCCCATCTCTCATTGTTTCAACCTCATATGAAAAATACTCAAGAAATTATAGAATAAAAATACAAACTTTCAGGCCCTTCTCTTTGGAAAACAAATTGGTTCTAGCTCTTAGCAATCAAGGAATCACGACTAACGAATAGGATAATTAGCAATTCAAGAATAGAAGACAAGAATCTCTGAATCAATCACTCCACTTGAAGAACCCCAAGAAAGAACTTCAAATTCAAGAAAGGAAGCTTCTTGTCATTATCTTTGACATTGACCATAACAAGACAGATTTCACAGGTTTCTCACGTAAACACGATGATTAGGATCGAAATCTTGACATTTAAATAAACTAACAGACCCTAATTTCTTGTGAGTTCCTCCTGGGAGTTAGGTCCAAGATAATAAAACAGAGGTAAAAAGCATCATCCAGATAATAAAGCAGAGGCTGTTCAAACATCAGAATAGAAAACAATTTGCATGTTTCCTCCTCCTGATTTTCAATTGTTTGTCTCAATTTGGTACACAAACGGCTTTTACACAAATAAAAAAAGTTAGGTTCACAAACTCAATGAATCATTGTAGGGTCTCAAAGAAGCTACCGAAATGTACACATAATCCTAACCTCACAATCAACGCACCAGCAAGCATCATAATTGAAGAACATTCCATCAACTCAAAATTCTCATCACAATCCCTTACCCACACGAATAAACGAAGCATAAACACCAAAAAAACACAAATATAGATATATCAAACCTGCATGCGAAAAAATGCAAAACAAGACAGATCTGGGTAAGAAATTTACCAGAATTCAGAAGAAATTGAAGAGAAAGCTGGGAGAAGAAGAGTGAGCGAAATAAAGCAGCGTTTGTGCCTTTGTGGGTATCTGTACATAGAAATAGAAGAAGATTTTATTGAGGAGATGGAGGAGGAGCAAAAGAATCTAATTTGGATGTAGATAAAAGAAAAACGATGCTCATGCGTTGATAGACAAAAAACTGAAAAAGGATCCAAAGGAAAACAAACGCGCCTGACAGTTACGCTTGCGGGTAAGAGGGTAACGAAGCAGCGAGGTGATGGTGAAGCACTTGAAGTCTGGTTGCCTGATTCACTGATTGATTGGAGTTGGCGGCGAGGGTCGAAGGCTGGAGAACTGCAGAAGGTCGAAGGCTGGAGAAGGAGAACTGGAACTCGGAAGGGAAGGGAAGTAGGGAACTTAGGGTTGGTGGCGGCGAAGGAATTGGGAAAGCGGAAAGCGTGACCGCAGAGTGAGACCTAGAAACTTCTGGCTGGGTTGAATGGAGGAGTGGAGGGAGAGGGAGTCACGGAGGGAGGGTATTGGGTAATAATTATAATATATTAATATATATTATATTAAACCGGTCCGGTCCGGTTTTACAGTTTAAAATTTCTAAAACCGGAACCAAACCGGAAAAAACAGTTCGGTTTTTTCTTTGCATGAAAACCGGCTGTTAAACTGCGGGTCGGTTTAAAACGGTTTGGATCAGTCCGGTTTGGTGTTTCGGTCCGATTTTTAGAAATTTTGTACACCCCTACCTCTGATTGGAAACTCTCTTTTCCTTTCCAATTTAAGTTTTTCCCTTAGTTATACTTGTTTATGTACTGTTGAAGACTGTACAACCACAAAAATATTACTCCATTACCTTAGAGACTTCTGTCTATAGCAGAGTATGAAGAGAGGTCGCATGTATGCGATCATACCCATGTGTTAGAAATACATAGAGGTTGTTTTCCGATGACCCATAGTGAAAATTGCGTCAAGCTGTGTCGATCAACTGCAACTTCACAATATGAGAAGCGCAACCAATTTAGTGAGTGATTTTGTTTTATTACATTATATTCCAAAATCAAGGAAGAGTGTCTATTTGATTCCATTAGAAATGGAAATTATTGTTGAAGACTGTAACAGGTAAAAAAAAAAGAAATTAAGTGCTTTTATCAAGTTTGAAAGGACAAGGTTCATAGAGAATATAAATAGTAGTCCAGTCAATTATTAGGAATAAGTCTTTTTCACGTCCGTTGTCCATTTTAACGTCGGTCGTTATTCTAGAATCCAGACCTCTTTTACAGTAAAATTTATCTCGATTTTTATTTTAAGTTTAATGAAACAATTATCTAGCATCTGGGTTGTATTTAGCCAGCTTTCTCTCATCCCCCAGACCACGTAGAAATCCAACCCATCATTTCATGTTGACACGTCATCCTGAAATAAATATCAATTATCAATTGTGTCCAAAAAAAAACCAACAACACACACATATATATGAATGTGCGCTCTTAGGATATCTCAGTTGATACTCGAGTTAAGATTTGATTCAATAGGTCTAGAGTTCGATTCCAAGTGTTCCACTGCCGATAGGTCCAAGGTCTGGTTTGCGGGGCACCTTGTGTACGTCACTGTGTAAGTCTTCACCTAACCTAGGAGGCCGTTGGGCTCCTGATTTGTATCCTCCACAATGCTCCTTGGAGACGCACTGCGTAAGTCCTCACCCAATCTAGGAGGCCGATGGGTTCCTGATTTGCATCCTCCACCATGCTTCTTGGGGCACCCAATCTAGGAGACCGCTGGGCTCCTGATTTGCATTCTTCATAATGCTCATTGAGACTTGGATAGTGGAATTCCTCATTACCAGTGAATGACCTTTTGCTCCAAGAGTATATGCATGTGCATGTGGGTATAAAAGTGTTTGTGTGTGAACGCGTGTAGGTGTATTTATAAGTATATAAAGCGGATGAGATCTGGGAGGCCTCATATACGACAAAATATGAGGTCTCCAATCACGCGACACCACGTATACAAAAAAGTCTGCTGTTTATTTTTTTTCTTTTTTTTAAAAAATACTCTTTTATACACGTGGTATCGCAAGATTGAAGACCTCATATTTTATCTCATATGAGGCCTCCTCTGATCTCAACCACATATAAGACACATTGATAAACGAGATCAAGTTACGGCGAAGGTTTTTAGACAATGAACATGTCCTTGTAAATTGTTTAATGCAATTACCTAAATTATTTCCTTTTGTCTTTTGCGCATGAGTGCCCAAGTGGGGATGTCGTTCATAGAAATACGAGGACTTCTCCAATCATAATTGTTTGCATTTTTTTCTTGGCAAAACTTATTTCAAGACATATTATATATTTATGGGAAATTTTCATCGATCCAAATTTGTCCAGTCGATTTTAAGCTTGGCGCTTATTTAGGTACAACATTGTATTTTTTGAATGCCAACTGAATTGAGCTTTGATTTTCGATGGCTCGAAAAAATTAACCATGGTTGATGTTTAGCATTTGAGATAATATATTTATCTATATCACGTCACTATCTTCTTCCTTTCCCATGTAAAATTTTTGGGTCTTTCCCGTTAGTATGTCAGCATCCTCGTTGGACTTTTGCTTAGGACAAGGATCCTCTAACATCCTAGATTTGACATTTTTGTCTCGGCGACACTAGGCGGTTTTGATGGCATAACTGGAGTGACCTAGATTTTTGCATGTCAATTCCAAGCCTAACGTATGTTCAGGTCCTGCGTCGTCTCTGTAAGTAAGCATTTTTGAATGTCAATTGAATCGGATTTTTGTCCTTGCTAGTCAGACAAAGATTAATCCGTTTTGACATTTAGCTCTAGAACCATATTTATATATCATGTTACCATCATCTCTTTTTTACAATGTGGGATTTTTGGATCTCTACAAAATTTGTTTCCAACTACTCATTGCTAGAGAAAAATGCCCTCATGTAAAATTGCATCCAACTTTATCTAATCCAATGATGTGTATACTGAGTTTACACTGGTCTAACAAATAACCACTTTAATCACAGTGGTACAGTTCACGTTGGTGATTTTAGTCACTAAAGGATTGTGGTTTATAATCACATACTAAATGTTCCTAGTTTTAGGGCCATCGTGAATGTCGGTATTCAGATTATGAAATTCATGGTGGCCATGTTATTTTAGTAATCGGATTTATGGTATAAGAGACACATTTTAATATCGTTTTGTTGATTTGTCTATTGGTATGATGGTATTACAGTTTCAGATAGTCAAGTAATTTAAATACATAATTTCTGAGCATTTTTTATTGTAACTTGATTAATCAATATATATATATATATTTCTTTTTTGAGACGTACAAAGCACAATAGACATGCATTACAATACATAACTAGCTCCGAATACATCCGAGATATTGTCCTACAAAGGGTTATAGTACAAGTCCCAACAATACTTAAGACGTATTGTTTTGAGTCTTTACTGATTCCAGTTTGTTTATGATCTTAATAGAGACTAAATGAATAATGCTAGCTCTAACTCGGCTCAAGACGCATACGTGCAAAGCTATGCTCCAATGACACCAAACATTAGTGGTTTCACCAACATTGGTAGACCGAATAAAGGATGCTCAGCAAAGGAATGCTGAGTTATCAAGAATTTCTGACAAGATTAGGCAAGCAACATGATTGATTGATATATATATATATATATATATACACACACATATATTTAATATTTAATATATATAACATGATCTCATTCATAAAATGGAGATGGAGAGAATATGATCACATAGATGAAAAAAATCGTTATCATGCCAGACCTTTAGCTTATCTTTTCCTTTCGTTTTCTACTTTTTCTTTTATCTTTAAATTGCCTTTTGGTGGAAACCAACCCAATGTCAAAGAGAGATAAGATAAAGCAGCCAATCAAGTGTCGATTTCGCCATCAAATAAAATAAAATATCCAACGTCTTACGTCAATTTCGGCTTCCATGAGGGCCATGAAGAAGAATGTTCAACCTTGGTTTCCAATTTTGACCTTGTTGTTTAGATTCTGTCTTTATTTTTTTATATCAAAATAAGTTTAAGTTTAGATAAATTGTAAAAACTAATTTTAAGTTTTTATCTAAAAAAGTGTTATAAGTCAGATTTTAAAACAACTGATAATGTTATTGTTTTATGACTTTGAACTTACATGTTCGAGCCGTAGAAACACTCTCTCACAAAAACACTCTTTTGCATCAAGTGTGAGATAAATCTATATACATAAAAAGAATTCAGTCACTTCTCATACCTTAAACAAACGCATTAACATAATACGTCAAAACGTCTTTTATCTAAAAAAAAAAATTGGTAGATGACTTAATTTATATCTTCACAAATGAAAAAGTGGGGCCTCGGCATCAGACCTTTTGCGTCCAATCGAAGAATGTCCCACTAGTTATAGAAAAAGATTCACGACTCCATAATTGCTTCCTCAAAATCTAAGATTCCTTTTCCACCATCGGAAACTCCAAAGCATGGTACGATCTTCCGCCGGAGTGGTGCTCCTCCTTGCACTCACTATCCTTGCCGTTGCAGAAGCCAGAGACTATTTGAAATTGCCGTCGGAAGTATCCGATTTCTTTCACCCAAAGGAAAGCGTCCGCGATGGAGAAAGCGTTGACTCCGTCGGCACTCGTTGGGCCGTTCTCCTTGCCGGGTCGAATGGGTACTGGAATTACCGACACCAGGTATCTTACCCGCGTCTTGTAATTATAAATCGATGGTGTTTGTTATGCTAATGACCATTTATAAACAGCTAACTTGTTCGATATCCTCTCCCAAATAAGCAAATAGGAATTTGAGCTGGCTTTTCTTCGATTATGTTCCAATAAAGCAGCAGAATGAAATGCATATTTTTTCATGTTAATCCTTAGGTAGTAGAATAATTAGGGACGAGGAAAGTTTTTAGCTTGTGTGAGTTTTTCCTTTGGCGGAAGCTTTCATTGATAGAGTTGCTATTGTACTTTTCTTTCAATAATTTTATCGGAAACTTGATTTTTTGGCCATTGATTCTAATTGGTTGGTCATTTTCTTTCCAAAGGCTGATGTCTGTCATGCATACCAAATCCTTAGAAGGGGTGGTCTGAAAGAAGAAAATATCATTGTCTTCATGTATGATGACATCGCTTACAACGAAGAGAATCCTAGACAAGGAGTTATCATAAACAGTCCTCATGGCACTGATGTTTATAACGGAGTCCCTAAGGTACAATTTTTTTCGTTCGTTTTGTCAAAGAGTTAGAAATTTTGACAGAAGAATTTTTAAGCTCACCATATTCACTCACCCTTATGTGGTAGGACTACACCGGCAAGGATGTTAACGCTAACAACTTTTATGCTGCTATCCTGGGTAACAAGACTGCCCTTACGGGGGGCAGTGGGAAGGTTGTAGACAGTGGTCCAAATGATCATATATTTGTTTACTACACAGACCATGGTGGCCCCGGAGTGCTTGGTTAGTACAAAAAGTTACATTTTACTCATTCTTGGGCTAATCCTGGTGTATTATATCTTTTGCCAACAATAGTAACATATAATGTTAGCTGATGATGTTATGCAAATATGCTAGTATCGATGACTCAAGCTTGATGAGTTATGATGTTGAAGGAGAGCTTTTCATTCTTGGTTTCAAAAACACATTTTTTTTTGAATTAATGCCTCAGTTTTCCCCCCTAAACAATGTCGCTCGTGTTTGTTATACTTGGAAGGCTGGTGGCTAAGCTGAAACAAATTAAACATGGTGGTTTTGATTTTATACAAGAACGCTCATGTCTTTTCGCATTATATGAGGTTGAGTATATGGATCAATTATTTCTCTTGCGTTGTATTTGTTTTTTTGTTTTAAGTCGTAGCGTAAATCATGTCTTCTTTGTGCATCTCTTAATGCGTAATGCATAATATGCACATCTCTTAATGCGTAAATCATGTCTTCTTTGTGCATCTCTTAAACCGTTATGGTTTAGTTATTGTTGCTATATTTTGGCTCTTTTGTTTGTATTCTCTTTCATTTAGCAGGAGTTTGTGGGGACCTTTTATTGTCAATTCTCTATCATAGTAATATAACTACTATTGTTGTTATTATTACTATTGGCATGATTATTACTGCTACTACAACTACTACTCTTGTTATTTAAGCCTCTCTAACAATGAAAGTTGATTGTGTTGCCTTCCTGATGCAAGAAGCCGGTTGACGTAATGTTCTTCTTCTTATTATTTTTTTATAAGTTGATAGAGCTGGTGTGAACGTTCTTGCATTTATGCTATTTTGGTAAAATGCACTAACATATGTGCTTTTAATATGTCAGGCATGCCTTCAGGCCCATACCTCTATGCAGATGATTTAATTAACGTTTTGAAACAGAAACATGCTTCTGGAACATATAAAAGCTTGGTACTTTTCTTTGAGCTCCTTGCCTCTATTAACCACTAAATTGCAATTCAACACTCTGTAAGACTGTCATCTGAAGTTCTATGGTCAATGTTCACAATATCTAGGTTTTCTATTTGGAGGCTTGTGAATCTGGAAGCATATTTGAGGGTCTTCTGCCTGAAGGTTTAAATATTTATGCTACCACAGCGTCAAATGCTGAAGAAAGTAGCTGGGGAACCTATTGTCCTGGAGAGTATCCTAGCCCTCCAGAAGAATATGAGACCTGTTTAGGCGATCTGTACAGTGTTGCTTGGATGGAGGACAGGTATGGTTGATTGGAATTTCATTGTTATGCTTGCTGATGAATGAATGATCATATATATATATATATATATATATATATATATATATATATATTATTGTATTTATGAAAGTATGTGTGTGTGTGTATGCTGATAAAGAAGATAGACATTTTTGCCTACTTAATGGATAGTATTAATCTTGAATATTTTATTATGTTGAAGGATTACGGAAGGTAGCTTGAAGTGATAACTTTAGGTTTTATGCAACTAATTATTTATTTTTGCTTTTGACAGTGAGGTTCATAATTTGCGGACGGAGTCTTTGAGACAACAGTATCACATTGTAAGATTTTGTTAGTAGCTTTTGAGTATCTATTAAAATGATGAAAATTGGAGTCTCGTGATAGTATGCTAAAAATGTTTTGTATAATTTCAATATTACTTTTGTAGGTTAAGGACCGCACAGCTAATGGAAATTCAGCTTATGGCTCCCATGTAATGCAATATGGAGACTTGAAACTCAGTATAGATGATCTGTTCCAGTACATGGGAACCAACCCTGCCAATGACAATTTTACTTTTGTTGATTCCAATTCCCTGCGTCATTCTAGCAAAGCTGTCAACCAGCGCGATGCTGATCTTTTGCATTTTTGGGACAAGGTAATATTTCAGTGGTTGATCAACGTTTCTTTGATGTCATGACTTAAATTATGAAGGCTGACTTGTCTTCTAGGGTGTAAATTTATGGTTAGATTGTCTATAACCGCGTATATACCAATGCTTTGAATGCTTAATTCATTTCAAGGACTCGATGAATTATTAAAATTGATTTTGGTTAAAGTGATTGGTTTGTGGGGTGCCTTTGGCATTTGATATTGGTTTATTTTTTTCAACCTGACTCTGAAGAATAGAAATAAGAGTGCATTTCATATGATTCTTCATACAAGGAAATGATCTTTAATGTCTATGTTGGCGGTGATTTGGTTGCCGGGGTGGGGGTGCTAGTCGGCTTTGCGCATTCTAGGTATCAACCCTGTCCCTTTCTAGCAGAAAATGGCTTACCATTTTTGTTGCATGATTCCTCCTCCAAAGATAAGACCTTGCGTTAAATCCCTTTTCACGTTACTTGCAGTATCGCAAAGCTCCTGAGGGCTCTACCAGGAAAGTTGAAGCTCAGAAACAATTTTTAGAAGCAATGTCTCACAGAATGCAGTTAGACAATAATGTTCAAATGGTTGGGAGACTTCTCTTTGG
Organism: Eustoma russellianum; assembly: GCA_036186865.1. NCBI lineage: Eukaryota > Viridiplantae > Streptophyta > Magnoliopsida > Gentianales > Gentianaceae > Eustoma > Eustoma russellianum. The sequence goes on along the minus strand of AP025075.1, from coordinate 27,315,192 downwards.
AATTGAGAAAAGTCATGAAGTATTGAACACTGTCAGGCCAGCTGGCCAGCCACTTGTTGATGATTGGGACTGCCTGAGATCCCTGGTAAATCTTTGGCTCGTTTTTGAAGTTGTTTGATATCTCTATAGATATTATACTAAGATGAAATATATCCCAGAACCCTTGTTTTTTTTAGTAGTATCCATTCTTTCCAACTAGGAAATACTTCTCTTTCGATTTTTCGTCTTGGATTTTTCTCTGATTTTTTGGACCATGGTTTCCGCAGGTCAGGACATTTGAGACTTATTGTGGCTCTTTATCCCAGTATGGAATGAAGCACATGCGTTCTGTCGCTAATATGTGCAATGCTGGAATCCAGAGGGATCAAATGGCTATGGCAGCGGGACAAGCTTGTCTTAACGTGCCAACTAATATATGGTCTTCACTAGACAAGGGCTTTAGTGCATGAGTTTGAGTATGACTAGGCAAATGTATAATATGTCAATAAGTCTTATGGATGACAGCAAAACCTTCTTGCCATGGCTACGTATCATCATTGTAAATACATGCTTGGTTGATGTAAATAGTACCGTCTGAATACAGCTCAGAAGCATATATATATATATATATATATATATATATATATATATATATATATATATATATATAATCATCATACCCAGTATATCCCAACGACAGTTAGAGTCTGGGGAGGGTGAGCGGCACGCAAACAATACATTTATCTCTAGAGATAGAGAGTTTGCTTCCAGTGAGACCCCTGGCTCTGGCTGTACCTACATACATGACACAATAATAGGAATATGACGTGCTAGTGTGTTAGTGAGAAAATTCAGTAAATACAAATACAAGGCTCCCGATATGAAAAATGGTCATAAACGTGGATATGTTAACTAAAGTAGATTGATTTTGGCCTAGTTTCCCCTTGTATTTGTCCCCATACTGGCATTCTAATGGCGGATTCGATTCTAGTCAGACCCTGAAGATCATATTCGAATTTTATTACCTATATCTCTTTTAATTAATCTGCATCATTAACTTCGATGTACATCAGAAGATGGCTAGGCTTAGAATCCTATTAGATTATGACCATCCGGTTCAAAGGCCTTGGAGGGGCCCTCCCAAAGGATCTTGAAACTTACGATCATATTTCTTTTCTTACAAACAGGGTGACTATCAATGGGAAACAGAGCCCCTGACTATTTGAGATGGTCCCCCGTTTGACTCGGGTTACAGGGGAGGCAGATAGTCAAAATATGAGGCTTGCAATCACGCGCTGTCACGTGTACAAAAAGAGAAGAGGTTTAAAATTTTTTTGTTTTTAAAAAAGAGTTGCTTGTAAACGTAGCAGCGCGTGATTAAAGGTCTCATATTTTGTCTCACTTTCTGTCTCTCCTGATCTGAACCCGTTTGACTCGCCCAGCTTATAACATGAGGATGCAATTTTTTCACTAAACATAGCTGTCCTCATAGAGACGATATATGCATTCATGGACACAACCTACTGTATATGCATGTACTGTTAGAATATATCCTTACCATAATTAGGGATATTATACATTTAGTGCAGAACATACAGGATTGCTGTAAATTAGAGAAAAGGCTGTAAATTAGCTAGAGGAATTTCTGTGATTGGTTAGTTACCATAACTGTATAGGATTTGGAGTGTATAAGTATAGGACCATATGTATGACAAAATTATGAATGAAAATACAGATTCTTCTCCATGTATACTGTTTAACATGGTATCAGAGCGGGTTCCGATCCCGTTTTTTGCCCACTGAGTGTGAGATCTCGAAGCATAGGCTCAGAGAAAGTCTCATCATTGCCACATATATACCTTTCCCGGCTATCTTCTGGCTAATATCCGGCAGCTGCACTGCCACATACATACCTTTTCCGGCCTCCTCTGTTTTTCGCACCATAAACCTGAAACAATTCCAGAATGTCAGAAACTACACCAAACCTGTATGAATCAAAACCAGAATCATCAAATAACCCAACTCCTGGCGATTTGGCCATTCAAGTGGCCCAAATACTCAGAGAAAGCCTCAGTTCTCCATCCCAACAGCCCGCACCTTTACCTGAGAATCTAAACATTGCAGTAAAATTAACAGGAAACAATTACTCGTTATGGTCCCGTGTCATTTACAGAGCCATGCTTGGCCGGGGGAGGCAACACTATCTCACCGGGGTACCACCTCCTCCTCCAGCCACTGACCCGAGATACCCCCGGTGGGAGCAAGATGATAACTCAGTATTTACTTGGATTCTCCAAAACGTGGATGCCAGTATGATAAACAATGTCTCCCGTTACCCCACTGCCAGAGCACTTTGGGACGGTCTGGCCCTAACATATGGTTCAAAGGGAGACTCTTTACAGGTGTTCGATTTACACAGACGGGCTAACAACATCCGGCAGGGGGACGGCAGTCTTGAAGACTGTTGGAACAGTCTTCAAGACTTGTGGGTTTCAATAGACAGTTTGGACACTAATCCAATGGTCTGCCCAGCAGATATTTCCAGCTACAATCAAAAATTGCAGGAATTTAGACTATATCAATTTCTTACTGCAGTTAGCGACAGGTTCAAAGCCGAGAAAAAAGAACTACTGAAAAGAACACCACTGCCTAACGTTGAAGCAGCATTTTTCGAATTCAAACGAGCAGAAACACAGGCGGGGCTAATCAAACACGGCCCCTCAGAATCTGGTTCATCATTGGGGGTGGGACAAGGGTTGGTTGTCAAACAACCCGCTGGAAGGGGACAGGGAAGAGGACAACCATCTGACCGAAACCAACAGGGACAAGGGTCCACTCGTTCAGGAAATCCATCACCACGAGTGGACAAATCTTCGATAATCTGTGAACATTGCGGCAAAAAGGGGCATAACAAAGAGAGGTGCTTTCAGATCCTAGGTTACCCGGAATGGTGGGAAGGAAAAAGGGTAACCACCAGTCATGGCAAGTCTGCCGCCGCCAGGACCCCCGGAGAAGGAGCCAGCAGCAGCAGCGTTGAAGATGAAAACAAAAATGGAGAAGAGCAGGATGAAAACACCCCTCAACGAAATGCAAGAGGACATGCTGCCGCAGGTATGGGGCTGGGTGCTAACCCTAGCCCCAAATTTCTTTTTAAACAAAATATTGCTCCTTTGGTCCCTGCATATTTACACCCTACACCCCTGAATTCTAATTGTTTGCCACCCCCTCCCCTTATTTCTAATAACTTACTAGCTAACCCCCCAGATCCCTATTTTCCCTTTTTTGCCCCCTGCGTTTCTTTAGGTGAGAAAGTTCAGTCCCTGGAGTTTTCTTCACATGCGAATATGGTCCAGGTTTCTTCTGAAACTACAGACTCACCCCACAATTCTCAACGGGAGCAGTTTCCTCCTCAAACTAAACAAACCCAATGGATCTTTGACTGTGGTGCCACCGACACCATGACCTTTGACCCCCATGACTTAATTGATCGTACCAAACCTGCAAAAACACATGTCGAAACAGCCAATGGTGCCCTAGTTCCAGTCCAAAGCAGTGGCTCAGTTTCCATCACCCCCGATATTACTCTTAAAAATTGTTTACTTGTTCCGTCTCTCTCCACTAAATTACTTTCAATTAGTCAATTGACTAAAGAACTTGATTACGTTGTGCTCATGTATCCTTCCTTTTGCGTGTTGCAGGACATTCATACTCAGGCGATCATTGGACGTGGTACTGAGTGGGACGGTCTCTATTACGTAGATGCGGTGGTATAACATGGAAGGTCAAATCTTGCCACTGGGTCGGTAACTCGTCAGATATGGTTATGGCATCGTCGGTTAGGGCATCCATCTTTTAGCTATTTGCAGAAACTGTTTCCCACTTTGTTTTCCAGTACTTTACCACCTTTTGACTGTGACACTTGTCTCCGGGTAAAGCAACCCCGGGCAACTTATCATCTCAATAATACGCGTGTCAGTAAAATTTTTCTTTAATCCATTCGGATGTTTGGGGACCATCACCCAATCCTACACATTTGGGTTTTAAATATTTTGTTATATTTGTTGATGATTATTCTCGCATGACCTGGCTCTATATTCTGAAAAACAAATTTGATGTGTCCATTAAATTTGTTGAGTTTTATCACATGATTCAAACTCAGTATCATTCGACTATACAGATTTTACGGTCTGATAATGGGGGTGAATATTTTGATGGGGCACTACAAAAATTCTTCCGGGATCATGGGATCATCCACCAAACTACTTGTCCAGATACCCCTGAACAAAATGGGGTTGCGGAACGCAAAAACCGCACCCTCCTTGAAATGACACGTGCCATGATGTTATATTCTTCAGCCCCTCGGTATCTTTGGCCGGAGGCAGTGTCTACAGCCACGTATCTTAGTAACTGCCTTCCTACAGCCATACTCCACCATAAAACACCCCTTGACACTCTCGCGTCTCAAACCTCTATCCCGTCCTTCCTTACTTTACTATCAAAAATTTTTGGGTGCACTGTCTTCATTCATATCTCCAAAAAACACCGAGATAAGCTCAATCCCTGCACCGAAAAATGTGTCTTTGTCGGCTATGCCTCCTCCCAAAAGGGTTACCGTTGTTATAACCCTCGCACCCAAAGAATTCATGTTACCATGAACTGCGTCTTCCTTGAAACCGAGTTTTTCTTTGCCACCCACACTCGGTCTCAGGGGGAGATAGCTAATGATAGATCCTTTGCGTTGGTGCCTGACCTACCCTGGTGTGTAGCTGATCCAACACGGCAAGTAGTTGGCACCGACTGTACTATAGCTCCCTGTGCAGATAGGACCATCCCGCTGGTACCCGCTAATGATGCCCCTGAGATGCATATCTCACAACAGGTAAAAGGAAGTATACGTGCCGACACAGGTAGTCCAGTACTTTCGTCTAATCCTGTTATGTCTACTCCATATACTGCTCCTGATCTTGATAACTCTATTCCTTGTGATTTATCTAATCCTAATGATTGTCTAGAACCGGATCATGTTACTCCATGTGCAGAGCAACAGGGACGAATGCTTCCACCAAGGAAAAACAGAGGCGTTCCACCCGAAAGATATTCACCCACAAAGATAGCCCAGGCCACCAATTATCCAATAGCCATACCAACAAAGAACCTAAGCAACACTGTAAGAGCCTTCTTTACCCAAATCTGCTCTGAGAAAATTCTCCGAACTGTTGAAGAAGCTTGTAGTCAACCTGAATGGAAGAACGCCATGATGATAGAAATGGATGCACTGAGGAAGAATGAGACATGGGAACGGTGTCAACTACCTCCAGGAAAAAGGACTGTAGGGTGTCGGTGGGTGTTTACCATAAAGTATAAGGCAGATGGGTCTATAGAGAGACATAAAGCGAGACTAGTAGCTAAAGGGTACACACAAACGTATGGAGTGGACTACTCTAAGACATTCTCTCCGGTTGCACGGATTGATACGATTAGGGTTCTCTTCTCTATAGCTGCTACAAAGAATTGACCTCTACAACAATTTGATGTAAAGAATGCATTCCTTCATGGAACGTTGAAGGAAGAAGTCTACATGGATCCACCACCGGGATTCTCAGAAGAATTTCTACCTGGACAGGTTTGCAAACTAACTCGTGCCCTTTATGGACTAAAACAATCACCGCGTGCTTGGTTTGGCAGGTTCACACTTGCAATGAAAAGGGATGGGTATAAGCAAAGTAATGCAGACCATACTTTGTTCATCAAATGTCAGGGGAGTCTTGTTACTTGTTTAATTATTTATGTTGATGACATGATTATTACTGGTAATGACACTGATGAAATCTCACGTCTCAGGGACTATTTGTTCACACAATTCGAGATGAAGGACTTGGGTGGACTCAAGTACTTCCTGGGTATCGAAGTGATGCGGTCAACAGCAGGCATATATATTTCCCAGAGGAAGTATATCCTAGATCTATTGGCTGAGGTAGGTCTGTTGGACGCGAAACCAGCTGATACCCCAATGGTTCAGAATCACAAGCTGAGCATTGTCCAAGGAGCTGCGACAACTGATCGAGAACAGTATCAGCGTCTAGTTGGGAAACTTATCTATCTGTCTCGTACCAGGCCTGATATTGCGTATGATGTTGGGGTCGTAAGCCAGTTTATGCATAATCCACAGAGGCATCACTTGGAGGCAGTGCTGCGGATCATGAGATACTTAAAGGGAACTCCAGGACGAGGGCTTGTGTTCAAGAATAATGGACATCTCAACATTGAGGCATATACTGATGCGGATTGGGCTGGCAATCAGATTGATCGTCGTTCTACGTCTGGGTACTTCACTTTGGTTGGTGGAAATGTTGTTACTTGGCGGAGCAAGAAGCAAAATGTGGTGGCTCTATCAAGTGCGGAGGCAGAATTTCGCGGTATTGTTAAAGGCATCACTGAAGTTCTGTGGATTCGTAAGTTGTTACGTGAACTTGGTCTTCCGGTCACTGGTCCTACTCAGCTGAAGTGTGATAACAAGGCTTCTATCAGTATTTCTGAAAACCCAGTTCAGCACGACCATACTAAGCATGTAGAAATTGATCGACATTTTATTAAGGAGAAATTGGAAGACGGAATTATTGCGCTTCCACATGTGCGATCAGAAGATCAGCTCGCTGATATCTTTACCAAAGCGGTTAATGGCCGAATATTCGATTCTGTGTTATGCAAGTTGAATATTGGTGACCCCACGATTCAACTTGAGGGGGAGTGTTAGAATATATCCTTACCATAATTAGGGATATTATACATTTAGTGCAGAATATACAGGATTGCTGTAAATTAGGGAAAAGGCTGTAAATTAGCTAGAGGAATTTATGTGATTGATTAGTTACCATAACTGTATAGGATTTGGAGTATATAAGTATAGGACCATATGTATGACAAAATTATGAATGAAAATACAGATTCTTCTCCATGTATACTGTTTAACATGTACATCCCAGGAATCATCTGCAACAGGTAATTTAGATTGAATTTAACTCCAGTGTGACCTCATGATGAGTATGATGATCTACCAAAGTTTGAAGATCCATTCACCCATCATCTTCATATGGCTTCAGCTCAGCTACCTCAAAAAGCCAAAGAGGACCTCTCTGTCGAAAGCACACATTAAGACACCTTCATGGGCAGGATGATACTTGGACATGGCACTGAAGTTCTTCACCTGTCAAAATCCTAAATACTTTGGTGCTAACAAGAGCAGCGACTCTAATGCAATAGGAGAAAATTTTCTTGCAAACAGATAACAAAAAGATGCGGGCTTGTCATTGTATATGCAGGTGTTGTTTTCAAGATTTCTCTTCATGAAATGTTCTGTAATGTCTGTCAGTTCAAATGTAGCGCGACGCGCTCCTCGTGACCAGTCTACCCAAGTGATACTTCTGTTAGCTAAGACACCAGCTGCTTGAATTGTCAGCATAGTTGGGAAATAATGCTCATCCACAGCAATCTGGTCTACAAAAACTATCAAAGTTTCTCCACTATCTAAAGTTTGCCAAATGCTACTCTAACAAATATAGCGATTTGTGCTGAATGAAAGTCAAATGAATCGTTATCATACCTAACTAGGAATCTGGCTCTTGTAGAAAACTGATGAGGAGAGGAAATCGGCTTCATGAGCTGGCATTGGATGAACATAGATTGAACAAAGCCCATCGTGGCCCTTGAAAAACATCTCCCAAAGAGGCTCTAATGGCAAGGCCCCTTGGTTAAAACATGAATGCAATCTTAGGCAATCTGTTGAACGGATACTTCTTCACCCAAGGGGCAAAAGATGCTCTCGAAAGCAGTTCTTTGTCACTCATAGAGTGAAACAAATTGGATGGAGGTTTGATCAAACTATTCAACTACCCAGGTCCTCTTCTTGAAAACATGTTGAATACTGGGCGCCACCGCATCCATTATATTACTAACTCCAAAATGCCTAATCATGTAAACACACCCACAGTGATGATGAAACACAATGTCAGAAACAACATAACTGGAGCACTCTATTTTGGGAAACCCTAAATTGATTTGCCCTCCTCGCATAACAGCAATCGCTTCCCTCCATTAACAAAGCCCCTGATGGCATTGAGCAAAATCTTATTAGAAACCTGTCACAATATGCCCTAAGAGTTCAGACAACCCAGAAACTTTCACAAATATCAGAAAGGTCTCACTTACTAGAACCTATCAGGTCATTAATCAAGATATGGGTGGTAATCCATATCTAACAGAAGCAAGTTCATGATTCACTTCATTCTCACAGGAAACAATCATTTTATAATCGCGAAACTATAGATATAAATTTTGTAAAAGAAGTGCTATTTTAGCAACAAAATACCAGAGTCCACATAACCTCTTTAAAAGCGGCCACTTCCATTTCATAGTTACAAGAAAGAAGAACATTGCCCTTTATGCTTTAGTCCCAAGCTTCAGTTGAATCAGCTCATCCGCCTCTAGTTTCGCATATATAAATAATTTGCTAAACTATGAAGTATGAACCTGAAGATCGACGCCTCAAGAAATTTACATGAGATATTCTAAGGGATCAGTAAGTGGTCCATGATTTTGCACCTTTTGCATGAAGGTAAGCATCTAAATGTTTGCTAGATAGACTTGCGCAAATGACCATAGTAAGGACTTTTAGTAACAAAGACAGTAACAGAAGAAGTAAGTAAAGATCGTTTCCGGTGCACTAGACTTCCGTATTTGCATAGGATCTTGGGAGGGTCCGGATCGCTTCGCAATCTGATGTATGCAGCCTTACCTTACACTTTGTGCAAGAGACTGTTTCTACGGCTTGAACCCGTGACCTCAATGTTACAAAATAACAACTTTACTAGTTGTTTCAAAGTCTACCTTAAGTAACTTTCTGCAATAAATTAAATCGACTGGATTACACGGGTTCGTTGCAGCGCCAATCAAGAAATGTGAAGGATCAAGGCAATCTTCATGGGGATAGGATCAGAGGAGGCCATAAATGAAGCCAAAAATGAGGCACTCAGTCAGACCAATAAGAGCATGACAAGTGTCATGTTTTTTTTAAAAAAATATTTTTCATAAACATAATTTTCTCTCCTGAAATCCACAGATTATATCAAATTTTCTTCCTCCAGCGGCGAAAACGTATCCACCGCGGCAGAGCCACCATCGGCAGCGCCACCATCTGCCCAAATCGCATCCCCCTCCACACAGGATTCCTATTTTTTGAAAATAAACTGCTACTCTATGGTTTACTTGCTTTGTCCACGTTGGAAAGCTCTGAAAAAGAGTTTCACTGTGGTGGCAATTGATGAGGGAAAAGCTTCTGAAGATGTGGACCAGAAAACAGAGGTGGAAGAGAAGTTAGAGGTGCGGGTAAATGAGAGAATTCGACCCAGGAAGGCTGTGAAATGTAGCAGCAACTTGGATGGATTTGGGAGTATTAAAGGGAAGAGGAAAGGATCAGAAAAAGTGGAGTTGAAGTAAAAGAGGCCAGAAAGATTTTGGAGGCAAGAAATGAGAAACTGCAATTGAAGATTAGCAGTGACTGTTGCAGAAGACAACTGCTTCAGAACGAAGATGAAGGATGCACTGTTTACTGGATTTTTTTAATATCATGACACGTGTCATTTGTCTATTGGACCGAGTTTAATTTTTTTTAATAAAAAACTTTACATGTGTCGGCAGCTCACTGGTGCCTCATTTTTGGCCTCTTCTATGTCCTCCTCTGATCTGAGCCGATCTTCATGAGAAACTGATGAGTGTTTTTTTGAAGTTTTAAGTTTGAACAATGGTCATAATTTATTATGTAAAATATAACATCCAAAGAGCATGTGATTTGTTAACTAAATTATAGGTCATTTCAAGATTGCTTTCTTCTGATGAGTCAAATCAGGTTGTCTAATTCAGTGTTCTTTTGTGTGTGAACTTTAAAGATAGTAAATTTTTCTCCCTATATACATAAATTTGCTCCATATAGAACGTTATGAGATAGTCAATATGCTGCAATGCATCTAACTTTTACTAGTACGCTTTTTGGCAAACCTTCAAAATCCTGTCACATTTGAGGCTTCATGTCAGCTATGATGAAAAAAACTGAGAAGGATGAGATGTTGGCATGTTACCATTCCTTGTATAATATCAACCATTTGCAGTTTCTCATTTCTCAAGAATTGAAGCGCAAATAGGGAGGCGGGATTTTTTTATAACTGTTGAGTAGCAATGTTTGTATACGTATTACTCATGTTTGAGTCTCATTGTATAGAAAGAGAAAAAAAGGTTTTGCGACTCTAGAGCATAGCCCAGTTGGTACTCGGGTTGATATTGAGGTTAAGAGTTCGAATTCAGAGACACGCACGGTGTGGTTGATCCACTGCTGTTAGGTCGAAGACCTAGTTTGCGAGGCCAAGGTCACTGCGTAAAACATAATCAAACACGTTATGTGTATTTTAATATCGAAAGCCTCTTCTTTGTATTTCTTGAATTTCCTCACTAACACACTAGCACATCATATCTCTATTATTATGTCATTTATGCAAGTACATATAGAGTCGAGGGTCCCATTGGAAGCAGACTCTCTATCATTTGAGACAGAGGTATTGTCTGCCTATCATTTATCCTCCCCAGACCCTAATGATAGCTTTTGATGTCATTGTGATATACTGGATACGAATGATGATAATGATGATGACGACGACTATGTTTGTTGGAGCAGAGGCAAAGCCTCAAGATAAGAGATTTCACCTTTATACTCCCAGAAAACAAGGTTTTACTAAGCTAACTGTTTACGTAAATCTGAGTTTCAAGACTCGATCATAAGAGATTTCACCTTTATACTCTCATAAAACAATGTTTTACTAAGCTAACTGTTTATGTAAATCTGAGTTCCAAGACTCGATCATAATGAAAGAGAACAACTCTGTTCTGAAAACTTGTTTATCGAGCCACTCCAATAGGGTGTCGTACCACAACGATCTTTTCTTTCTTTTAGTGTTAATAAAACATTTCTGAAGTGGCAGATTCATTTTTCCACTTATATGATAGACCAGATTATCATTACAATCCACATGAATGCCATAGAAAACAATATAAAAATCATGGAGCACATTGGCCATTGGCAAGTGCAACTTGGAATATAATAGTAAAGGTTTTTCGTACCCAAATCTGAATTACATGTCAAAACGGATTATTTTACTAAAATTACGGTGCTTATTGGTGCGCTCAACCAATCTCCTTCCATTATTATATTTGATGCAATCCAATCTTTAACTGGTTTGTAGCTTCTAGGCTCTACTTCTACGAAGAACCAGGGTCCACTGCTGCACTTTTTTGCTTTCTCTCCACCTAAAAGAAAAGGTATACGGTCCTTTTGGGCTTTCATATCATCTTCTTCTCAACTTGAGCAATTCCTAGAACTGATTCCTTTCTTTCCCATTTCGTGGATCTCTTTTTTCCACCCTTTAGCTACCTAAAAGAGAGTATTAATTTTTTGTTCTTCCTTGCTGAACTGAAGGTGCAGCTACACTCCTTTTGGTTCCTTTTGTTCTTTAGATTATGGGTTCTTCAGGATCGCTTGATATTTTTGTGAAAGAATCTTTTTTTTTGATAGTGGGTTTGTAGAAATTTGGAATCTTGCCAGTGGGTTTCAGGTCTTTGGTCAATTGAGGTGGAAGGGTTTTCTCATCTGGGGTAATTCTGATTTTATTGGTTAGTGGTGCGATATTGACTCTGCAGCTAGTGAATTGAACATTTTTTGTTGTTGGGCTTCTCGATCTGGAGCTGAATTTGGTGATGTCTCTGTGCTTATCATGAAAAGAGGTGATTTTGATATCTGGGACTCGTAATTTTTAGCATTTCGTGGTTGGTTGTGGTTGTGAGAGTAACAGAAGAAAGAAGGGGGAAGGTATTCTTTTCTTGATTTAGAACGAGATGAAGGGGGACAAGGATGAGAAAAGTATGGGGCCTATGTTTCCTAGGCTTCATTTGAGTGATGCTGAGAAAGGAGGACCAAGAGCACCGCCAAGGAATAAGATGGCCTTATATGAGCAGCTCAGCATTCCTTCCCGGAGATTTAAGTCAGGAGTGGTACCTGTCAACACAAACGACCTTGCTAATATGACCCCTCCTGCTTCTGTCCAGGTGAGTCCATAATGAAGTGTCAAATTATCATTGAATTTATCCTTTTGCTTGTGTTCCAAGCATATTTGTCTGGTTCGTGTTATCTGGTTTTATGATGAAAAAGGGTGGTTGAGGGGAGGTTGTGCTGTGAATCCTGAAATCATTATCATCTGAAACCTGGATTGCTCGAGAAAGAAAACACTAACTAGAATAATTGAACAAAAGTATGTTTTTCTGGCAAGCTAAACAAATTCACACAAAAAACGGAGTTTAGATAAGATCTTAGAAGTTTTCCTAGTCCACAAATCATGCCACCTTAACTTCTGGAGGCAACATTGAATATTTAACTTTCTAATATAATTTTGACTAATGCATAGGAGATGTCTGCCATGCTTACTCCACCTTCTCTGCCCATGGTGGAATTTATTTCTCATGTTATTGTTGTCTAACCATGTTTTGAGTGGTTTCCTTATTGTGGACAAGGTATCATGTTGTTTTAGTTTTATTTTATGTATTATGTCTAAGATTCAAGAAATCATGAGTTCTGACATGGGCTATACTTGAATTACAGTAAAATGTTGTGAGGATTCCTCGGGTGGTTAGAGGGAAAAGACACTATTTAATCGAAAGCCTACTTGCTACTGCAAAATTATTGGTCTTAAGGAAGTGGGATAAAGGGGAGGCTAGTGGATGATGGATTCTTCACTTGAGTCTAAGTAGAGAGTGACACAAAGCTGTTTCCATAAGGAATGGAGAGTAAAATGGACAGAAATTTTTTTACTAGTGTTCTTTAGAAGTCGTCCTGTTAATAGCCTAGAGTTACCACTTGTATTCTCTTTTCTATGTAGTTCTAAATAAATAGAAGGTAAGTGTCCCCTCTTTTCTTATAAAGCTTATATTTTTCCATTCCTCTGAATTCAAACTAGTTGAGTCTCTTCCATTTCAATTCTATAATTGGGAACATGCTCAGCATGCTGCTTAACTTGTCATTGCAGGGAAATTCACAGAGTAGTTCACAGCAGAGAGGTGGACTTTTCTCGGTTCAGCTTCCTGCATCAAGACAGGCAGCTGAGAAGGTAGATCACCGCTTTTTTAATTCAAAGGTTCCGTTAGTGCAACCTCAGTCAGAAAGGAAGTGCGAGGAGGATGAATTTAGTGTTCCTGTATTTATGCAGACCAGTGTGAATGAGGATTTCAATAGATGTCGAAGTAATAACAGAGAGAAATGTATCCTCTCCAGTCGAGCATGTAATCAGCACTCAGCTGTTCATGTTCCAACGGATGGAAATGAGACGAGTCGAAGATCAAGCACTGTGCCCAGTAATACAGAAGAAGAACAAAGTTGCAACGATGGGGAGAATGTGGAAAGGTTTATGGGGAAAAACCAGAGGTCAGTTGAAGCTGTCTCAAACTCTTCATCCATAAAGATTGGTGAAATTTCAGGACGTCAGAGAGACACATATGCACATGGTGAACAAGGAAACAATTCTGTAAGTAATAAGAGGACATTACTAAACCCTGATCCTAGTTCACTTGCCCAGCAAAAAGGAGAGGGACATTGTACTAACAGGGTGCTTAGGGGTGTTGCGTCGAATGAGCCTGCAAGGGGTGTGAATAATGGAAACAATTCTGTCTTAGAGCCGGACTGTGGTCCAGAAAAACAGAGGAGCATTGATAATATTGAGTCTCATAAAGATGAGATGTGTGGGTCAGTACCAGTTGAAAATGCAGATGCAGGTGATCGCACCTCCGAATCTTCCATGTTTGATTGCATTGCTGGCTTTGTTATATCCCCAGATGATATTGTCGGAATAATAGGTCAAAAGCATTTCTGGAAAGCCAGAAGAGCAATTGCCAAGTAAGTAATTCAAAATGTTATTAATTTGGATCACATATGCCTACTGCCTATATTGGGGCCATAAGGGCAGCTGGCTGTTGGAGCCTCGATTATGGCAATGCCTCTGTGTGTAATCTCCTTTTAGACATGCAATTTTCCAACTTGCAAGGAAGATATTTTTCACATGTTGGTTTTTTTATGATGCCCTAGAGACAGTCTGACCTAGTGGCTCGTGTGTTATTGCACATATTTAATTGTTGAAGTCTGTTAAGATTCACTAGATCTTTAGCTCTTGATGTTTTGCAACTTTGGCAGGTTAATCCACCTGTAGAGAAAGTTTGTTCTGTGGCAGTGTAATGTTCCCTAGATATGATTCTGTTCTATGGTCCAGTCGTTTCTATGCTTAGCAGCCATTGTATAGGAGGTTTCCTGTGGCCTTCTGCATTAGAATGAGGAATAAAAAGACTCCTCATGAAAATTCATAATACATGGAAGATGCATTAAAACATACAGCTGTGACTGTTGCGTAAAAGGATGCCCAAGGACCTTTTGTAGACAGGTCGTTTTGTGTATGGTGCTGCACTTTCTTTATTGACAAAACCACATAATGTCAAGCTATGGAGGATTGGTAAATTTTATGCAAAAGTGACTCCTTTAGGATAGGGCAGTAGGAAAATACATTTGCTTTTGACAACTGCTTGCTGCTGCTGTTTTCTATGATTGACTGGTGCTTTCTGGACACCATCTTCTTTGCTTAAAATCTTTTTCCTGATGTGGATCCTAACCTGACATTATGATTGCTCTGTCAAAATGGTGGATCTGAATGTCGTTTGTTTTCAATATGTGACAGTCATTCATCTATTTTGGGTCCGCAATTGTTTCCGCACATGTGGTGTGAAAACGTTGGACCAAAAGTGGTCTCTCCTCAATGTTTAGCAGACATCCGGCTATATGGTTCCTGTTTATACTGTTCGCCATACTTTGTGTGATCTAACTATATAGCTGGATGTTTAGCATACAGCCAGCTATATAGTTCTGTTTATAGTGTTTCCCATACTTTATGTGATCTTTCTGATTGTATCCCTCTTACTCTTTGCAGTCAACAGAGAGTTTTCTCAGTTCAAATATTTGAGTTGCATCGGTTGATAAAGGTAAGGGTGCATCAATTTGAGGTTGTTTCCTTTATTGTTACTCATCGTGGTCAAATCGGATATATTGCAATGGTGCGACCTATGTTTACTGATGGAATTATTGATCCTTTGGATAGGTTCAAAAGTTGATGGCTGGTTCTCAAGATATTTTGCCTGATAGTTCTTTCTTGGGAAAACCAATTAAGACCACTCCAGCGAAGGAAATCCACTTGGATGGCATTGTCAAGGGACCTTTAGATGCTGTTAAGTCAAGAGATGGTTCTGAGAAGCCGAATCGTAGAATAGAAGGTTCGGCGGAAAACAACATAGGCAATGAATCTCTTTCTACTACGCAGAATGCTGGTCAGATGCCGTGTTCCAAACCAGTCTCAGTAAATTCTTCTATGATCTCCATACCTAACATCCCTGCTATGGGTTCCTGGGGTTCTGATCAACCGCAGGGACAACAATGGTTGATACCAGTGATGACTCCTTTTGAAGGACTTGTTTATAAGCCATACCCTATACCAGGATACACGGCCCCGTTTTGTGGAGGTTGCGGACCTCCAGTAGCGCCTCCTATGGCGAGTAACTTTGTATCTCCATCTTATGGGGTTTCACCTTGTCACCAATTTCAACAAATGGGAGTTCCTCCATTTGCTTCCCATGCTGGACCGCATGGATACTTCCCTCCATACGGCATACCGGTTATGAACCACGCAACCACGAATTCTGCTGCTGATCATCAAACAAACCATTGCACAACATCTGACTTGCGTGTTCAGACACAAGGATTGGAAGTTAATCATAATGGTCAGTATCAACAGACGTCTAAATCTTCGCGTCATAAGGATGATGAAGTTCATTTAACCCCTCCCATTGTTAGGAAGTTGCATGAATCCAGAGATAGTGAAGTACAGGCTAGTACAGCTAGTAGTCTGAGTGAGAGAGGACAGGGAACCGGAAGAAGAAACAGCTCGGGAGGAAGCAATGTGCTTTCCCTTTTCCCTACATCTCCATTGTTAGACACCACGAGCTGCAACCCGAGTCCTCAACACGCTGATCGGACTGCTGGGGTGATCAAAGTTGTGCCTCATGGTGGCATTTCAGCAACTGAATCAGCTGCACGGATTTTCATGTCCATACAACAAGAGAGGAGACTGCATGATGTGTGATTTTGCTTCTGGCCCTTGGTGCAGCTCAACCTGTACGGACGGCGTTGTTGTCGGAATCCGGAGGTGTTTCTGTTACTCATTGTGTTACAATACAATCTTTGATTACTAAGTTTTGTGTTGTTATGCACGCTTCTGTAGATAAATGTAGTATTTTCGTCAGCAGATTGCTTAAAAACATTGATCATTAGTTTTGAAGGATTGACTAATTTCCTCCGGAAAACTGGCTGTATTGATTTCTTTGTTCCTTACTGGATGATGAGAAAAATAATTCAATGGTCGCAATGGTCTTTGAGCAGCATTGTGTGTGTTTTTCGTGGTTTGGTCGAGGAAACAGTTTTTAATTGTGAATGATACCTTATAACTTACAACTAGGATATGCTGGTCATGTGTAGTGGATAGCTGTTAGGATATACTGGTTATGTGAACTCTATAGCTTTTGGTGGTGTTGGATATACTTGTTGTTAGGATATACTGGTTATATGTTGTTGTTAATAAAATCTTCTTTGAACCTTATATGTGAATCCGCCAAGTTTATGGTACATGGTATGGATTTGAGTTCACTAATCGATGGGTTAAAAAAAGAATAAGAATAGAATAGCCGTGTGATGCTAGTTGAAAGGAATGGGCATGCGTAGGATTTTTTCCTTTTCTTTTCCGAGAAGCTTTAAATGTTACCGTGAGGTAAGTTTTTAATGTATACATTTACTAATTATTAACTGTGATAGTAGTTGGTCATTAATAGCTAGAAGACAATATAGAAGACAACAATAACAACACAAACAAGTATATCTCAACGACAGCAAAAACTATCGCTAAGGTTCAGAAGAATAAGCGGCAGAGAAACAATACATTCCTCTAAAAGATACAAACGGTGGATGATATATTTGATCATCTATATTTATGTGTGGTTCCCATGTATGATTCATCACCTAATTGTTAACATGGTGACTAACCTAATACTCACCTATTTAAATAGCCTAGGTGATTAACATCGTTTAATTTAAACTATTAAATAGGTTAGAGGGTTGCAATGGGTCCGCACGGCAATAGATTCTCAATTCGAATTTAAATAAAAAATTTAATATAATACTAATTTTTAGTTTTTGTACTTAAGGTAAGTTTTATTTATAAATTGATGAAGCCGGATCTTCACCAAGGGTTTAGATGACCTCAAATTAGCTCCGTCAGTTAACTTGAAGAGTTGTTAACTGGGATTGAAAGTTTGTATCTGGAATAGTGCCAAATATCCTGCACAAGAAAGCACAGGTCAGAGGTCCCGGACTCCGGAAAAAACCCTCCGACGCTCAAGTCAGTTTGGGCCATATCTCACTGAGATTATAATTTAAGAGGTGAGTTAAGAGTTTCTCACAGTATGAGCCGAAGAGCAAAGGGTATGAGTTTGCTTTAGAGTATGAATGTTTGAACTTCGGATTCGGATCCCCTTCTTTGTTTTGGTTGGTTTTCTTTTATAGATCTTTTCCCCTCTTTATCTCGTGATAGTGGAGTGTGGATAGGACGTTTGC
Source organism: Eustoma russellianum (assembly GCA_036186865.1). Taxonomy (NCBI): domain Eukaryota; kingdom Viridiplantae; phylum Streptophyta; class Magnoliopsida; order Gentianales; family Gentianaceae; genus Eustoma; species Eustoma russellianum. Next base: position 27,297,425 of record AP025075.1, on the reverse strand, counting down.
TTGGGGCAGAAAACCTAAGGCGCCGTAGGTCTGCTGATGTGAGCAGTAGTCTGACTGATGTGACTAATAGGCCGGCCTGGTTGATGTAACTAGTAGGCCGGCTGTTGTGGCCTTGGCGTGTTCAGGAATAATACCCAGCTGTAGTCATTATATTTGAATTGCACCTCTGTTTGAGGGTCCCACGAAGTAATATCGTGCTGGGTTCCTTTACCGAAATGCACAACTGAACTTTTCCGAAGTGCATGACTAAGCCTTGCCGAAGTGCATGACTAAGCCTTGCCAAAGTGCATGACTAAGCCTTACCCAGCTGAAGTGGTCTGAATTGCCGTACTGGGCATAAACTGAAGTTGGTGCTGAGGTGCAAACCTTGGCATATTCTTCGATGCTATAAGGGCGTCATGATGCCTTGCTGAGGTGCCGTTGAGGCTGAACAGCCATGCTTGGGCACTGTATTGCTGAATTACGGTACTTTGAGCACTGAGCTACTAGAGTTAAACCGTTTACTGTTGTTGACTAACAGACGATTTAATTATGGTTTATCATAAATCTAGTCTTAATTTTGCATGAATATTATTTCTTTTATATTGCAAAAATATGAGATAGAACAAAACCAAGTTAAACTTTTGTTTCAAGGTACTTTTAATTTAAATGATTTTTATAATCGATCAAAAAACACAACCTGAATTGTTTAACAAGTCTGCCATGCGTGTCCAAATAATGATGAACAATTTCAATTCAAAACTCATGTTTTGTTCAGTCGTTTAGGAAAAGAAAGAAAAGAAAAGGGAACATAAATGTAAGATATATATAAACGTGTATATATGTACTCACAAACACATGCGTACACACACATATAGAGTTGAGCCTTATCAAGACAAAGGTTGGCTCATTATTAACTCGTGCCTTAAGTTCAACCCGAGCTAGCTTCGGCTCATAAGATCATCATCATCATCATCCGGACCCAGTATATCCCAACGACAGCAAAAGATATCGTTAGGGTCTGGAGATGGTAAGTGGTAGGAAGACAATACCTCTATCCTAAGGGATATAGAGTCTGCTTCCAGTGAGACCCCCAGCTCTGTATGTACCTGCATAAATGACATGATAATAGAGATATGTTGTGCTAGTGTGTTAGTGAGGAAATTCAAGAAATACTAAGAAAGGACTTTCGATATTAAAATACACATCACGTGTATATGTACATGTAATGTAAAACAACGGTATAATATACGCAACCAAGTGGAAAGTCAACCTAAAGCGTACATAGTGTCTACGCCTGTCTATGTCCCTAAATATACTCTAAAGTGTCCCTATATATGACCTATACCTCGTTAACCTTAATATTATGTCTACACGACCTCCTATCCTGGACCATGTCCTCAGAGAGGTGCAAATCTAGTAGGTCGTGCCTTATTAGCTCATCCCAAGTCAGTTTGGCTATGTCTTTATTCTTGTTCCCCTCTACAATGAGGCTTTCAATTGCTCTGGCCGACACCATTGTCTGTCTCCACTTGATATGCCCAAACCATCTCATTCTGCCCTCCCTTATCTTATCTGCTATATTAGTCACGCCTAACCTTTCTCGAAACACCTCGTTTCTGATCCGGTCTAGCCTTGTATGTCCACACATCTATCTTAACATCTTCATATCTGCTACTTACATCTTACTAGTGAGGGTGTTATTGCGACAATTAAAATAGAATATATGGTGCAAGGGTTTTCTATTTCATTCCACCTTCTGTCTCATTAAATAAAAATGTCACAACTAAATACACGTACTTGTCTTATTGAATAGGCCAGAAGATATAACATAATATGTACTACAAAATCTTCTTTTAGAAATTTGTAGTATTATAGTTCAAACTTAGTAACTTGAATTCAGACTCTTGTGGGTTTATTGAGATAAACAAGCTCGGTCTAAGATAGATATATATATATATATATATATAGACACACACACTTACAGACGGAAAAATGGAAGTTCTGGTGCGGTTAAAAAATAATTTTTTTCCTCTCTACCCGTGATTTTAGGAGGTAAGACTAGGGATGTCAAACGGATAAAACGAATACGGTAACACAGTATCCGTATTCGAATTCGTTTTTGTCTAACTATATCCGAATTCGTATCCAAATCCGGACGGATATTTAGGAAGTCATCCGAATTCGAATTTGTTCGGATTCGAATTCGGTGCCGGATATCCGAATCCGTATTATATCTATTTCAAATTTGTTCGAATATCCGAATTCGAAATAAGCAAATTTACAACAGTGGTATAGCGGCCGTATACATATTTTCATATATATTTTTTTAAAATTTTAAAAATAAATATTTTTACATATTTTTTATATATTATTATATATTTTATTATATATTTTTATTTAATTTTAAAAATATCTATTCGGATACGGATATTCGGATACGGTAATGACTATACCATATTCGTATTTGTTTTTCTAATACTATTCGGATACGAATTCGAATACGGTAAAACGAATGTATAGCTCTTACCATATTCGATTCGGACAGCCAAATTCAAATTCGGATGTCGGATATCTGATAAGTTTTGACAGGCCTAGGTAGGACCACCGATGGAACCTGGCTGTATCAGATGTACACAGTACCTATGATGCAATTCGCAAAAATCCAACTGTCCCCTGCTTTCATGAAATGGGACAGCCTAGAATCTAAAGAATCTCATCTACACCAGATATTTGTTTACTTTAGAATTAAAAAAAAGTTTGATTGAAAATTTGTTTCAAAAGGTCAAGAGTTCGAAACCAGTGACACGTACAATATAAGACTGTTAGGCCGAATGCCTGGTTTGTGAGAAGGACAACTTATGTGCGTCATTGCCTAAGTCTTTACCTAACTTAGGAGGCCGCTGGGTTTCTGATTTGCATCCTCCATTATATTTCTTGGGGTTGAGGCAGTGGGCTTTTGGATCACTGTATAAGTCCTCACCCAACCTAGGAGGTCTGACCTCCTGATTTACATCATCCACAATGCTCTTTGGGGCTGGACCGATGAACCTTCAGGGCCAGAAAATGACATTTTGCTCCAAGAATAAAAAAATACAAAATCAATCAATTAATCGAAGATAGTAGAGCCATGGAGAACGATTCCCTGGCTAAAACCTCTAAGGGTTCCACCACGATAACAAAGAAGGAATCCATAAAAACTTTTCTCCCGATGGTAAGACCCTTTATGAGTAAGGAATCCTATTACTCAAGAGTGTTTCATTGGAGGGTAACAATGCCTTGTTTAAAGACCGAAGGGACTAGAACATGTATCTACTCATGCATGTCTCAATTATATATACGACGAGAGTTTCGCCGTTTGAAGCGCCAGTCGGCTCGTCCCGCCCGGGTTTCCATCTAATATATCCTAACGACATTAAAACATATAGTTAGAATATCAGATATAAAAAAAATACAAGAAAGCTACTTGATATATTTTCGAGATAAATTCTTAATTTCAAGGATAAGTGTTTGGCATCTTTGATTGTTCACAGCATTTTAAACAAAATTAAAGTTTAATTCCTAAAGAAAAGATTAATTTGATAGATGTAGTATTTTTCACCGTAAAGTTACAAATTTAGTAAATTTATTGAATCACACCATTTACTATTTAGATTTCACCTTATAATTTCGAGATAAATTTAAAACAAAAAAGGATGAAAATTCCACCGTTGCATAAATGATTTATAGAATATTTACAAAATTCGCGACAAATGGCGATATTCTGCGGGCAGGTATATAATGCGAAGCAGCAGAGCCGAAATTCAGAAGAAAAATTTTGAAATTGCCGAGTCTGAGTGAGTGTTCCGATGATCTCATGGCCTCCCCTCTCCAACCTCGCATTCCTCAACCCCCTGATCCTGGTAAATTTCTTTTCTATGCTTCTCAATTCCTCTTTTTACCTTTAAGCATTTGAATTTTTTCTCCATACAGCTTCGTCTTTGATCCAAGTTGCAGAATTCAAGATCTAGGTTTTCCCCGAATTAATCGTTTTAAGAATTAACTTTTCTGTTCATTTGGAAATTATTTTTCTGTCGGTCAGTTCTGGAATTTTGCTGGTGTGAATGTAGATGTTTTGCTGATCGGAAGCGAAATTTATCTGAGACAGAGTCGTGAATTTTTCTTTTGAGAATTAATGTGATTTTTTTGTGCTTGAATTGGATGAGTGCTGAAGCATGGTTTTGATTTCAATTTATAGGAGGCAGAAAAGGTTTAGAGAGTGCAAGTCCCTGGTCATTGCCAATAAAAGTTGTGACTCAAGTATCTCAGCTTCCAGCTGAGTTCCTGGAGCCTTCTTCTGATAAGCAACTTGTTATTGGTCTTGACTGTGAGGGTGTCCATCTCTGTCGGCATGGGACTCTCTGTATTATACAGGTTAAGAAATTAAACCCGTCATCTCCAACTTTTCCTTGAAGGATTTGATTTACCATTTTTCATGTGTATTCTTCAATAATTCTTATGTTGGTCATTTCAAATGTAGTGAACTGATGTTTCATCGATTAATATAGCAGTCATATTGTAGGCGATGCACGTTCCGCCCCTTATGCTAATAAATTGATTGATACAAATTTGCAAGTTTGTCATGTGTCTGATGAACTGCGTGGCTTTCTAGTAAGTAATTAGTACTTAGCATAAATAGTTTATAGCAATCACTAACATGTATGATGTACAGCTGCCAACTTCTTTGTTTTCTCTGCGAAAATTGTACTGTACTGACAGATTTACTGGTATATATGTTATCTTTATTCAATCAGTTCCTTTTCTTGATGTATATATCTTAAATTTTCTGAGATGAGGAAAAGATCAGTATCTTTAGCCTTTGCATCTTTACGTATGTCAAAGTAACATTTTTGTAGTCTTGCTTAATAAGTATTTCTTTCTTCTGTAGCTTGCATTTTCAGATGGGATATATTTGGTTGATGCGATTGAGGGAGGAGAGGCACTTGTGAAAGCTTGTAAGCCTGCACTTGAGTCTCAATACATCACTAAAGTTATTCATGATTGCAAACGAGATAGCGAGGTCTCTTGTTTTCGTATTCTTCATTATCTTGCGATAAGGACTATGCTATTTTCGGTTTAATGATCCTGTGTAATTTATCTTTCAGGCATTATATTTTCAGTTCGGCATCAGATTGAATAACGTGATGGATACCCAGGTCTGTCACATTTTTTAAACCGGGATTTTCAACGTTTCATTTACTTTTCCAGTCAAAAAAGGTTGTTCTTTTTCCAAATCTTGTCCAGATCTAATTTAGGATATATGTATCAGTGAACTGGTTGTTTCCATTGAATTATTCTGGGTACTTGGTATAGAATTTAACAGAATGCTTAATGTAAGGATAATAAAGTATGAAGACACAAGTTTGTGGAAGAATTTCTGGAAATCATAAGATTTCCTCTGTATTCATTTTACACATTTACTTCTATTTATTTACAAGAGAATGAAGAAAGGAATAGAGGAAGGGACCGTTGCTTCCAACGGTAACCTGCAGACTTGGTGGGCCTTTGTATAGTACATAGTCTACTAAATTATCTACACTTCATATTTACACATTCATCCCACTACCTATTTACAAATTATTCTACATATTTACAAATTATTCCTAATATTTCTACACCCCCCCTCAAGCTTGGTGTAAATGTTTCTACACCCAAGCTTGCCAACAAGTGATAAAAACATAGGTATAGATACTGGTTTAGTAAAAATGTCTGCGATTTGCTGAGTTGAAGATATATGCTCTAAGTTGATAATCTTGTTCTCGAGTTTTCCCAGATAAAATGGCGATCAATTTCAACATGTTTGGACTTGCGTGTTCAGTAGGATTTTCTGCCATACTGAGTGCGGACACATTATCACAATAAATCTTGACTGGTAACTCCACTGTTATCCGCAGTTCTTCTAATATCCCTTTTAGACATAATCCTTCACAAATTCCCAATGCCAGTACCCTTAACTCGGCCTCTGCACTGCTGCGTGATACTACTGCATGCTTCTTGCTTCTCCAAATTTTTAGGTTTCTCAATACGAATGTGCCATATCCTGTAGTAGAGCGCATATCAGGTTTAGAGCCACCCCAGTCTGCGTCTGTGTAAACAAGAATCCTTCTGTTCGACTGCTTTTTGAATGACAAACCCTGTCCAGGAGCAGACTTGAGGTACCTGAGAATTCTTAAGGCAGCTTTAAGATGCTCAGTTGTTGGATCATGCATAAACTGTGAAACAAAACTTACAGCATAACAAATATCAGGGCGACTATGTGATAAATAAATAAGCTTACCAACCAATTGTTGATACTGTAATTTATCAGTAGGAGTCATATCCCATACCTTTTTTGATTTCCTTCCGGATGATGATCCATGGGAGTAGGTGTTGGCTTGCACCCTAACATACCTGTCTCAGTCAATAAGTCTAATATATATTTTCTTTGTGATATATTCATTTCATTTTGTGTCCTAGAAACCTCCATTCCTAGAAAGTATCTCAACTTTCCTAAGTCCTTAACTTCAAATTCTGTTGACAGCTTCTCTTTAATTAGATTGATTCCTATATTATCATTACCAGTTAGTATGATGCCATCTACATACACAATGAGTATGGTAATGGTTTGATTTTTGGAAAAACGCATAAATAAGGTATGATCGCAATGTGCTTGCCTGAAACCGAGACTTAACACTATACCAGTAAATCTTTTGAACCAAGCTCGTGGTGATTGTTTTAATCCATATAGTGACTTTTTCAATTTGCAAATCATACCATCATTTTTATTAGTTTCAAAGCCTGGAGGAATATTCATGTAAACTAGTTCTTGCAAATCACCGTTTAAAAATGCATTTTTTTACATCCAATTGTAGTAAACACCAATCTAAATCAACAGCAAGTGAAAAAATAACTCTTACCGTGTTAAACTTTGCTACTGGAGCAAAGATTTCCATGTAATCAATCCCATAAGTTTGGGTGAACCCCTTTGCCACGAGTCTGGCTTTGTACCTGTTTAAGGTTCCATTAGAGTTATACTTTATTGAAAAGACCCATTTACATCCTACGGGTTTCATTCCAGGTTCACGAGCTACTAAGGCTCATGTATCATTTTTAATTAAGGCTTTCATCTCATCATTTACAACTTCTATCCATCGTGGGTTTCCTAGTGCTTCAGTGATATTGTTGGGAAGTTTTTGATTGTCCAACATACTAATAAAGGCTTTTAGGGGTTGGTTGATCCTGTCATAGGCTATAAAATTATATAGTGGATGTTTAGTGCATTCTCTCACTCCATTCCTAAGGGCTATAGGTAGATCTTCAGAGGATTGTTTAGAAATATTGTTCGGTTGACTGGTTAGGGGAGTAGTTCTTGAGTATAAACACGCGTGATAGGAGGACGAGTATCCAATAGCCTACTGTCTTCTTCAGGAATTCCTGCAGGACAACTTTGTTCCAGGGTGGTATTGGGATTTGGTGCAGGAGTTTCTAGGTTGCTATTGTTACTGGAGCCACATGTAATGTCCAGTATGTTCCAATATTGATCGTAGCTGTCACCAACCGTGGGTTTTGCTACAGTATCTGAGGAATAAAAAACATGTTTTTCATCAAAAAATACATCCAAAGAAACAAATACCCTTTTTTGTTAATGGACAATAACATTTATAGCCTTTTTGTGTAATTTGAGTAACCAAGGAATATGCATTTGTGTGTGCGTTTGTCAAGTTTGGTTCGCATACTAGGTTGAATATACACATAAACAACACGCCCAAACAATTTAAATGGCAGGATAGACATTATTTGTGTTTAGAAAACTTTCCAGTAGAAGGTCTTTTGGAGTCCCAAAAGATAACACTCTAGAAGGTATTCTATTGATGAGATATGTTGCTGTAAGTATCGCCTCTCCTTAGTAAAATTTTGGAACGTTCATAGAGAGCATGATAGCTCTTGCAACCTTTAATAAGCGTCTATTCTTTCGTTCAACAATTCCATTTTGCTGAGGGGTATATACACAAGATGTTTGATGATGAATACCTAAACTTGCCAGATGATCTCTTACTCCTTTATCTAAGTATTCTGTTCCATTAACACTTCTAAGAACCTTGACAGTAGCATCAAACTGATTTTTTTATTAAATTTAAGAAAACTTTAATGATGTGTCTTACCTCCATTTTACTTTTCATCAAGTACACCCAAGTAATTCTAGTGTGATCATCAACAAAAGTAATAAACCATCTAGCTCCAGTTATGTTTGAAACCCTAGACGGTCCCCATACGTCCAAATGAATCAAATTGAATGGATTGCTAGGTTCATATAGTTTTGGCAAATAGGTAGCCTTAGTCTGTTTAGCAAGTATACAGGTTTCACATACTATAGATTTAAGATTTAACATTAACGAACAAGTGAGGCATCAATTTCTTCAAATAAGTGAAGTTGGGATGTCCCAACCTAGAGTGCCACATCAAAAGTGAATCTAATTCGGTGTTCTTAAACTCAGTACATGAGGAAAGAGTAGACTTATCAACATTTAAAATACTTTGACTGATTGAGTTTCCAAAAACAGATTTAAAAACAGGCTGTTCCTCCCTGTTTTTACTGTAAAATGACTGTCTCTGAACTGAGACTGTTCCAAAAAGAGGTTGCATTTCTTTTCCAAGAAGAATGTAAAGGCCAGTCAACTGCCTAGCATTGCCAATCATCTTCCGTAAATGTTTCTCCTGAAAGAGACATTCAGAAGATGAGAACAATGCCCAGCAGTTATTGTCATGTGTTAGTCTACTAACAGAGATTAGATTAAAGGTCAGTTGTGGCACATAAAGTACATCTAGTAACAACAGTCTATTTTTAAGCTTAACCGTTCCTTTCCCAGTAACCTTTAAGCTAGCCTCATTAGCTATAGTCACCAGTTTTGGAGCATTAAACCTAATATGTAGAAAACAGATTTGAGTTATAGGTCATATGGTCTGATACTCCAGAGCCAACAATCCAGGAGCAATCAGTCCCATTTGACCTGTTACCTGCAGTAGAAGCCATTGTTGCTTGGATGGGGTTGGTTGAACTGGTGTTTTGCTGAGCCGAGAATTGTTAAGTTGTTGCTGAGTCAAGAGTTGTAGTAATGCTTCCGCCTGATGGGACAACTTTAGCTATGAATTTGTAGAAGCAGTATTGGCAATCTGGGCTATATTGTTTCCCCAAGAGGAAGAAAAACGTGTTTGAGTGTTATGTTGTTGAGACTGCTTCAAGCGCTGGAGTTTAAAACAGTTCTCAACATGTCCCGGCTTCTTACAATATTTGCAGGACTTGTAAGGAGGACGAGATCCAAAATGTCCAGGGTTACGTCGAATGACTAACCCAGTACTATCAACATTTTCTCCTTCATTCTGAATGGGATTGCATGCTGCAGCAGAGTATTCTGCAGAAGATTTTTGAAAGCATTTTGCCATTAAGGCAGATCCTTCGTGTGATGAAGGGGTGGAAGTCCCCATCATCACCTTGAGCCAACTCTCTTCCTGCCTTATTTCAGAAAAAACAACATTTAGGCTAAGAAGTGGCTTCATTCCTAGTACCATGCTCCGTACCCCATCCAGATTCTTATTCAGACCCATGCAAAAATCTAAAGACCCGTTTCTTCTCTATGTAGCTCTTGAAAGATTGATCATTAGCAGGGGATGTCCAGTTGTGTGTTTCAAAAAGGTCTAGTTGTTGCCATAGCCTTGTAAGATGCGAGTAATAATCACTGACTGATTGGTCACCTTGAAGCACCTCATGCAGTTGAAGTTCAAACTCATAGATCTCTAAAATATTGTCCGTCTTTGAGTAGATATCTCTTGCTGCTTTCCAGATTGCAGCCGTTGTAGGGTACAGAGGAAAATTATTACCGATGTCTGGCTGCATAGGTCCAATCAACCAAGACATGATCATTGAATTTTCAAACCTCCACTGTCTGTAGCTAGGGTCAGTTGGAGCAGGGGTTGGAAGATTCCCGTATAAGTAGTCATCTTTACCTCTCCCTATGATGAACATCTCGACAGCCTTACTCCAGGAGAGATAATTTTGGCCAGTAAGCTTGTGATTGGTTATCAGAATCGGATTACCTTCCATTAGGCTAAAGGACTGGACTTGTGGAGGAGCTGGAACTGATTCATCTCCTCCACTGGATGGAATTGGACGGGATCTAACTGTTGACTCTGGAGTTTCGAACATGGTTGAGGTGAAGATGGAGTCTCAGATGAGAGGAAGAAATAAGAAAAGATGATGGTCAGTGAAACAGTGATGAGGATAGAGAGACAGAAGGTAGAAGACAGAAGGGGCCTCTCGATTTTTTTTTTGAAAAAATACGGATGAAAGTTTGAACCAAATAATGAAATTTAGAGTTCTCTGGAGGAGGTGGGAAAAACGAGTGAAGGGAAAAACGAGTGAAGGAGGGCTTCTTGATTTTGTGCAAGGCTTCCCAAGGAAGCCTCCTTTAATAAAATAATATTTTATTATCACTTTTCCTCCACTATCTTTCAACGTGGAGAATACCACGTGTTTGAAGAAATTTCCTTACTCCCACTGTGTAATCCTATCACTTCAAAAAAAAAAATTTTAATTCTTCTGTATCCTTTCCACACGAAGATGGCTTGAAGATTGAACACTCCCAGAACAGAGCAGAAACATTCGCTCTAATAATGGATTCAAACAAGCAGAGTAAAATATACTGCTTAAACAAGAGATTCAAATGGGCAGACTAAACAAGAGCACCTCAGCTCTGATACCATATAGAATTTAACAGAATGCTTAATGTAAGGATAATAAAGTATGAAGACACAAGTTTGTGGAAGAATTTCTGGAAATCATAAAGATTTCCTCTGTATTCATTTTACACATTTACTTCTATTTATTTACAAGAGAATGAAGAAAGGAATAGAGGAAGGGACCGTTGCTTCTAACGGTAACCTGCAGCCTTGGTGGGCCTTTGTATAGTACATAGTTGAAACAATTGGCCGAGCAAGGTATGAAGAAAAAGATTACTTTTTCATTACTCTTGAGAGTGTGCTTTACAATGTATATTTATACAACATTGGTCAACTACCCTACTAAATGCTCATTACTACAAAAATAAAGCACCATAAAGTGCCCTAAGACCACCTAGCCGGCTGGTCTACTAAAACCGAAAATTACACCATAAATTTTCAATATTACAAGGCTAACATTACTCCTATATTTACACCTCTATAATCAAGCTATGTATTTACAATCTTTGACTCCAAGAATGGTGCCCCTTCATCAATATGGCTATTATATCATAGCTAGTCAATAGGCCTTAATGGCCATTGACCAAAAACGGTTTTCAGCTTGCTGATCAACGCTTCAAACGCCGGCCTATGCAAACCTTTCGTCAAGACATCCGCAACTTGTTGTTTGGTGGGAATGTAAATCATGCTAAAACTTCCATCATCAATTTTTTCACGAATGAAGTGACGATCCACTTCAACATGCTTAGTGCGATCATGATGCACTGGATTGTGGGCGATGCTCACTGCTGCTTTATTATCACAATAAAGAGTTATTGAGTCATTAAACATAACATGTAACTCTTTCAATACCTTTTTTATCCACAATCTTTCACATATACCATGTGCAAGTGCTCGGAATTCGGCCTCTGCACTACTTCGGGCTACCACTGCTTGTTTTTTGCTTCGCCAAGTGACTAAATTTCCCCAGACATACGTGCAATATCCCGAGGTAGACCTCCTGTCAATCAATGAACCTGCCCAGTCCACGTCCGTATACACTTTAAGGCTCCTTTCTCCCCTTTTTTCAAAGAACAAACCTTTACCAGGAGTCCCCTTTAGGTACCTTAGAATTCGAACCACAGCTTCATGATGTTGAGTTCTCGGAGAATGCATAAATTGACTTACCATACTTACAGCAAAGGCAATATCTGGACGAGTGTGTGATAAGTAAATTAGCTTACCAACAAGACGTTGATACCTTTCCCGGTTCACCTCCTCATCTCCATTAAGATCCAATTTTAAGCTCGGCTCTATAGGAGTGGCCGCTGGTCGGCATCCTAACATTCCTGTTTCATTCAACAAGTCCAATACATACTTTCTTTGAGAAATAGATATACCTGAGGAGTTGCGTGCAACTTCCATACCCAAAAAGTATCTCAACAAACCCAGGTCCTTCATTTCAAACCTACTGCTTAGATACTTCTTTAGTGAGTCAATCTCATCATGTGCATCTCCTGTTAGTATGATATCATCAACATAAACGATTAAAATGGCACGAGTCCCTTTCAAAGTATGCTTATAAAACATTGTGTGGTCAGCCTGAGATTGTACGAATCCTTGGGTTTTAACGGCTTGAGTAAACTTTCCAAACCATTCTCTTGGTGATTGTTTTAGTCCGTACAGTGACTTTTTCAATCTACACACCATATTTCTTTCTTTAGTATAACCGGGTGGTAAGTCCATATATACTTCTTCGTGAAGATCACCATTTAAAAAAGCATTTTTAACATCTAACTGTTGAAGTGGCCAATCAAGACATGCTGCTAAGGAGAGAAGAATTCTTACAGTGTTTAACTTGGCCACGGGGGCGAAAGTTTCATTGTAATCTATGCCAGATACCTGGGTAAAGCCCTTAGCAACCAGTCGAGCCTTGTACCTACTAACACTTCCATCCGCATTGAATTTGACTGAGAACACCCATTTGCACCCCACTGGCTTCTTTCCTAGAGGTAGTTTCACGACATTCCAAGTATGGTTTTCCTCTAATGCCCTTAACTCCTCTTGTACCGCCGCCTTCCAATCCTTATCTGCGAGTGCCTCATCAATATTCTTAGGAATTGTATGTTAGATACCTTTGCATTAAACGCCGAAAAATTGGTTGATAACTTACTGTTCGAAACGAAATTAGAAATGGGATGCTGGGTACATACTCTTTTCCCTTTTCTCAAAGCAATTGGTAGATCCAAATCATTTGAAGCCTCTAGAGTCTCCCCCTCACTGCAAGGGGCAGGAACCGGCTCCAGAGATTGGCATCCTGGAGAAATATCAGTGTCTTTATCAATTTGAGTTTGCTTTTTTCGTGAGTATATGATTATATTTGGTGGTGTAGGTCGGCGTTTTGGACTAGGTGACAAAAAATGGGAGTCAGGCGCCACCACTGGTGGCGCCTGTGGGCTGGCCGAAGGTGTGGCTGGGCTGGCTGGATGTGTGTCAGCAGTCGGCAGATTGAGATTAGGCTGAGATTCTCCCCCTGAACCACTGTCAGGTAAAAGTGGACCTGGTAGTGGTTCATTTGTATCCATAGTAGTGGATTGTTCAAGAAGAAGACGTGAGTCAGAATTTGTTAAAGTTGTTTGTGGTGAGGGGAAGTAAGGTTCAGTTTCCCGAAAAAACACATCCATGGTGACAAAGAAACGTCGGTGTGTAGGAGAATAACATTTATAGCCACGTTGAGTGGATGAATAGCCAACAAATACACATTTGTGAGACCGAGGTTCTAGTTTAGAAATAGGCGAGCCACGATGGTGAACAAAGACGACACAACCAAACACTTTGAGAGGGAGAGATGCACCACCCCGGAATAGAGGATATGTTTCATAGAGAATAGAGATAGGGGTTTTAAACTGAAGAGTTTTTGAAGGAAGTCGATTGATTAAATGACACGCAGTAAGAACGGCCTCTCCCCATAAGTAGGTCGGAACATGCATAGTAAACATTAGGGCCCGGGCAACTTCTAGAAGATGACGGTTTTTTCCGTTCAGCTACACCATTCTGTTGCGGTGTATCTGGACAAGAGCTTTGATGAATAATACCCTCGGAGGCTAAGTAGATATTCAGAGTTTTGTTGAAGTATTCGGTACCATTATCTGTTCGGAGAACTTTAATAGTGGTTTGGAACTGAGTCTTTATCATAGAGTGGAAATTTTGAAACGCAGTTGTGACTTCAGTTTTTTCTTTAAGAAGGTACACCCAACAAACCCTTGTATGATCATCAATGAATGTAACAAACCATCTGGCCCCCGAGATGTTTTTTATGCGAGAGGGTCCCCAAAGATCACTATGCACAAGATGAAAAGGAGCAGATTTGACATGCTGTTTTGATGGGTAGTTATGTCTGACTTGTTTAGCAAAGACACATGCATCACAATGCAGGGTGGACAATTGTTTATTCACAGGGAAGAATTGTTTAAGATAACGAAGACTGGGATGTCCCAATCTTTGATGAAGTAAGAGTACATCCATTGGTCTAGAATCATTTTCGACACTAAGAGGGGTTGTAGGGGTAGAGGTGTGAAGTACAAATTTCTTTGTTTCTATGCTGCTGTCATCCTCAAAGTGATAAAGGCCACCTCTTTCTCTAGCAATGCCAATCGTCCTCCCCGATCCCTGCTCCTGCAAAACACACCATTGTGCAGAAAATTTAGCAACACAACTAGTATCCTTAGTAAGCTTGCTGATAGCAATCAAATTACACGTCAACTTGGGAACATAGAGTACTGATTGGAGAGTAAGTGCAGAAGACAATTTTACAGTTCCTTTTCCCACAACTAGTGCAAAGGTCCCATCTGCTACTTTCACCCTCAGAATTTCAGAACTCGGAACATATGTTGTAAACAAAGATAGAGTACCTGTCATATGATCAGTAGCCCCAGTATCTAGGATCCAGGGTGAGGCTTCCACAAAATTAACCGTACCTTGATGTGTGTTGGTATGGTTCGGGGCGCCACCTTCGGCCTTGACTTGGAGGAGCGAGATCAATTGTTCAAGTTGTGCCTTGCTAGGGCTGGCCATCGCTAGTGGGGCGGCGGTAGAGGTGGCGGCCGCCATTGTGGCGGCATTTGAAGATAGAGGTGATGATGAACTCATCTCGGTATGGATGAGAGGGATATTTGGACTTGTTTAAGGTGAATGCTCTGATACCATGAAACAATTGGCCGAGCAAGGTATGAAGAAAAAGATTACTTTTTCATTACTCTTGAGAGTGTGCTTTACAATGTATATTTATACAACATTGGTCAACTACCCTACTAAATGCTCATTACTACAAAAATAAAGCACCATAAAGTGCCCTAAGACCACCTAGCCGGCTGGTCTACTAAAACCGAAAATTACACCATAAATTTTCAATATTACAAGGCTAACATTACTCCTATATTTACACCTCTATAATCAAGCTATGTATTTACAATCTTTGACTCCAAGAATGGTGCCCCTTCATCAATATGACTATTATATCATAGCTAGTCAATAGGCCTTAATGGCCATTGACCAAAAACGGTTTTCTCCATTATTGACATTTAATGACCTCAATGATGGCTCAATTATGAATGTTGACTCCAACAATAGTCTACTAGATTATCTACACTTCATATTTACACATTTATCCCATTACATATTTACAAATTATTCTATATATTTACAAATTATTCCTAATATTTCTACACTTGGTTATGCCCATTAACTATGTTAAAATATCTTAAATTAATGTCTTGTCTAGGAAGTTGAGCACGTCTTGTTATTCCTTATTCACTATGTTTGGTGGAACGTGGGCCATTAGCTACTATATGTGTCACTCCCTCTATTATTTAAAATATGCATCTGAGAAGGATAATGCATGAAATGGACGATTAAGTTTTGGCCCAATATCTGTGGCTGTTGACTGGTTAGATAGAAACAGTTCCACCAAACCGCTAAATCCTTGAGCTTTCTGACATTATTGGCTAGGTCTTTTGGAGTCACTTTCATCCAGAGCTTGGTCCTTAATGAGTTCAAGATAATGACTTTATCAGGTCTAAAAGAAACCAAAATGAAGTTGATTTTATTGTTAGAGCTGCTTAGCATAAATGGCTTGTTCTTGGATGCTTACTGGTCCCATTTTCTGCTTATGGTTTGATCAAGTGATCTGCTGCAATCTGCTTATATGGTTTCTCTTGTAAAAATCTCTCCTTTTGGATTGATATCAGGGGAGTGGATTGTCATTCAGGCTGTGCTTGACATTTTTACTTAAAATGATTGCCAAAAGATTTTCTATTGATATAATTTCCTTTTCTTACTTTTTTTTGTTGCAAATTTTGCTGCCTAGCATAACTCTCTCTAATTAGAATGAGATAGTGGAAGTATCTAGCTCATATATCTGATTTTATTTGCAGATTGCTTATTCTTTGATCAAAGAGCAAGAAGGCCAGACACGAATCCCCGATGACTATATATCCTTTGTCGGCCTTCTAGCAGATCCTGGTTATGGAGGTATGTGATCTATCTTTATGCATTTGTTTGTTCTTTTACCATACCAAGAGAGTAGTCTTATTTCAGGCATAAGGTGTTTTTGTTTAGAATTTCAGTAGGTTGGTACCAGCAATTACTTTGTTGATATAAGTTATTTCTCCAGAGTTGCATGGGAGATGTAGTTGTGTCACTCACCTCTAGATACATGCAGATAAAGTGTTGGATCTGTGGTTCCTTTGGATACCTAAAACAAATTATAAAAGTCAAAACACGGGAAGCCTAAGAAGTGAAATAAGTTTTCTATGAAAAGTTTGACTCTGTTTTTCTTGTCTGTGGTTCTTTTGGTTACCTAAAAAAATTAAAGAAATCTGAACACGAGGAGCTTAAAAAGTGAAATAAGTTGTCTATGAAAAGTTCGAATCTGTTTGCACCTGCTTCATAAAAGTGTAGTGTTGTCCCAGGGGGTAGCAATGGCTTTGATGGTTTCCGAACCTAACTCTAGATATAAAGCATGCTTACTCTGTTTCCTCTTGGCATAAAGGTTAAGTAGGTAACTGTGTTATGTGGCTAACATATTTCTGGAGGTTGACTGTTTGGCAACTTGTCAAATTTGCTGTTTGCTGGCCATATTGCTTGCTTCTGCTTTTTGGCGTATGCTGCTAGTCATTGCATCTGATGGCAAAGAATTGTTTTCAAGATAAATAAAAATAATATGGTAGTAGTTGCGTGATGATTAAACTTCTATTTTCTGATACGAGGGAAGAAACATGAGCTATAGTTTGGGTTCTCTTTAGGGATGATTGGTTCTAAAGTTTAAATGGTATTTCTCAGATCATTGAAGACATTCTGTGGATTCCTGACAATTAGCTTAAAGAATTAGCTAAGCGGATACATCTGTACTTAATTTATTGGTTCATGCACAGTGACTTCATGTATGCCTAATTCAATTTGTGGCAATGAGTGTTTTCGGGAAACATGTAGAAGTGTTTGTCACTTCTCTGTCATGGTGTATTTATGGCAGTGTGACAGAAGAATGATATGCAGACTCTCTTTTACCAAATGTTTTAGTTGGGAACTAGCTCTTAATTTTTGGTGTTAGTTATATTTTTTCTTACACATGAGTATATGGCTTTCCTTTTCATTTCATGAGGTTCAACCTCCTATTGTCATGTATCTCCTCAAAGTTAGTTCAACTACTGTTTTGTAACTTCTATTTACGATTTATTTGTTGCTAGGCATGCTGCATTCATGCTGTCTTCACTAGAAGTCTTTGAACTAGCACATAAGAAGTTATCTCAAAATTTGACCTTGCTGCTTGGATATTCATTTTGTGGATTATGCTCAGGTATATCATATGCTGAAAAAGAAGAAGTCCGAGTTCTTCTAAGAAAGGTTCGTTTTATCTGTCATTCTTGCACTTAAATGATTAGGGTGCCTTATCCATAATGATTACCGTGTAATCGAATGTTTACTTTCACTGTATATAAGGGATTCCCTTCTTTGCTTTCCTGTCAAGAAGAAAAAGATGGGTCGGTCTAAGAATAGCTCATTAGTTTAAATCTGAAAAAGGTAGTTACTTGTGAGCAATAAATCGCTTGGGGTTTTTTCAGGACATCAAGAGAATGAATTAGTGTTGCATTTCTTGGGAAATGTAAATTACAAAACCAAGCTGTGTTCAGTCACGTTATATGATAGGGCCTGGTGACAGTAGTGTGAATTAAAGAAGTAAATTAAAGGTAAAAAGGGGAAAAACCTGGTGTAGTGATTATAGGATTGTTTTTCATATTCTATCAATAACTACAGCAGTTTGCTCCTTATTGCACTTCCTGTATTACCTTTATCTGATTATGTCATACATTCTCAGGACCCTAATTTTTGGACATATAGGCCATTGTCTGAACTGATGGTCCGCACAGCTGCTGATGATGTGCGCTTTCTTCTCCGCATTTACTATAAGATGGTGGGAAAACTGAGTGAAAGATCCTGGTGGTATCTTGCAGTTCGTGGTGCATTATATTGTCGATGTTTCTGCATTAATGAGAACAATTATGCAGATTGGCCACCTTTTCCTCCAGCTCCAGGTTTGCCCTTTAAATATATCTCAATCATTTCCTTCCCATCCCCACCCGCCTTTCCCCAAACAACTTGGAAATTGGAAATTAGAAAAAAGATGAAATACGAGGCCACTCCCTCAGGGTCTGATGGAAAATCTCCTTGATATTACCATCTGAACTTACATATTTTGGTGAATGCTTATTTTTGAAACATGTTATAGTTTTGGGGACCCGTTTTTAGAAAACATAAACAGTTCATAAGATGGTAGATGTTTTTATTCACAAATCTGTATCTCCTTGTGTTTTTCTTTTCCTTCAATTTTATGATTTTGGTCTTACGACATTGAATAGCTTTATTCGTTAATGGATTGGTATACTTGCCTTACTTGGCTGGTACAAGTCTGAAGAGTCCCATGTTGATGTCTTAAGTAACATCATCATGAAAATCAAGACACTGATGGATTAGAGAGGAGGAGCCATCTATGATACAGAAAACAGAGAGTCGATCTTATGATCCTTTCGCTTGTTGAGGTCAAGAAACAAGTATCAAGTTACTGTCAACTTCCTTGCAGAAACTAAAATATATCTACAACCACCCCCCACCCAGAGTCCCCATTCTTTCTACCTTCCAAAGAAGTAAATGAATAAATAAACAGAAAAAGTACATACTGCCAAGGTGCTGATAGACCTGGTGATCCTGAGACTTTGTAGTGGTGTTGTGCTAGGATATATAATGCTTATGTTATAGCCTATAGGTACCTAGTGCTGACCTTAGAATTCTGGCCATGTTTTTTTGGTGCTTCACTTCTCTCTTTCTCTATCTGTACGGGAACTTGTATAATTGCCACGGCTTTTCGAAGTTTGGATAGACTTTTGATAAACAGGAGATTTTTTATGATTGCATATAGTTTGTGAACCAAGGGATTTGCATACCTCTTAATAGCTTAGCACCACTGAATTGCTGTATCAAAATTATGCCCTCATGAAGCTTTCTGCTGCCTTCTTGACATTTATGTTGTCTACACAGACAGTTTATTTGTCGATGGGAAAGCTCCAGAAGAAGAAGTCCTGTCTGTTCTTGATGTTCCCCCTGGGAAAATGGGGTGCGTCATTGGTAAAAGAGGATCTTCTATCTTGGCAATTAAGGAGTCGTGCAAGTATGTATCTTTCTGACCCGAATTTCTCGTTTAATTTGAGGTAACTGTTGTATGTCTACTTCACTCACGTATTTATTCGGATCTTTGCGTACCCTGCATGTGATCGATATCATTTCAGTGCTGAGATATTCATTGGAGGCGCAAAGGGTCCTCCTAACAAGGTGACCCTTCCTTCACTTCTCTAAGTTTATAACTGCTCAAATTGCATTTTATTCCACAAACAGTCTTAACTCTGTTACAAAATATTTCAGCTAAACATTACATGGTTATGTGAATGCCAAGCTTTCGTACCGTTGTACATCTCTGCAAATACTGTCTTGAATATTTGTCACAAAATGGTTTTGATTTCATCCGTGAGCGTGTTCTTTTGCTCCTAATGCAGGTGTTCATCATTGGACCAGTAAAGCAGGTGCGAAAAGCCGAAGCAATGCTGCGGGGAAGGATGCTGGAGATGTTCTGAAAGATTTCATCCACCTTATTGCTTCTTGATTTAGTCTTTACCATATCAAAATCTTGAAAAAGTGTAGGTGGAATCTGGGATGGTTGTACATCTGGAGAAATTGTCAAATATGAATGTGTGCATAAATAAACAGTAGTTGAAATGATCAGTTCATAAATCATGAGGTGCCTTTCCAATTTGATGTCTGTATGTTTCTTCTGGACTGCAAAGTGCAAGTAGAAGGTTTACTTTGTTGAATGTTATGTTCAACTTCTGGTCTATCATCTCCAATGAGTCTCTAGCACGTGGATGATATACGCAAAGTGGACATACCAAATCTCATCTCCTTTTAAACCTTTCTGGTTTGATATATAATTTCTAACGTTCCATGGGGTTTTGGACTGAATAATTTTCGTCAATTTTGACCGAAAGCTCTTATTTCTAGTTTAGTATAAAAACACAAGGGGTTTAAATATCGGTATTTAAATTACAGGAAATCTAGAGATAATTATGCTCAAGTATGGAAGGTGTAAAAGTAATTATCCTTTAAGATGCGATGTATATGGACTTGTGAAGGACTTGTGAATTGACATAGACAAATGTTATATGGAATAGAGTGTTGTGCCATCAAGAGACCACAATCGCAGAAGATGGAAGTGGCGGAAATGAGGATGCTGAGGTGGATGTGTGGGCATACGAGGCTAGATCGCATCAGAAATGAAGTATTTCGGGAAAGGTTAAGGGTGACTAGTATAACAGATCAGATAAGGGAGAGGATGCTGAGATGGTTTAGGTATGTCAAGAGGAGACACACAACGGCATCTGCTAGAGCAGTTGAAAGCCTCATTGTAGAGGGGGGAAAAGAGTAAAGGCAAAAGAGTAAAGGCAGACCCAAACTGACATGAGATGAGCGGATTAGGCATGATCTACTAGATTTGCACATATTTGAGGACATGGTCCAAGATATGAGTTCATGGAGGCAGAGGAATAAGGTTAATGAGGTTTAGGCAGGATGTAGGGCACCTTAGAGTATATTTAGGGACTTAGATACTATCTACTGTTTTACATTATATGTGCATATACATGTTTATGTTTTTGTTTTTATCTTAATCTTGCATTATTTGTATATATACACGTTTATGACTATTTTAATATCAGAAACTTTCTATTTATATTTACTGAATTTCCTCACTAACACACTAGCACATCATAGTCCTATTCTCGTGTCAATGTAGGTACCTATAGAGCCCGGGGTCTTAGTAGAATCAAACTCTATATCCCTTGTTATAGATTTATTGTTTGCCTACCGCTCACCCTCTTCAGACCCTAACGATAACTTTTGCTGCCGTTTAAACGAACTGGATATGGGTATGATTGATTGAATGAATTGACATAGACAAAGTTGTATAATGAAATGAAGGTGGAACCCTCGGACTGTTGAAAACAACTTTACCTACAGGTTTAAGGCGTTGCGTTTTATCATTTTGTATAAGATTATTTAGCTAGAGACGCGTTTCTAAATTTGGTAACGAGGACTTGGAAATCAAATTTTAATCAAGTAGAATTATTTCTAATATAATATTTTATGTTGCTAACCAATTATTTGGTCATTTGGCCTACTTGATGAACGACGCACGAAAGAAATGATAAAACCAGTAAATGCCATTGACTGGCAGAGCAAAATACTATCTCTATCTGATCATTTATCTTCATTTTATTAGTCATTTTCAATTAATATTAAAAATAGTTATCTGTTTAAAAAATTTTGTCAGCAACTACTTGGTCAATCTCTTAATCTTCTTGATCGATAACTAATTTATAAAATGTTTTTTTTTTAAAATAAATTAGAGAAGAGAATTGAACTTGAATCCACATGATAGAGAAATAGTACTCAAACAACAACATTATCATATTGTCTTAGCCGCTCCTGCCTATGGCAGGGTACGGGGGTCGGATGTATATAACCGTACCCATATGTTAGAAACACACAGATGTTTCCCGATGACCCATAATGAAAATTGCGTCAAGCTGTGTCGACCAACTGCTACTTTACAATACAAAAAGCGCAGCCAATTTAATGAGTCATTTTGTTTTATTCCATTACATTTCAAAGTCAAAGAAGAGGTGTGTTATTGACTCTATTAAAAATGAAAGATAGAGAAATACTACTCAAACGTTAGACTGTTCGCTAATTTATAAAAGGTTGTGAATGAGTCGTTGGCAAGTCAAATTTTTCACTGCTTTATATTTTTCAATAGTTCTAGTCATGTACCGACAAGACAAAATTGTTTATAATTTACTTGCAAACCATTGGGGGGACAACCTAGATTACTCCATAAATAATAATGATTAACCTTTGTAGTTAGCAGTTTTCGAGAATTAGAAAAGGAAAAGCTATTCTTAGCCCTTGATGATCAACAACATGGGAGCATAAGCTCAGGATTCAAGTCTTTGAATGCAAGAGAAACAGTACTTCCCCTCCGACATTTTAAGTTTTCTTACTGTAATTTAATGGTTCCACGCAAAGTGAAAGTAAAACTTAAAGAAAAATAAAGTAGTCTTGCAGTATAATTTAGTGAAAAAGTATCTGAAAATCGTATAGACGATCGAAGTAGATAATTGATGAGCCAAAAACCCCCGTTAGTCAATAACGGTCAACTATTGGATATGGACGTAGAAATGTTAAGTCCCGCAGGTCGGCCCAGAGGTTGACCAGGTCGTATGCGGACAAACAATTCATCTCGGCCAAACGGCCACAGCGCCATCTCGGCCTACGGACCTCATCTCGGTCTTTAGCTCCTTCTCTGCCATAGATCAACTCGGCCAAAAGGCTATATTCTGGCTTCAGTTCCGTTTTACTCAATGATCTCGGACCACATTTATGACCTCAGCTGTGAACGTCATAAAAGGCCTACCAATGCTCTTTGAAGTCGACCACTTTCGTCTCGGCAAGCCGACCCCACACCCCAAGTCATCTCGGGCACTTCTGAGTACTTCTAGAGGATTTGACCTCGGTTCTAGGAGTTTACCCTAGGTAATTCTACCAGGTGAAACTCCCAGCCAGGTGTCTCAAACTAGCTTACTCAGCTCAGTACCGAGCCACGTGGTGAGTATGCAAGAGCAGGAGTCATCCTCATGACCTCCTTGCCTGTCACGATTTCCGGGCTCTGCCCATGCATTGGTCCAAGCCGCCATATAAAAAGGCAGAGAAGCAGGAGAGAGAAGGAGAGGCAACATTGCACAACTTACTACAGTGAATCATCTTCTTCACGGTGAAATCACAGGTTTACCAGAAAACCTATATTTACAAACTTTCAACAGTATATAAACCTCTCCAAAAAATGGCTTCAACTGACTTGACCATCAGAGGGTATTACCTGGGGCCAAGATCCCGGGTCCTCTGACCTCTTTCCTTTGTGCAGGTTGGCCAACCGCCTATTACAGACAACTGACGGAGAATTGACGGCATACCCCACCACATCACACTTAATACTTGGTGATATATCTGACATCATCAATAATGATTAATGTGAATGTGAGAACTATGTCGATAGTTTAGGTTTAGATCATTTCTAAAGGGGTTAGAATCATGCCGATGTTTCAGATTTAGATCTTTTATAGATTTGTAAAGATAGAACAAACTCAAAAAGACTCTCGACTGAGACACATCTCTTGATTTTTGTCTTCCAAAAAACCCAGAAACGAACAAATGATGCGAGTAGAGGAAATAATAATGATAAGATGAATGTGTAGAGATACAAAGAATGATAAAATAAGAAATGAATATATCAGCAGAAAAGTTGATCTGCTCCGATAGATGAGAAGATAAGAAAATTAATGTTAAGATGGGATGTGCGTGTGCAAATAAGTCCAGAAGCTGCGCCTGATAGACGGTACGAGACAATGATTGAGGTGCGTGTTAAACGTGGAGAAAGAAAAGCGAGACAATAAATAATGATATGACTTATATGACAATTGAGAAGTATATGTCCAGTGACATAGCACATTGAATACAATTGATTCACGTAGTCGATGTCATATAAATAAAATATAGATTTTAGTGAGAATCTTAGATACTTGGGTCAGAATGGTTGAGATAACAGAAATTTTTGAAAGAAGCGGATTCTAAATATGTATATTATGTATTATGTACTATGACACACAAAAAGATGGTGGATTTAGACTATGACTAAAAAAGAACGAACAAAGAACAAGAGAAATGATTGATCCATATAATCGACTCACATAACACATAAGATATCAACTTTTAACCTTATATAACGTCAATTCAAGAGAAAAAAATGAAGAAACTTATATAACGTAAATGTGTAATAATGTGGATCCAAACTAAAAGTTGTTTCACATATGTAAAGAAATATGGAGAGATTTAATAGTATTACGAGGTTAAGTAAGAAGCAATTAAAGGCATATGAAATTATATCATATAACAATTTATATGTGGACTTATATATATCTGCAAATTTATTTGATTTGATGGGGTAATTAGTCGTGGAAATATATTTTATCTAGTTTCCAAAGCAGGTGGTACCGGGTTGGGATCACCTCACCTCATTTCTCTTCATCTCTTTCTACCCGCATGCCACGTAGCAGTAGAAGGTGATGAGGCTAGATGAAGAGGTATGTAGCAATGGGTGTTCGAGAAGGGTGAATGACACATGTCACACGGTGGAGAAAGAAGTGAGAAAAAATAGGTGAGCTGATCCGTAGTGGCACCATGTTAAACCATGCACGATCCGCCAAATGGGGTTCCACATCAAGCAAGTTGCTGCGAATTAACTTACAAGTGGACCATATTTAAAGGAGTTTATTATATTAATCATTGACAAAGCAATATATGCTTCATGATAATTTTATTTAATTATATACTATATTGTTAAAATAAAAGATAAGGACGACATTTTCCGTACGTCTTCCACGTCACGAATCTAATCTTCTTCTCTCAATGTTTTTTTTCTTAACCCCTCTATGCCCCGTTGAACTGGCAAAATAATATTAAAATGTCTCAATGTTGCTGCAGGGCATAGCTCTGTTGGTTCCGGAGGGACATATTTACTAACAATGTACAAGGTTCGAATCATGCAGCATGTATTATAGGTGCATTTATCTTCAGACTCCAATATGGGTCTTGAGTCTGTATGTTCTGTGCATTCCCGCTGAGTACCTGATTTACATTCTCCTAGCTACCTCGTCGGGCCGGGGCGTGAGGGCCTTTTGAGGTTGGGATTCAACCTTTGCTAACAAAACGTCTCAATGTTCCAACAATAACTACGTAGCGTGTTAATAGTTATTCTATGATAAATAAACAATATACATGCAAGTCACATTTTTTGGGTTTTTTTTGCATGTATCCTTCTTGTATGTTAACTTGTTACTTGTCCAACTAAACCCTTCAGCTCCGGGTAAATGGTAGCGGCTTGTTAAATGGTACAACAATGTCGAGAGTTTGAATTTCATTATGTGGTGTGTTTCTTTAATTATCTTTAGAGAGTTGGTGCAATGTTGAACGACTCCACAAACGTTACGTAGGGATGAGATCACCTTACTCATTTTTCCCTCACCTTACGTGTCACTGTGCGACACCACTTGCTAATAGGGGTGGTGGTGAAGCTAGATGAGGGTGACCCACATCTAGCTTCACCACCCACTCCTATTGTCACGTCTCGTGCAGTGATGTGTGAGGTGAGAGATTTGGAATGAGAGAATCCTAACCCTATACCGTAAGTCAAATTTCTGATTAGCCTCACCAAAATGGGTTCAGATCTCCTCACCGCCACTCTCTCACCGCACGCGTCACCACGTGACACGTGGCAGTAGGAGGGGTGGTGAGACTAGATGAGGATTACCCTCATCTAGCCTCATCACACCCCCTCTGCTGTCACGTGTCGCGTTGTGGAGAGCGCGGTGAGTCACCGCGCGGTGAAGGGATCTCATCCGCACCAAAATTGTCTCCATAGAGATAAACTAAAAAGTTATGTCTAATCTGTGTAAAAGTGTAAAGCTATATAGATTTGTGGGTCCTGCACAGACCGATTCTGGATTAGTGTAACCAAAATGGTGCCCAATAAAGATAAACAAAGATGTTACATGTCCAACTTGTGTATAAAAATGTAAATTACGTAGTTTTGTTAGAAAGCACATGCTATAAGACATCGCGTGCAAATTTTTTTAACAACAATCATCATATCCAATATATCTAAATATTCTTATATTTAGATAGATACCTAGATAGGAAATCCAATCTCAAACTTGAATTACCATTTGTGAAATGGTCCAGCTCTAAAGTCTAAATTACTGTTAAACAGGTAAATTTAGCCATTAGTTATTCTAAATTACTGTAAAAAAACAGGTGGCTAAAAAAAAATGGGAAGGAGAATGTTGGATTTAGCCCCTGGTTTTGAGGTGCCAATATTTTTGAGATCTGTTTACCCTTAATCCTTCACTCCTTTTTCTACCGTAAGCTACGTAGTAGTATTGGAATAGTGAGGCTAGATAAAAAAATGGACATCAATGGATGTATGAGAAGGGATAGAATATATGCGTCCCACATTAAAAAAAAGAGGATGAGGGAAATGGATGCTAGAGAATCTTAGCCCCTGGTTTTGCAGTTCGGATCACCTGACCCCCCAGTGGGGGCGGTAAGAGATGACCGCCCGCCACGTGGCACACAGGGGGGGTGATGAGGATGGATGGGGGTCACCCTTGTCCAGCCTCACCACCCCCCCTGTGTGCCACGTGGCGGGCGGTCCTGAAGGGGGTCACCAAGGGGGCGGTCAGGGGATCCCGTTCCCTGGTTTTGAGGTGCGAATATTTTGAGGATCCAACTCCTTGGTTACCCTTCAATAGATTCTCTCAAACACCGGCATGTAATGTAATCTGTTGGCTGATTTAAAAATCTCTAGTTTACCCAAAAGTTCCAGAAGGAAAAATGAAATAAAGTAAAAAAAAAATCTGACTCTTATTCTAATCATACTTATTAGAAGAAAAGGTTACTTGATCAATTAATTAATCACAAGATTAGAAAAAACAAAAGCGTTAACATGACATCAAACATTAATTTTAGCTGGTTACATATTCCATGATCGCAAATTAAATTGACTAAAGAATAGTAATGCATGGGTAATAAACAAATATGAAAGGTAACATCCTATTTTAAACACAATCACCGCTACATTGCATTATCCCTATATGTATAATCCACAAAATTAGAAAAATCTTCACAAACAACCCCCCCCCCCCCCCCCCCTCTCTCTCTCTCTCTCTAAGATACTGAGTGAAAAAAAAATTTAAAATTAAAAAAAAATGGAACTTTTCACAGTAAAGTCGATGGACAACCTCTCACCGGCTTTGGAATTCCGATCATTCCCCGGTGATACAACCAAGCAAATCATCACCATAACATACTCATACTGGCAACAAGACTTGTAAAAAATAAAAAAAAAATAAAAAAACTATAGAAGAACAAAAAAATTTAGAAACTGGTTATCAAAACAAATTGCAAAAGTAGATACAAATGAGATAATAAGCACAATTAAACGCCGGAAAACATCACCGCGGCTTCCATAATCTTACTTACTAGTCTAAAACTATCCATTCTTTCGGGAAAATCAACATTAACAAAATCAAAATAAGCAATTAGCACTTGAATCTTTCTCCGCTCAACGTATTTACACCAGCGGAAGATTCGTTGAAACCCATGTTAAAATTAAAACACCACATTTACAAAATCCGCAAGTTCAATTAAACATAAACATGAGCCCAAGATAAGTTCGAGCTCGAACCCAGATCATTTAACCAGCTCCGATACCCACCCGATGTCTGGACCCGGACCCGGACCCGATGAGTCAAGAGAGTTCTCCTTACTGAGTTTTGCATACATCCTTGCACGTAGACCTTTTCCTGATTCCACCCTTTCCATTATTGGCTCTTCTTGAGCTGACTTGCCCCATAAATCAAACACTCCCGGTCCATAAAGGGTCGGGTTCCGGGTGGGGGTTGAAGGCATGCTAACGAATCCGGGTCGGATTGACATTGGGCTTAACGGCGAGCCCATTTGAACTCCCCATGACGGCAGGCTGAAACTCATTCTCCGACTTCCAATCTGAAGATTCCTCATCGAATCCGCCAGGCAGATTCCACTCGGCGACATTGGAGGAGATTCCGCCGGCGATAATGGCGGCGAATGCAGCACCGACGTCGGGGATGAACCAATCCCCAACCTTCCCATCGGAGCAATGTCGAAACTCGACATTCTGGGGGAATTGCATCCGAGGCTTGCCGGCGAGCCGTCGTACGACTCGCTGGAATGAGGAAGAACGCGGAGCTGATCACTGGTGTGCGCGAAGAAGCAGATTCTCCGGCGGCAGTGGGTCCCATCCTTACAAGGCTGCGTACGATACCGAGCAGGATGTAGCCAGCACTCAAATACGCCGTGCGCATACTCGCACGCGTCACCTTTCTTACACATACCTTTCCTAAAATCAGGGCACGCGCTGCCGGAGTAATGGTACTTCCGTGGGTCCCTCCGGCGAGCTTTCTCGCCAGGATGAACGTACGGACACTCAGTCCAGTCATGTGACCTGGCACGTGCGCATTTCGTCACTTTAAACTCATACATCCTGAACTGATCGCACGAAAACGTATCCACCGGAATATCCAATTCGTCGGTGTCGGAGAGTACATCGTCCTCCGTCAAAGTGTTGGACGGAAGATGACGTTGGAACGCCGTTAAGTTACCAATCGGAAAGTCATTGAAGTTAATTGTATTGCCTCTTGGGGTGACGGAGAATGGGGAATGGATATTGGCCATTGGATGATCATCGTAAAAATCCCAAGGAGGGACTTGGACGGTTGGATTTGAGCGAGGGCAATTTCCGATCATTTTGACTAGTCTTTTTTCTTTTACTTGGTTTCCCGGTGTGGGGATTGCATCATCCCTCGAGTATGTATATAAACTGCTTATTTAACTGTGGTTAGTTTTGTTAACTTGACCATGGTTGGGGGAAAAATATCTATGGGTGTTACATTGCACTGCACTGCCCACTATCTCATAGCAGTAGTAGATAATCTTTAATCATAAAAAGTTATGTTATTTTAAATTTTAGTAAAATATCTATGAGCGTTATATTGCACTCCACTGTCCACTAGTCAACTGGGATGAGATCTTCTCAATCCTAAAACAATCACTTCCTGCTTCTCCGTCCGCCACGTAGCAACCACCTTCCCCTTCATACAATTTTTCCTTTTCACTTTTCATCTAACCTCACCATCCTCCCTCTGTTGCCACGTGACGGACGAGGGAAAGGGGAGCGAACGTTTTGAAGGTGAGGAGATCACATAATAGATATGTTGACCTAGTTCATAAACTTTTAGTGAATGATTTTTAATAGAAAACGTCACATCATTATTTTTTTAAAAAAATCATTAAAATAATAATATGACTTTTTTATTAATAGTCATTTGTGATAGAGTGACTTATATCAACAGATCGGTTATCTAAATACAACTTAGACTACTAAAAAACTAACTTCACGGGCCCGCAATTACAGCCTTATCCATTTGGTTTGCAATGGATTTCCTGGGTCCCACAGTCTAGGGCTATGTTTGGTGGATTTTTGAATTTTATCCTATTTATTTTGGGACCACGCTGGATTGAACTTTTGTAACCTGTACGACAAGGGAAAGGGAAGTCAAATATATGTACAAATTTCATCTTAAGAGAAGGAAAAAAAAAAAAAAAAAAGCTTATGTAAAACTATGCTATGTTTTACAAGTGCAACAACAATCCTATCGAATATATCCTAACGATATCAAAAGCTATCGCCAAGGTATAGAGAGGATGAGAGAGTCAGAC
Organism: Eustoma russellianum; assembly: GCA_036186865.1. Lineage (NCBI taxonomy): Eukaryota > Viridiplantae > Streptophyta > Magnoliopsida > Gentianales > Gentianaceae > Eustoma > Eustoma russellianum. The sequence continues at coordinate 27,267,686 of AP025075.1, read as the reverse complement.
AAACAATACATCTATCACAAATGATAGAGAGTTCGCTTCCAGTGAGACCCCCTGCTCTAGGTGTACCTGCATAGATAGCACAATAATAGGAACATGCACTATTAAAGGGATTTTACTAAACATAAATAGAACGCTTCCGATATTAAAATAGTCATAATAGTTGATATGCACAAATAATTGAAAGACAAAAACCGAAAAAAGTGCAAAGCCAACTTAAAGTGTATAAAGTATCAAATACTGTAAGTATACTCTACGATATCCTATATCATGCCTACACTTCTTTAGCCTTAATCATCTGCCTCTATGAAATCTATTAACTATGCTATGTTTTGCTTTGGTTAAAACTGAAATCGGGTAACAGAAACTTTGGTAAAAAGTTTACCCGCTACTTACGTATCGTTTTGCTTTTAGGATTACTAAAGCCAAATTGCGAAGTCAGGCCGTGGAACAACTAGTAAGGTTATTTTGTGACTTTGGGGTTACGGGTTTGAACCATGGAAACATCTTCTAGCACAAATTATATAGTAAGGTTGTGTATCTTAAATCGCGATGCAATTTGTCCCATCTCTGGATGCTGTGCAAACGCAGAAATCTAATGCAGCGAGAACGACATTCTAAAGCCGAATTGTCAATTCATTCTACTACACTCTAGGGCTCAATGTATCTAATACTGAAAAAGCCAGCAGGCAGAATTATTTCATGAAAAAGAAAAAGAGAAATGAATAAATAGAAGAAAAAAAATGATATATCAATCTCAAGATTGTTGTGAGTATTACCATTTGCAAATTAATGGCAATATTTGGTAACAGAAAATGTACATAGCTTTTGTTAGGAAATAAATCATGGAATATTTGATTTGTAATCTTGACTTAATTAGGAGATTTTTGTTTTAGGCGTAATTGCAGGGATTGACGTAATTATAGGATAGATTGATAGAGTGATTTATTCTTTACCATGTATAGCATAATCTTGAGTGTATAAGTAAAGGTGTATTGTAACAAAGAAAGTATGAATGAAAAATACAGTTTCTTCCAATATTGTCTTGTTTACATGGTATCAGAGCGGATCGATCCAATCTGACCAGTGGAAGTTTTTTTTCATGAGTATAGGCTCAGAAATACATTCATCATTGCCTAACTTACTTACCTGATTCCGGCCATATCTCCGGCAAATACCCTTTCTCAGCCATTTTTTTGGTTAATCAAGCGCAGTTTTTTGTTTCCTGTTCACAGAAAGACCAACCATGTCAAACCCTGAAGCCAGCGAACCCAAAACCCCCAATCTTGCAGATCTGGCTGTGCAAGTAGCCAGCATCTTACAAAATACACCTCTCAGACAAACGCAGAACATAACACAACCACCACCAGCACCAATACACACCGAAAATCTATCCATTTCTGTGAAATTCAATGGAAACAACTATCCAGTGTGGGCACCATTGGTGCTTCGAGCTATCATTGGGAGAGGGAGGAGACACCATCTGACGGGCACTCCTCCTCCACCTCCCTCAACAGACCCAGAATATCCTGCTTGGGAGCAAGCAGATAATTTTGTTTTTACTTGGATAATCCAAACAATAGAGCCAGCACTTGTGGTAAATGTCACAAGATATCCCACTGCCAAGGCTCTATGGGATGGATTAGCCCTTACCTATGGATCCGGAACTGACTCCCTCAGAGCCTATGATCTTCATAGAAAAGCCAGTTTGGTTCGACAGGGGGACGGGAGTATTGAGGCTTGCTGGAGCCGGCTGCAAGATTTCTGGACAGCCATAGATGCTCAAGAACCAAACCCTATGACATGCGCCATAGACATCAACACTCACAATCAAAAAATGGAGGCTTTAAGGTTATACCAATTTCTGACTGCAATTGACGAAAAATATAATGCAGAGAAAAACGATTTACTGAAACGGGATCCATTACCCTCACTGGAAGCAACCTACCGCGAAATACGCAGGGCAGAGGAGAGGGTTGGTGTATTGCGGCGTATCCCCTCAGAAGAACCATCACAGGGGATAGGCCATGACCTGGCAACACAGACGGCTACCAGAGGCCATGGCCAAGAACAGGGACGAAATTTTGCACAAGGGAGAGGCCGTGGAGCCTCACGCGCCGGCGGACCACGCAAAGTGGAGGATAAGGAAGCCCTCATCTGCAGCCACTGTGGCCAAAGGAGGCACACTAAGGAAAACTACTTTCAGATAGTAGGCTACCCAGATTGGTATGAAGGAAAACGAAAGCAGAACGAAAGAGGCAAGAGCAGGGGCGTGGCTGCAGCCGCAGCAGCAATTAACGAAGAAGAAGGGACCTCAGCAAATGCGGCTGAGACAAAAGGAGGTACAAGGGTTGGGGTTTTTAACCCTAACCCCTTTTTTTCTTGTTTGGACGAAACTGCCCCCACTGAAATTGCCCCTTATAATCATGAAGTTTCACATATTACAGGTTTAGTCCCACCAGTCTCCGAAAATTACACCGGCACCCTTGAAGTTCTAAAATGCCACCTTTCAGCCCATCAAGTTTCCAGAAATAACAATTTAACCCCTCAATCCTCGCCATATGACCAACAGGTCCTTGAACATACCAAGTACTCCACAACTACCCATTTACTATCAACCACTACGAAAAACACATGGATCCTAGACAGTGGTGCCACAGACACCATGACTAATGACCCCCATGACTTTGTTCGGTGGACACATCCCACAAAAACCCATATTGAAACTGCTAATGGCACACTTATACCTGTATCCGGAGGGGGTACAATTTCCATAAATCCAAACATGCATCTACATAATTGTCTCTATGTTCCTGGTCTTTCTTCAAAATTATTATCACTAAGTCAACTTACTCGCGACTTACATTGCACTGCCCTTATATACCTTGCCTTTTGCTTGTTGCAGGATATTCGCTCGAGGAAGATCATTGGGCGTGGCATTGAGAAGGACGGGCTATATTATGTGGCAGATGTGGTACAACAGGGCCGGTCCAATCTTGCCACCGGGACTACTCAACAAAGATTATGGTTATGGCACCGTCGTCTTGGTCACCCCTCCTTAGGTTACATGAAATTTTTGTTTCCCTCTTTAGTTCAGTCTGGACTCATATTATCGTGTGAAACATGTCTTCGTGCCAAGCATACTCGTTCTACTTATAGACCAAATAATACACGTGTCAAACAATTGTTCAGTTTAGTACATTCTGATGTGTGGGGTCCTTCTCCACAGTCTACCAATCTTGGTTTCCAGTACTTTGTTACATTTGTTGATGATTTTTCACGAATGACATGGATTTACTTTCTTAAAAATAAGTCTGATGTGTATTCTCAATTTGTTCATTTTTACCAGATGGTTCATACACAGTTTCATACTAAGATACAAATTCTGCGTTCTGATAATGGTGGAGAATACACAAGTCATGACCTACAAACTTTT
>AP025075.1:27242097-27264243 GCA_036186865.1 Eustoma russellianum | reverse complement strand
TTCTGATAATGGTGGAGAATACACAAGTCATGACCTACAAACTTTTTTGTCTTGACCATGGTATTCTACACCAGACTTCGTGCTCCTATACACCTGAACAAAACGGGGTGGCAGAAAGAAAAAACCGCATCATTCTTGAAATGACTCGCGCAATGATGCTCGAATCTCAGGTCCCAAAATCCTTCTGGCCTGAAGCCGTTGCTACTGCTGCTTATCTTCTTAATCGCTTACCTACGAAAATCCTGGACCACCGTACTCCTCTAGCTTTACTCTCTGCTCATTCTGAGGTTCCCCTCGCTCTTACACTACCACCTAAAATCTTCGGGTGTACTGTATTTGTTCATATTCCATCATCTCAACGCACAAAATTAGATGCATGTGCAGATAAGTGTGTGTTTGTGGGGTATGCCATGTCTCAAAAAGGTTATCGCTGCTATAATCCTCGCACTCGTCATATTCATATTACCATGGGCTGCACTTTTCTTGAGCAGGAGTATTTCTATTCAGCCTTGTCTGGGTCTCAGGGGGAGAACAATGGTGAGACCTACGACTGGCTCCATAACTATAGTCATTTGGAGGTGGTTCCAACACGGCAAGTAGGTGACGCCGACTGTACTTTTCCTGACAAAAATATAGCCCCAACTTCTGAGCCTACCAGTGACCTCCAGCGAATGTTCTGCACGATCAGGTAACTCCTACACCACCAGTTTTAGCCTCATCTACTACTGACTTAACTAATGCCACTGATTCCCCTCCAGAACCTGTTATATGTGAAATTATTCAGGATACGAGTGACGTTTCAGCATGACAGGGGAGACTGCCACCCAGACAGAACAGAGGAAAGCCACCGGTAAGGTACTCGCCTAGTAAAATGTCAAAAGGTACACTATACCCAGTACAAGGCGCAAAAGGTTTTTTATCCTCTGTATGTGATCTAATAATTCCCTGGACTGTAGATGAAGCAATGAGTAAACCTGAGTGGTGTAATGCAATGAAAGAAGAGATGAGTGCCCTATACAAAAATGACACCTGGGAGAAGGTTAGCTTGCCACTTGGGAAACGACCAGTAAGTTGCCGATGGGTTTACACGATTAAGTATAAGGCCGATGGAAGCATTGAAAGGTATAAGGCGCGATTGGTAGCAAGGAGATACACTCAGACCTATGGTATTGACTATACCGAGACTTTTTCACCAGTAGCAAAGCTTGACACTATCAGGGTCCTGTTCTCAGTTGTAGCTACTAAGTCTTGGCCTCTGCATCAATTCGATGTAAATAACGCGTTTCTTCATGGTGAGTTGAAGGAGGAGGTATACATGAGTGCACCTCCTGGGTTTGGAGAAGAATTTGCTGAAAATGAGGTATGCCGACTGAAACGATCTTTGTATGGATTAAAACAGTCTCCGAGGGCCTGGTTTGGAAGGTTCACTGCTTTCATGAAGAAACAAGGGTACAAACAGAGTAACGCTGATCATACTCTGTTCATCAAAAGAAGAGGGTCACAGATAACGTGTCTTATAATTTATGTCGATGATATGATTATCACAGGAGATGACTTGGAGGAATTAACAACACTCAAACAGCAATTATTCTCGGAATTTGAGATGAAGGATCTCGGCGAATTACGATACTTCCTAGGGATCGAGGTAAATAGGTCAGAACAAGGAATATTCATCTCTCAAAAAAAATACATTCTGGATTTACTTGCGGAAGTAGGTATGATCGATTGCAAGCCTGCAAGGGCTCCAATGCTGGTAAATCAAAAGATGGAATTTGAAGAAGGAAGGCCAAATGCAGATGTGGGAAGGTATCAACGATTAGTCGGGAAGTTAATATATTTGGCACACACCCGTCCTGATATCTCATTCGCAGTTAGTCTGGTAAGTCAATTTATGCACAAGTCTCAAAATCATCATATGGAAGCTGTGATGAGAATTGTCCGCTACTTAAAAGGAACAGTTGGACGAGGTATTTGGTACAGGAATAATGGCCATTTGGATGTCCAAGTGTATACAGATGCAGATTAGGCGGGTAGTTTGGTCGATAGGCGTTCTACCTCAGGTTACTTTGCTTTGATAGGGGAAAATTTGGTCACATAGAAAAGCAAGAAACAAAAGGTAGTAGCGTTGTCCAGTGCTGAGGCAGAATTCCGAGGTATCGCAAAAGGTGTAATGGAGGTTCTATGGCTAAGGAAGTTGTTAGACGAATTGGGTTTTAAGTCTTCTTCGGCTGCGAAGTTGTTCTGTGATAATAAAGCGTCCATTAATATTTCTGAAAATCCTGTGCAACATGACCGAACGAAACATGTAGAAATAGATCGGCATTTTATAAAAGAAAAGATTGAAGACAAAGTGATAGAGTTGCCATTCATACCAAGTGAAGATCAGTTAGCGGATATTCTAACAAAGGCAGTGGCTGGAAGAGCGTTTGACGAAACGTTGGTCAAGTTGGGCATTGAAGATTTTCCTGCTCAACTTGAGGGGGAGTGTTAGGAAATAAATCATGGAATATTTGATTTGTAATCTTGACTTAATTAGGAGATTTTTGTTTTAGGCGTAATTGCAGGGATTGACGTAATTATAGGATAGATTGATAGAGTGATTTATTCTTTACCATGTATAGCATAATTTTGAGTGTATAAGTAAAGATGTAATGTACCAAAGAAAGTATGAATGAAAAATACACTTTCTTCCAATATTGTCTTGTTTACAGCTTTCACTTTAAGATAGGAACAACTTGTGCGCATATAGATGCTTATTTTTTTTTTTTTGAAATAACGCATATAGATGCTTAGATATAAATATACAGATATTCCAAATATAGTATGAGACAACAGCTCGAGAATTGCATTTTGCAAAGGAGCTCATACAATCCGAACTTCCATTTTTAAGAAAATACTATACTTTACATGTTTAATCACTTAACTATCTATCCATATTGCAATATAGTCTTATATTCCATTTTCCATTGTCTTATATGTTTTCATTTCTAATAGAGTCAAGGACACACTCATCCTTGACTTTAGAATATGATAGAATAAAGCAAATAACTCACTAAATTGTCTGCGCTTCTTATATTGTGAAGTAGCAGTTGATCGACATAACTTGACGCATCAGTCATCGGAAAACAATCTCAGTGTGTCTCTAACATATGAGTATGATTGTGTACATCTAACACCCCATACCCGGGATAGGATCCCCTCACCGCAAGGGGGTGCGGTGATGCGTGACCGCACGACACGTGGCAGTAAGAGGGGATGGTGAGGCTAGATGCAGGTGACCCTCATCTAGTCTCACCACTCCCATTGATGTCACGTGTCGCGCGCTCACAAAGGTGGTGAGGAAAGTAGGGATGAAGAAATCTCAACCCCCTATACCCTGCCATAGATGAGAGCCTCTAAAGCGTACATAAATCCAAAGTTCCAAACACAGTCCGAGGAACAATAATAAGTCCGAAAAATGAATGGGTCCAGGTAGAATATATACCATTGGTTGGTCGATTGGAAAAGTTTTCATTTTTAATTTTTTTTGGATGTTTAATACTGCAGCAGCACCAAATCCACAGGTATCAAAATGTCATACCTCATCTTGAAGGACTCCATTGTTTTGTATGTATCATTGTGTAGAATGCAAATCAGTAATACAGTGACCTCTAGATTAGATGAGTACTTACGCAATGACTCACACAAAATGTCTTTCACACACCAGGTCGTCGGCCTAACATCATTGGAACACCTACACTTTATATATCTTTAGAATCGAACTCTTTACCTCTCGGAACAGTTCGATTACTAAATAAGCTACCTAAATCTTGGATTACAAAAGTCGACATGGTACTGTGTGAAATGGGCAAAGCAACAGCAAGCAAGTACAGATTTCTTATACATCCACCGTACGGAAAGTAATATCCTTTAAAGGATAAGATCCAGTTTTCACTTTTCACTCCATACTGTAATTAATTTGAGTAAAAACTAAGAGTACAACTGCAGATAATGTTAAAACACCATCATTGCAATGATACACTTGTCACAGTAGGAACAAACTAGACAGACTAAAAAATTCAACTTAATGATTTAATTAAAAGAACATATAAAAAACATCATGATTTTTAAATAAAAGAACATCTGGCATTGTAAAAATTAACTAATTTTTTTTTCTACTTCTTCTATCTGTTTTTACAAGTCCGTCTTCTTATCTTAAGAATATCTCAAAAAAGCAAGTCTTTAATAATAATAGAAATGATATGATATTACTGTGGGTTGTAATAATAACAAACGACTTCTTTATTATGGGTATATTTAGAAAATGTTTAATTTTTTTTCTTGCTTAAATTGTACTTTCTCATGGACATGTATTTCAAAAAAGGACGGACCTTAAAGCAAACTGGTAAGGTTGATATTTTATAATCTTAATGACAAGGGTTCGAGACGCGAAAATAATTCTTGCACAAAAAAATCAAGGTAAGGCTGCATACATCATATTGTGAAACGATCCGGTCCTTTTCCGGACCCTGCGCAAATGCCGGAGTATAGTGTATTGGAAACACTTTTTTATGTATTTTAAAAACGGAGTAGTTTTGGTCATATGACACAATTACGTTGGTGCAAAAGAATGGCAATATTTGTCACAAAAAAAAAACGATCGAGTTACATGAAAGAACGTATTAAAAGGAATAAAATGTGTATCATGTTGAATATTTGTTTATATTATTGTATTAAATATTATATAGTCGAAAGGTTTAAAACAAAAATAGTACTAACATAATATATAGATGATTCAAATTATTGCTATAAATGTCTTCCAAAGACATCATCGTGAAATCACAAAAGCCTATAAGTGTTGCTCTTAATTGTTTTTTGGTATTAGATTTACTAATGACCAACTATTAAGACTCATAATAAACGGCCTGTGTCCTGCCCTACCACTACCGACTTCAGAAAAAAATCATTTTCAGATAGTGTTCTTAAAAAATCCGGACCGGACGTGTACTGTAATAACTAGTGATGAATCCAGAAATCAGCTGCTGAATACGATAAAGAACTTCCATGTTAGTCAGCAGCCGTCAACGTAAGTCAAACTCGGTTAAACTCAAGCTCTGCTCAGCAAGGCTTGACTTAGAACTATATCATCAGCAGACCTTGGCTGGTCAACCTCGGCCGACTCAGTTTTCCCCGAATAGTTACCAGGCAGGACCGCAAGGCCAAGCTAAAGCTCTGCTCCAACCTAAGATCAGCTCGGCCAGAGGCCGAAGTCATGTCGGCACGACCATTGTCTGGTCAGCTCAAAGTACGTATAGAGAATTAGCTCAATATGATCAGCCTATTCAGCTCGGCTCGACAGACCATCCGGCTACCATTGCCTCGGTATTTTGGCTGAACTGCATACGAAGCACCTCAGCTCGGCCATAGTATGCTTAGGCAGAGTGCTGTCACTTAGCAAGCTTGGCCTCTCGGCCCGACATGTGGCGACACTTGACCTTCATGTAGCCTGAGATTGACAACAACGCAGTTATCTATCCACACGTGTCAACCATGCAGAGGAGAGTTACCAACACCACAGCCACTAGTTGCCGCATGGAAGTCATGCACACAAGAACAGCCACCAAGACAACCATGTGCCATCACTGTCTTGCTCTAGGTCACGCATCCTTCAACTTCAGCAGCTATAAATAAGAGCTTCCTCAGCTGAAGCCGACCAAATCCACTTCCAGACTAAAAGTATCTTAAGCTCGGCCAAAGTTAAGTCTGAACTCATCCACCATAAACAGTCAACTTCTCAAAAAGAGAGCTCTAAACATTTTGCTTCAACCTCTATTTCCAGCATTCTCACATACAAATATGTTCATAACTGACTTGAGCGTCGGAGGGTCTTTTCCACGGCATTGACCCTGGGCCTCTGACACTGTTTTCCCTCTCAGGTTCTAGAGACGGACTCAAACGAGACTCTAACGACATACCACAAGGATCACATCTGATCTACCTAGTGAGGATCCGACCTCATCAACTAGTATACATGTATTCACGATTATGTATGCTGAATTTCCACATGTACTAGCACCATTTCAATTGCACGCATAGATTGGATTTTGTTGGGACTGAGAGAGAATTTTATATGTTCGGGAATGTTCAGTGTATATTGTATATACTTTTTGCTTGGTTAAGTGCAACGTTGCATTTTATATCCAAAAAAAAAAAAAAAAAACTAAGACATTGTCGGAGAATCCCAGAGAGAAAGAAAAGGTATTGTCTGAATAAATGAATTATCAAACTATATCTATCTACACACACAGAAAAGCCTTTTCTAGGACATGAATATAGAGACAACTTATGTGTAAGAAAATTGCAGCCACATAATTTCTGCGGCGCGGCGGTCATAAAAGAGGCAGTTTCCTTACTGGGAGCATAAAAAATTCTATGCTGCAGCATAAGATGATTTCGGTGGTTGGTTGGTCGCTAATTTCTGTCGCCGTCGCTTTGCCAACCTCCGGAAATAAGCTTACGCAAACATAGACAAAAATGAAAGGGTGGGATCACCACACCTCCTTTTCCGTCACTCTTTTCTCACCGTCTGTCACGTGTCTTCCACCTTCTCCCTTGTTATCTATCTCTTATTTAGTTTTACCACCACAGCTGTTACGTGACGTACGGTAAAAAGAAGATGAGTGAAATAACAACAATTGCTCTGATACCAAATGTTGGTTAATTTTCTTACGTGAATGGGATAAGGAAGTCTCCTAGTTTGTGGGAGTTTTATTTTGGTATATTTCCTTTAAGTGTTATTGGTTTTCCTATTAGGTTAAGGTTTTGTCTAGGCTAAGTGAGTCTATTTAAAGGAGTCGGCCGAACCGTTGTAGCGGCGGCGAGTGGTAGTTCGGTTTTGAGTTATTTTCCGAACATTAATAAAAGTGTGTTGTGCTTTTACACGTTGTGTTCTTGAATCCGTTGTTTACTTCAATTGGTATCAGAAAGGGTGTTGTTACTTCAATTGGTATCAGAGCCAAGGTTGTTCGAAGAGGGAGGAGCCACCGTGGAGGGTTGCCGTGAGAGAGTTGATCCCGTGAAGAGATTGCCGTGTTCTTCGTATAAACAAGGGCCGGATTCTGTTCGACGTGTAATTAATTAAAAAAAAGGGGACTCCGCCGCCTTAAAGCCAAAGGAATCGGCCAAAGGAATCGTTTGAAAAATTTCTCAATATTTGAAGGCCGAAAGAGTTGTCCTTTAAAAAATTGAAAATCTTCGAAATCTTCCCGAAGTGTATTCGGCCAGCAGTGGTCAAACAGGGGCTTGATCAACGAGTTCTTGGAAAGATCCAACCACAATGAGTGAAGTCGGTGAAAGTAGCGCAAGGCCCGTGAGCACCGCGAGTCAAACGCGTGGAAGGGAGGTAAGTTCTGCAACCGTTCAATGTCCGATGTTATCTCCAACCAATTATGCCGTGTGGGCTATGCGCATGAAGGTTGTTCTTAGGGTTCACAAAGTTTGGGATACAATTGATCCGGGTTCGGATGATGCTGAAAAGAATGATATAGCAATTGCCCTCTTGTTTCAAGCGATCCCCGAAAACTTGATTTTGCAAGTTGGTAATCAAGAAACCTCAAAAGCGATTTGGGATACCATCAAGACACGCTATCTTGGGGCGGATAGAGTTCAAGAAGCGCGTCTCCAAACCCTAGCCGCCGAGTTCGATAGACTCAAGATGGCGGAAACGGATTCTATCGATGTTTATGCTGGAAAGTTGTCCGAAATTTCAGCAAAGTCGGCCTCCCTTGGGCAACCCCTAGATGACTCCAAGATGGTCAAGAAATTCCTTTATGGTTTGCCGAGATCGAAGTACATACACATTGTTGCGTCACTAGAACAAGTGTTGGATTTGAACAAGATCGATTTCGAAGATGTTGTTGGTCGCTTGAAAGCGTACGAAGAACGAATTAATGAAGAAAGTTTCAATACTACATCAGACAGTACTTTGTTATATTCATCTTCTTCCGATCAACAAAATAAGGGATTTTCTGATCAGAGGGGTAGAGGCCGCGACTCACGTGGAAAAGACCGAGGCCGAGGCCGAGGCCGAGAGACGAGGAAGGATCACTCGAAGTTAATATGTTTTAGTTGTGACAAGCCTGGACACTTTGCAAGCAAGTGTCCCGAGAAGTTAATATGTTTTCGTTGCGACAAGCCCGGACACATTGCAAGGAAGTGTCCCGAGAGAAAAACGAAAACGGATGAGGCATTTATCGCTGATGAGCATGATGTAGATGAAACGGTGTTTGTCCACGAAGGTGTTGGTTACGTACCTCAAGAAGTGTGCTTGAATGAAAGGAGCCTGATGCCGAGTAAATTGACTTTTGAGTCTATGGAAGATCATATATGGTATCTGGAAAATGGTGCGAGCAATCATATGTCAGGAAATAAATCTTACTTCTCCAAGTTGAATGAAAATGTTAAAGGCAAAGTAAGATTTGGAGATGGATCTTGCGTTGAAATTAAAGACAAAGGAACGGTACTTCTTCAAGGCAAGACAGGGGAACAAAAGCTGCTTACCAAGGTCTATTATATACCAGAACTGAGGAGCAACATACTCAGCCTCGGACAAGCCACAGAGGGTGGTTGTGAGGTGAGCTTGAAGGGTGAGCACTTGATGATGTATGATAAGAGCGGCCGTTTGTTGATGAAAGTTCAAAGGAGTCCAAATCGGCTGTACAAGATCTGCATAAAGCCGGGTGTTCCGATATGTCTTCAAGCCAAGAATAGAGCAAAGAAGCCAGAAGACGATCTGGGTTTAGCAAAAGGCGAAATTTTGCGGTTAAGAAGCAAAACGAGCTCATCGAAAAGAACCCTGAATGATAAGCAACAGGAAGCTGTTGAAGTAGGAGCTACCAAATCTGCTGCAGCTCGACAGAATTTGGAGATGAGGGAACTTAATGGGAAGGCTATGAAAATCGAAATGGAGCATCGTGATGCAAAAGATGTAAGAGAAAGGGACTGGTCCCATGAGAGGGAAAGAGAACGTCCTCGAGACCGTGACTCTGGCATAGGGGATGTGAGTCAAGAAAGGAACCAAAGTCCATATACAAGGTATAATCGTTCTCACTCAAGTTCTCATGTGTCGGATGACTGGACAAGATCAAAGTCACCTCGAAGTCGAAGGAGTGGCGACGAGCAAAGAGCGGAGATCTTGACGAAGCCGTTGGCGCGGATGAAGTTCAAGGAGATGCGAAGCTTGCTTGGCGTGGAAGACCTTCCGAGGGTACATTCGGAAATTAAGGGGGAGAATGTTGGTTAATTTTCTTACGTGAATAGGATAAGGAAGTCTCCTAGTTTGTGGGAGTTTTATTTTGGTATATTTCCTTTTAAGTGTTATTGGTTTTCATATCATGTTAAGGTTTTGTCTAGGCTAGGTGAGTCTATTTAAAGGAGTCGGCCGAACCGTTGTAGCGGCGACGAGTGGTAGTTCGGTTTTGAGTTATTTTCCGAACATTAATAAAAGTGTGTTGTGCTTTTACACGTTGTGTTCTTGAATCCGTTGTTTACTTCAATGATGTGATACCAACCCAAACCGAAGAAGCTTGGGAAACTCAAAGAAAGAAAAGAAAATTGCGATTTCATTGCAAAATGATGATGTACATAAAAGAAAAAAAAAATGAAACGATGTAGGGTATCCTTGCAATTGTGCCGTTACCCAGGATTTTTCTCACAGAATCCTTTGTATTTTTAGTTAATAGTTTTACAATATGGTGCGAAACATTTATTGCGAGACATAAGTTATGCATTTCCTGTCCTAGCCTCCTAGTAAAAATAAAACAATACTCAAAACATAGCTCAGTTGATATTCGGAGGTAGAAATTGCTCTCAAAATAAAACAAATATCTGCTGCTAAAAATGTGACGACAAACGTTCGCACTGGCTACCCATACCTCGTCCCTCAGGTAAGACAAAAAAGAGGACCATGACTTTCTTGCACTATTAAGTGTATGGTGTGGTTTTAAAATCAATCAATCATATCCAGTATATCTCAACGATGGTTATAATATGGTTTTCAAATACATTATTTTGTGTGTGTAAAGTGTATTCCAAGTTTATCCGGATTTATGGACGAAGGAAAATGATTTGTATAAGTAGCTCTAGTCAGGGTAACAGTACCATGTTTATTTAGTTACTGTATTCCAAACATATCGTCCCATTTGTTCAAACACATAATTGGTGAATTATCATTTAAATTCAAATATTTTAAGTACTTTATATATTATTTAGTGAAATTTGTCCGAAATGATGTGAAAATTGTTTTATCAAACAATTATGTTAAATATTTTTAAGATTTGATCTTAATTGATATTTGAACCATTATCGTTAATCAATGATAACCTTTTCGAGTCGGAGAGGGCATATAAGCCCTACCAAGTTACCCTTTCTTTCTGCGATTGTAAAACTGTTTAAACTACCTTGCATTTAGCATGATTTCATTATAATTTATACATCACTTTTTCTCCACCCGTAACGAGAAAATTTATACACAACTCCGTACGATCTTTTGCTCAAATTTATTATTTATCAGAGCAAAAGGTAAATACCCATGATCATACGGATCCACTGTACCCGTCTGAAAGAGTTCCGTAGAGAGAATGCAAATCAGGAGCTTGAAGAATCACATCTTCTCCTTTCCCTCACACACCGCACCCCCCGCACCCGCGACCCTTCCACCCCTAGAGCTACTACCCAAACCGACCAGGCATCTCTTTATATAAGCTAAAAAAGAAAGTATTGATAATTAAGTTAAGAACATATGCCACTCTATCACTTCAGATATAAAGTCGCACTATTTAATTGTGAACTCCAACACGTCGTCTGATCTTTACTTCTTTTTAAGGTTAGACCAGTGCCATATATTTTATTAGAAAAGGTTGCTTAAGGGAGGGATTTTTCCATTACAGGTTAAAAGATTTAAATTAAAACTAAATAGAATTGACCAGTCGTTTATTCATCTTGGCTCTATAACAACTAAGATAGCTTTTTAGGGATGCAATATTTAGAGGCAGACCCAATGTTTTATAGCTAGAAAGAAAGCCAACCAAGCCTATATTTTCGCACTTTTCTTACCAAAGTATATACAAAATAATCAGAATGGTTCGAACAAACTCGTATGAAAGTGAGGAATCTTTTCATCTGCATAGAAATAGAGGCACCGGCCATCCATCAGAGCATAAATTTAATGAACAACCAGGGTGTTCTAATTAACATCCAAAAGTCACCCATGAAGAACACATACAAGTCGTTCAATTTGTTGTATAAACCATTGACGCGTTTCAAGCTTTGGTGAAGCTTTTCAAAGGGAATGCTCTTAAGACACCACATGTCGTTGAAGACCTTCTATATAACTGCTAGGAAGGCTAAAATCTAAAGAATATTCAGTCAAGCGATGAATTTATGGCGGATGCAAGAGGCAAAGGTAAAAAGAGTCGGAACGGTACTTCACCTTTCAGGAGAAGGCCATTGGGGATTAAGACGCAACAATTTAAGTATGAGCACCAGACTTCCGAGCCTCATCATTACCGTCAGGGCTCTAGAGATGAGTCATCTTCAGGCAACTAGAATTACGCTGGAGCTGTACAAGAAAGTCTATTTTTCTCAAGATATTGATGAGTTTAATGTCATTGAAAACTTTAAAGTGTCCAAAATTGACTTATGATAGCACATGAAATATGAATGATCACCTCTTCATGTTCAAAACGGCCATGAATCTGAAGAAAGTGTTCAATCATATACGCTAAAGATATATGTTTTACATGCACATAGAGTTTTTATGATAAAAACTATAATATTTTGTTCGAAATAGGCTCGATCATTATTCGAATTCGACTCAAGTTTAAAAATGTTTTTATTGTCAAATATCATATAAAAATCGTGTTTAAACTTAAATGTAAAAAAATTTTAAAAATATTTTATTCGATAAATTAACTTCACAGCGGTTTGGATCATGTGCTGCGGAAACGCCGGCTTCAGGGGCACCGCGTGGCATTCAAGTCACATGAAGGAGAAGCTGAAGGCTGGGGCATTTGGCTACACGTGTTGGGTACCATATTCAGCTCAAGTCCCCACAGAAAAGATGATGGGAGCAGCGTGGGTGTTGCGCCAGAGCATAGTCCAGTTGTTATTCGTATTGGGATTGTCAACAAGAGATGTAAGTGTTCTTCTGCTGCCAGGCCAAAAGGCCTAGTCTGTGGGAGATCTTATGTGGGTAACTTTGTAATACCTCACTCAATCTAAGACTCTTTATTTACATTCTCCATGCAGTTCTTTAGGACTGGAACAATGGAGGCCTTTTGGGTTGGGTTCAAATTTTTGCCGACAAGAAAAGATGATGGGGGTGGAGTGAGGATTTTGAGGGATTGAAAGCAACGTGTCAACTGATGGTAAAGGGAAAATGGATATGGATGGATAATTTGGGTTGTGATCTTTTAACCTCACTTTTCTTCATCCTTTTGTGACCACGCGACAAGTGACAGTAAAGAGGGGTGGTGAGGCTAGATGCTGGTGACCTCATCTAGCCTCACCACCCTCTTGCTGCCACGTGTCGTGCGGTCACGTGTCGTCGCATCTCATTTGCGATGAGGAGATCCTATCCCGGATAATTTGGACTAAGCTCCTAGCTGAGTTGGAGAATGAGATCCTCGTGATTCTGACTTTTTAATTGATTTCGTATTCTTTTTCCACGTCTCGTGTCTATCCACAATTCTGTGGCTTCCATTCCCTGTTCGCTCACCCCACGGCAATCATTTTCGTATTAAAATAAGAATGTGTATGATCGTCAGTGATATTGCTTGAAACACATCGAAATTGAAATAAATATCGAAGGTGGACGATCGGAAAATTGGCCAGAAAAATTTGACCGAACAGAATAGTGACCGGCCGGAGGCGAGACAGCTGGTGACGTCGGAGCGGCGGCTTTGACCGGCAGGGGCTTTTGACCGGCCTGTTTGACCATTGAACGGTGGGTGGGAGCAGCCGGAGTGGGTTGAGGGTGGTCAAGCTCGAAGCTTATATCCCTATATTATACCCCATATTGAGAGACATGTGGACTAATATATCAAAAAACGATATCCATTATCAAATAGTCAGATATCAATGCGAAACTCATACCCTCAAATTTAACAACCAAACGTGTATAGGTTTGGATTCTCTCCAAACTCATACCTTTAATGAAGAAACCCCAAACAAACACATCCTACTATGTCACATGAACATATATATCATATCATCTATTCGATATTTCTTCATAGTAGGTAGAATTGTACAATGTGTGTGTTTGTTTGGTGGGACTTTGTTATATACATCCCATGATATTATTTGTGTGACAAAAATATGTATCGATAGAGTATATGATATTTTGAGGAGAAAATTATTGCTCAAACGTGTCATCTGTCATAAATTACATTTAGTCAAACAAAATATAATCGTAATCAAACTGTGCAATTTAAATTCAATTCAATTATGAGAATAAAAGAACACTTTAAAGTTATTTCAGATTGACACCGATTTGTTGTAATATAAAGGAACAATTCAAGAGAATTTATTGAACGAAGTTTAGCTAAAGTTATTATTAATACGTGAACAACTCTATTTTGCCATCACAATATTTGATGTTCACCCAATGACATTTGTACTATATATGAACAGAGTGTCTAATAACACTTAACAATTTCTATATGTAAAAAGTAAGACAGCGTGTATAAAAGTATTCCATTCACATAAATTTGGGGGTGAAGGTTTTCCAAATTGATGGCTACATTTTTTGCAAAAATGTATAAAAGTATTCCATTCACATATCTTCTAACGTGGTTTATTTTTGCAAATTTCGGCAAGCATTTCAATATAATTATATCCAAAAATTCGATGACGAATCTGACTTTGTCACAATAGAAGATATCTATTCATGTATCATGAATTTCATATTTTTATCTTAATGAGTGTGATAGAAGGTATAGTAATCGATCTCTACTTGTGTCACCAATTATTAGTTCACTTACTATGCGTATCTTGTATGTATTGTTACTTTTTGTTAGTCTATTTCTCAAAACTAATCCAACTTACAACATTTGATATTTTCGTTGTCATTATTTGATACGACGAGTTAGTTTTATTGGTAACTGAGTTTTTATAAAATCAAGATAATCATCGAGATATATGGAAAAAGTGATAATAAGGAAGTGTGTGTTTGTCTATATATATATATATATATATATATATATATATATATGCTGTAGCATAAATGATCTAACGGTAGATCTAACAAAAAATAACACGTTTTTTTTTTACTAATTCTAGTTCACTACTGTACAAGTTACATGTGTCGCAAAAGAGTCAGGCAACTAGTACAGATTAGATTGACAGATGTTGGGAGATAAAGCAAACTGCAGTTGATTAAAGCATGCAACGGACGGATCGTCTCACCTCCAAATCTCTCACATTCTCTTCTCTTCGTCCGTGTCTTTTATCTATTTATTATATATGTTTTAGTGACCACCTCTCGTTTAGTTCCATCAATCTTTTCCTATTGCCACCTAGTGAACGGGTGGAAGAGGGCGGTGAGCGATTTAGGAGTGAGGTGATCACCGGGGCATGTAAAAAACAAGTAATATGTTGACAGAAATTCAACTTATATGACTAAAAGTTGCATATTATACTTCTTAGTTCTTAGAGTCAGTCACGCTTGAATACCACCCGTTCCGTCATGAAAATATCATTTTAATTTATTTTTTAATATAGTTTAAATTATTCTGTGATGAAAAGTCAACTAAGACAATATTTTTAGAATGGAAAAAGTGTTAATTTCTCTTTTTGTGTGTTTCAAAAGAATTTTTTTGCTCCAAAAGAATAATGTTGGATAAGATATTAAATTCAATACAGGCGCAAGATAAAACTCAGAAGAGCTTCAGCAGAGAATAATCTATGTTCGATCAAAAATCAAAAAAGAAAAAACATGAGCTACTGTTTGTTTCTTTCTTCATAACATATATTATAAATTTTAGTTGATTCCTTCGATAATATTTCCAGCAAGCTATGACAGCTGTTCTGCAAAATGTAATATACATACATATATATATTATAAAAATAAGTTATTTCATCTATGATGATCCCAAAACCCAGCTGATGTGTGTAGCGCCCCGACCCGGACAGCAGATCTGAACCGGTGCATCCGTCGTAGCTTACTAAGAAGACTACAAGACGTCTCACCTCTCAAATACACATCATCAATGACGTAAGAGGATAAGTGCGGAAACATGTGTAAAATAACGTCTAAACCATCCAATTCGTACATCAAGGTGTAATGAAATCACAAAGAGTTTTCATGGTAAACCAACTAAATCCTCGAGTGAATGAAAGAAACTGAAGTAACTAGCAACAGTCTCGACTATCTCCCAATAAGACTCTAAGCATCTCATTCGGTCCACTCGCCGTCGTCCTCTATGAACATCATGTCATAGCTAGGCTCATCTGCAAAATAAAGGTAGTACTCTTAGCGAAAAACGCTAGCAAGTAACCCGCTTATAAGACATACGGGATCAACGCATGGCAAGACATGAGTAATATGTAATTCAAGGGATTGATAGGGCACATGTCTTGTATAACTTCAAAACATAGATTTATAACATGACAGCATAAAAACAATAATTAACAAGCATTCAATAATTCAATTACAATCAAGTTACCAATCAATCATACTGAAGCAACTCACGTGATGCATGACAAAATATGCACTACACTACACAATCACAATGCTTATGCAATTCTTTTCAAAACAGTGCAATGCATGTCACAATGTCCGGTCACATAACTTTATACCCTGTGGTGGGTCACAGCTTGTCTTTATACCCTATGACACACCATAGTTCAACTTTATACCCTGTAATGTGCCACAACTTATCTTTATACCCTATGACACATTACAGCTCAACTTTATACCCTGTGATGGCTACAGCTTGTCTTTATACCCTGTAGCGCATCACAGCTCATTTCGCAAACTTTATACCCTGTGCCGAGGCACAGCTCTTATCAAAACATTATGCAAATGCAAGTGTCATGATGCAAGAATGCAAGACTTCTCATATCAATTTCGTTCTTCAATCACATACTTCAAATCGCGTTCAAATGTCAATCAATCATTCGAGACCCGCCTAATTCACACACCCGAGCGTATCCTCTCCGACAAATCAACATTACCTAAACATTCATGCTAGAACCCAAAGGATAATATAGGACTCTCACCTTCCACTTTTTGAACTCCGTAGAGCCTGATACGTTCATTCCTAGCCCCTTAGGTCATTCACGTTAAAGTCCGATTCAAATACCCTACGAAGTCTCCACCGCTGATTCACCATTTTAAGACATGTTCTCAAGACTTAGACTAACCTCAATCATGTCCTAGAAAGTCCCTAAGGTCACCCCAAAGGATCCCCTAACTTCCCTCTTTCTTCCCTTAACTTCCACAAAACAGGTGGACGTCATACCTTGACGTCGATCGATCGATGTCCATCTGAGGAAAGTCGATCTCTCACTCAACCTACATCGATCGATCGACGTTCATCTGAGACACGTCGATCTCTCACTCATCCTACGTCGATCGATCTACGTACATCTGAAGCACGTCAGCCCCTCACTTACTCTACGTCGATCGATCGACGTACGTCATACCCTGACGTCGATCGATCGATGTCACCAATTTCTAGAATTTTCATCCTGCGATTTCTGCAGAAACTGCAAATCTAAATCCCGATCGGTTTCCACCTTTCTTCCAACCATTTCAAGCCTAATCCTCACTATCAATCCATCCTTAATTCCCCAACACAAATTTTGCACATCCACATCAAAGATTCAAGCCTAAAACTCACATCATTCATCAAATCCACACCCAAAACCTCACCTTTTCCACTACTCTCTCCTCCCATCCGAAAATAGCACAAATAGGGGGTTCAAGGGATTGGGTTTTGTATGATCTCACATAATCAACAACAACAACAATGATCTAAACCAAATAGCGGCCAGCTCACAAAACCAAAACACATAAATCACATATAGATTCATAGAGGAAAAATACTGCATGGTGATCCATCTTAATATCAAAAATAGGCCTTTTCTCTTTCGCAAAACGTAGGAACTTATAAGTAGATTACTTGCATGTGATTACTCGAAGGAGAAACGAAGAACAGAAGAGGATTGTATTGAGGATCTCGAAAAACCTTCACCTAGGGTTGATGGGAGATGAAAAATCGCCTATGTGGAGGGGAGATGATTTGCGTCGTCCTTTTCTGAAAAGTGAAGGAAAATGACGTTCAGTCAGTTTTGATATGAGAAGGGTGAAATTTGAGTTTCTAAATTATCCTATTTTTTTATTTATCTTAAATATTAAAATTCTAATATTCAATTCTAAATTAAATACTACTTAATTCTATCATCTATTTCCTTAATAAATTCTAATAAATCTAGTATTCAATTCTTAATTTATTTCTATTAATTGTCATTAATCGCATTTAATGTTCTTTTTATCCTCTAATTATTTTACGGAGGGTGCGGGCATAACAAAAAGACTTCTCCGTTAGTCAACGAATAGTCAACGTACACTAGGTCCAGCTCGGCTAGATCTTTGGAGATCGACAAGTTACACTTCGGCTTGGCAAGGTCTCACACTTTCAGCCGACATCAAATAGTCAACCTCAGCGATACCTGCTCAACAACTGGGCAGAACTGCCAGATCTTCATGAGAGTGGAACTCTGCCCAACTATAAGCTCGGCCTTGGCCTCACAAAGACAGTTCGGCAGCTCGGCCAAAGCATATTCATCTCAGCCCAGCACAGCAATAGACCAACACCTCGGCAAGGATTTACCCTTCAGTGCGCTATGCCCTTAATCGGTCGGATTGAGCAGGATTTTTACTGAGCACCTCCTGGGCCAAACTAGGACACATCAGCAGATCCATGCCAGGTGTCAAGCCGAGCCTAATACAGCAACAGATGACACGACATGGCAAACATGCAGAGGCATGAGTCACCATTGCTGGCTCAACACCTGTTGCAAGTTTAGCAGCCAATGCATGCATTGGCTATCCAGACACATAAAAACAACGGAAAGAGGAAAGAGAAGGACAAGTTGGAATCAAAACGAGAGATTTCCCCATCTTCCCCACTGTAAAAGAGAAAAGTCCAGGTTTTTATCAGAAACATAAAAAAACTCTTCAAATATATAAATTCTTATCATGGAAACACCCCAAACTGACTTGAGTGTCAGAGTGTTTCACCCGGGGTCATAGTCATTTTGTCCTCTAACATCGTTTTCTGTGTAGGTCGGCAGCCGGAGTAGTAACCAACGAGTTAACGGAAAGCTAACGACGTAACATTTTCGGATCATTTCTGATCTTTGGTGAAGATTCTCTAAGGGACTTCTTCAGTAAGGCGAAGGATTCGAATTCTTTTATTTTCTCTAAGACATTTGTATCGTTATTGGTATAAGATTTGTTTGTATTTCATATTGGCATCGATAGCTTTTTTTTTATCTCTTTCGATATTTGTCGATTTCACAAATCATGATGCAAGGCATGCATCGTGTGATGACCGTTCTGTTGACAACAATCCAGATTTCTCTGAAAACGATAAGCAACCGATGTTCGCAAGTTTTTCTTAATTTGTCGCATACATTAATTGATTCAGATCACTTTGTGCAATATGCTATTTCCGCACTTCGAATCCGTGACTTCAAAGTCATAAAACAGAAACCTTACCAGTTGCTCCAAGACCCGCCTTTTAATAGTGACTATATGATGGTGATTATAAATAACCTTAGAGTTCGCCATATGATGAACCAAAAAATACCATTTGTTAGTCAACAATAGTCAACGGTAGGGTATGGGCATAAAAATGTTAAAGTCCCGCAGGTCGGCACAAAGCTCAGCAAGGTCATGTATTGACAAATGGTTCAACTCGGCCACAGCGCATCTCGGCCTAATGGCCACATCTCGGCCTCAGATCCATCTCGGCCATAGAGCACCTCGGCCTAAAGGCCACATCACGGCCTCGGCTCCGTCTCGGCCGATGATCTCAGGCTACGCTTGTGACGCCAACTGCGGTCATCATGACAGGCCTACCTATGCTTTCTAAAGTCGGCCACTTACATCTCAGTAAGCCGACCCCAAGGCCCAAGCCATTTCGGGCACTTCTGATTATCTATGGAAAGCTCAGCCTCGGCTCTAGAAGTTTACCCTGGATAACTCTACTAGGTGAAACTCCTAGCCAGGTGTCCCAAGCTAGCTTACTCAGCTCAGTACAATGCCACTTGGCGAGCATGCAAAAGTAAGAGTCATCCTTGTGATCTCCTTGCATGTCACGATTTCTAGACTCTGCCCATGCATTGGCCCAAGCAGCCATATAAAAGTCAGAAAACAGGAGAGAGAGAGAGAGGCAAGTGAAAATTCACAAATTACAACTGTGACCCATCTTCCCCACGTTGAAAATAGCGAGGTTTACCAGAAAACCTTCTAAATACAAACTATTATCAGTATATAAACCTCTCTATAAATGGCCTCCACTGACTTGAGCGTCGGAGGGTATTACCCGGGGCCATAGATCCCGAGTTCTCTGACCTTGTTCTTTTGTGCAGGTCGGCTAACAGTCCACTACAAACAACTGACGGAGAATTGACGGCGTAACCCCCACATCATACTTATTACTTGGTGATAAATCTGACATCATCACCATACAACAACATTACCCTATTGCCTTAGATGCTCCCGTCTATGGTGGAGGTATGGAGAGGTCGGATGTACGTAACAATACTCATGTATTAGAAACATACCGAAGTTGTTTCCCGATGACCTATAATGAAAGTTGAGTCTTAGATTTCGCCATGGAAAGGGAAAAATAAGGAACTAATTACACGTCGAAATGAATTAGATAGTCTACTTTTTTATGATATTTTTTGGGTAAAGAGCAAGTATCGAATCTTTTTATTTTGTATGGGATAAACCCTAATCTGGATGTACAGAATCCCTTGATAAATCAAGTTGCAACTTAGAAAGATGTAATCTAAATATTGAGAGAGCTAAAACAAAAAGGTTGAACGAGGTAGCATTTTTATTTTAACAAATCAGATGAAAGAATATGCGCTAACAGACAAACTTTTCCTGTAGGGCATTATCACCTTGAGAAAAAAAAAAGTTTAACCCTAACCGGTAAGGGTCACTGCCACACCCAGTTCCAAAAGTAGTGTAAGGAGGTAAATCAGGTACCCAACTATCCGCTAACAGGAGCTTGATCATTTACATAGTAGTCTGCATAAGGAGTCCTCAGCACTGCAGGCAAGCCTACATGCCAAGAAGCTTCTACACTATGCATTTGCTGGGAAGAAGTTTTTTTGTCTTTGGCAAGAATTAAACCTCTGACCTCCCTATCGAGAACCTCTACCCAAAACCAGTTGGACTATGTCCTGGGTACATTATCACCTTGAGAAAATAATGAGGGGTGGGGGTTTCGGCTATTTTGAGGCCTACGTGATCCAAGTACAATTGTCAAGTATTAAAATATCGAAGATGACCATAACACTTACCTGACACGTATTAGAAGAAATTCGTCTACTTGCTCCCAATGCATAGGGTTGAGATATTGCTCTAAAAATGTGCAGATTCGAACCATGACACATGTAGCATATAAACAATACTGATATCTGATATCTGAGTTTGAAAGCTAAAGACATAAATCCGATCCAATTAAGTGTTAGGTTATAGGTCAGATTTGCAGTGTGTTTTTTGTGTGAGTTGTCTGATAACGCAACCAATCTAAGATATTTAGGTTTTCGATTTACATCATTCATAGAGTTGTGTGTGTGGCTAGGACAGTAGACCTCGGAGACAAAAAAAAAAAAAATTGAACTTTTTTTCAAAAATTCGCCTACTTGGCACGTGCATGAAAGATTCTCTTCTACTCGACGTTATCTGGAACATTTGTTTTAAAGCTTCCATCGTAAAATTATCTAGGCAATTGTTTTGTACCATTAGCATACCTAATGTACTTGATTGTGCGATGAATTAAATTATCTTTAGGATAGATGAAAGAGAAATATAATTACAAATGGCATGTCTCACCTTGTGGTAAAGATTTCAACAGAAATTAATATGTAATTATATACCAATAAAATATACAAAATATATAGGTCAATGTTCAATCGTTATTCGATTGCTTGCGGCCATTTTTCTTTCGTATAATTTTATTCTATTGGATCAAGAGTTAGTGCTAGTTGCTCGGAGTGATACATGGCATCGCCATCTTGTAACACATAATTATGATGGTTAATGTAATACAATTGAAAGTTTACAGTCGAATTAAGTCACACATTATAGAAAACGCAACTAGAGCAATAATATGTATATAGTTGCATTGACTTATAATGTAAAAAAGACACAAACATCAATGATTTATTTTGGTTCGGTCAATTCAACCTAATACAATCCAAAATTTGATTATTAAGATTTCCTCGTATTAATAAAACATATGCAGAAGTTGAAGTTTTTTTTTGTTTATGGAGGAATGGTGTGCCAAAGTTGCGATGATTATTTGAGTTTGGATCTCTTCACCCACAATCCTCTCACCTGCTTTCCTGCCGCACGACACGTGGCAGAATGTGAGGGTGGTGAGGCTAGATGCGAGTGACCCTCATCTAGCATCACCACCCTCCCCCTACTGCCACGTGTCGTGCTGTGAGAAAGTGGGTGAGGAGATTATGGTGAAAAGATCTCGTCCTTGATTATTTGGTCTATCTAGATACCATATTATCGGATGAGATCTGAGGAGGCCTCGTATGAGACAAAATATGAAGTCTCCAATCATGCGACGTCACGTATACAAAAGAGTTTTTTTAAAAAGAAAAAAAGTAAACAACGAGGCCTTTTGTATACGTAGCGTCGCGTGATTGGAGACCTCATATTTTGTCTTATTATCTCATCCGCCAAATTACGGTGATTGTTTACTCATTTGAACCGAATTACGATAATTGTTTGGCCTTCAGTAACTACAAGAAATAAGCGGAAAAAGTGTAGTTTTTTCAAATTTGTAAAAAAAAAAAAAAAACATAAAAGATTCTTTCTTCGTTGTAGGGCTGTAAATGAACCAAGCC